>CM068838.1:1422500-2022500 GCA_028554795.2 Sinohyriopsis cumingii | reverse complement strand
AAAATTGCTAAAGCTAAATTAAAAATCAAGAAAGCACACACACACATATACAGGTAAAAGGTTGTAACGATCACCTACAAAGCTTTAGAAATAAAGACATAATGAGAATTTATTTGTCACACATTTGCTGCGAGATAGTCAAGCTTAAAAACTTACCAATTAGCTTTTCAAAAGGTAAATTTTATTGAACCAAACTTTATGATGTTACAGATATATATATATATATATATATATATATATATATATATATATATATATATATATATATATATATATATATATATAACCACTCCAGGTGACTGGTTAGAAACTCGGAGCATTTTATTTCGGCACAACAATATACATCTTTCTTGTTCGCAATCGGAACATCTTCGTCTCATTCCAACGTGAGTCGAATTAATTCGCCTCCCTGAAAGAGACGAGATCTTTTTCTTTTATGCAACAGAAAAGGCCGAGATTGTTTTGATTATGGTGCTTCATTGAAAACATAAATTGGTGGGACGAACAACGTAGGCCAATGATGCACTTCTGGGCTTAAGATTCCCAACCGGTTCTTGCCAGGAGACCAGTCTAATTTAGATTTAGGCTGTAATGATTTGTGTGCGCATTATAGATGAGTAAACACAGAAGTAAGGTTACCGTAACTACTATAATAGGGATGTATGATAATCCTTTCTACATCGATGTTCCACATGCGCCAATTGTCGTGGCTGAAGATACGACCAAACACATCCCTGATTCTGTCGACAATGTCTGGCTGATGAAAAAAAGCAATGGAAAAGGATAATTAAATTATCTACACTCAAAACTAAGATGTCCAACAGCCAAACACACACACACACACACACACACACACACACACACACACACACACTCGCGCGCGCGCGCGCATCCCCGGCACTGAAGTATTGTATTGATGATATGAAAATATATTGCATCGCATAATGCGGTCATGTAAACTGATGTAGCGAGATAGTGATTTACTCTAATTTTTTATTCCATCCAATGATTTCTAAAATTTTAATGTCAAAATAAACAGAATTGTAGTGTGCTGCGTTAATCATGAATAATAAACATACATGGCTAAATTATACATAAAGACCCATTCTCAAAAGTCTGCACGTGTTTGTGCCAAAACTAAACTTAACCAAACTTTAAAACTTAACTTAACCACTTAAAAGAAGCGCCCTCTATATGAAAACTAGCTATTAAACACCTATTTGTCGTAGTATAAACTCATTGTAAAACTTGTTATTATACATCTGTTTGCCCTATTAAAATTCACCGTGTAACTTGTTATTAAACACCTGTTTGCCATAGTATAAACTCACCATGTAACTTGTTATTAACACCTGTTTGCTCTAGTATAAACTCACCGTGTAACTTGTTATTAGACATATATTTGCCCTAGTATAAACTCACCGGTAACTTGTTATTAAACACATGTTTGCCCTAGTATAAACTCACCGTGTAACTTGTTATTAAACACCTGTTTGCCCTAGTATAAACTCACCGTGTAACTTGTTATTACACACCTGTTTGCCCTAGTATAAACTCAGCGAGTAACTTATTACACACCTGTTTGCCCTAGTATAAACTCACCGTGTAAAACGTATTGATGAATATATGTTTGCCGTAGTAAAAATAGAATGTGTTACACAAGAATACTTTACATGTATGCTCCCAGACTGACAACTTGTGACAGTTTATTCTCTCTCTCTCTCTCTCTCTCTCTCTCTGTCTGTCTGTCTCTCTCTCTCTCTCTCTCTCTCTCTCTCTCTCTCATAGGAAAGAAAACGATGAGACGATGAAGGGTATAAAGTGTAAATTTTAGAAACCAATATTTATGTACCTGTAGTGATGTGGATGCAAGACGTACTGTATAGTCATCTCTGTCTCGACTGGAAATTAAAATAGATTAATTGTTTAGTCTTTTAATATACACAGGGTAGATGATGAGCTTTTACAAATTTGTCTCTCTAACATTGTACAAGTGTATACACATATTTCCTTTCAAAATAGAAGTTGTGGTAATTCACAAGGTCGCACAGGTTGAAAAAGCAACGTCTTAAAGTTGAACACACGATGATTTTGAAAGTGTTTCGAGCTTGTTAAATTATGCAGCTGAGAGAGTAATTTTTCACAAAAAGATTCTTAAAAACAAAGTTGAATCATCAGCATAGTCTTTCAAACGATATAAATTATATGTTTGTAAAGCATCATTTGCTCGTTCTAAATTCACTTGCAATTCCAGGGTTAAGAAATCGTAACAAAACTAAAGTCCACAATTTAATTTTGTAATTAATATTTTTAAGGACTGCATGCACTGTAGATGCATTTTGTGAAGTTTCATCACACTTAGCTTAGTATTTAATGGACAATTTAAAAAAAAACACAAGTATATAAATGTGCTTGTAATTTACGTTATTTTCTTTCATCAAAAATTTAGAACACAGTAAAAGTAAAATTCAGCAAAACGATTTGTTTAATGATTTTTTATTTTCATCTAACTTATACAAATAGAAGGCACAACTGGAACATATAAAAACATATACTAACATGTCCCGTAACATCAGTTTATTTTTAATCATGATGGCTTGAAAAAACGTTAACCATATCATAAAGTCAATACATATTTAATCGTAAAAAGATCATAACTTCAAATGGTAAATATAAACAATGCTATTTGCTAAATGAAATGTCACGTAAATTATAAAATGGGTCTATGTACATTACATTATATGTTTCAACAAAGTATGAACGTGATGGGTACTTTTTTTTTACACAACTTTAATAACTTTAAGTTTCTATAAACATTTAAGAACGAAACAAATAAACAAATCCAAACGTCTTTTATAGGATCTGGATAGTGAACAAAAATCGTGAATCATCAATTAATTAATGTTGCATAAAATACAACAACGCTAGAATAGGTAGGTCATTCATGCCTTGTGTTGTATTTGAGAAGAATAAAACAATTGCATACGTTCATCTTTAACCAGACACACCAGAACAATGAACCGTATTGCTACATGTGATAAGTATAACTGCAACATTCGCAGTGTCACGTAAACTATAAGCTTTTATCAATAAGTTCTTCAATTCATCAGTTGTCTTCGTCCGAAAGTTTAAAAGTCCGTTGACCTTTACCAGAAGGCATTTGTGTCCTCACTTGACAAGCTATATTAGCCTTTGATATCCAGATTTTATCTTCTAGACAGTGTCATTTAAGACACTTCTTCACTTTTGATGCATGTACTAGTGCAAATATTTTATAGATATTTTCGCAGTACATTGTTGTGGTCTGTATGACACGTAACCATAACGTTTGAGTTGAACTCTTGATAAATTGGTAGCTTGCGATGGTTAATTTTTCTTGTTATGCGTGCATGAGTGAATTTTATTTAGAGTCCGTTAGGATAGTGGTGAGATAGATAGGACAGAACGATCTTAACGCAAGGTCACGTTGCGGTATATGACAAAGCTGAGACAAACCAGAAACAATCTTGGGCTATTGGAAATAAGTGTCATAAAATGAAATTGTCCAGGAATAGTGATTTAAAAAAGGCGCACATGAGACAATTGTTCTTATTTCGATCGGAGTGTTGAAAGTTTGGCGACTAAAGAAAGTTAATCCGGAATGGCTAAGCTAAACGACGGGGTGTGCTTCCCAGACGAAATTCAAGGTTCTAAGTAATTTCTCTCGCGAAATTAGTCTAAGTTTCTGTGTGAAGCCAGAATTTAGCTCCGGCAAATAACAAGTATGTATCGTTAAACCGTCCAAGGGACGGGAGTCTGGAAGATTCTTAGAGACCCGGAACCAGAGGGAGATTCGGGGAATCTCAAATAAGCACAAAGGCATTGTTTCAGTTGCACACAATATGTTCACTAATGTAAATGTGTAATTATTTGCTGACTTTGTCGTTGTAAATTCATACCTCAATTTTCCTCGAGTTCAGAAGTAAATCGTGTATTGTCTTGAATGTCATATGATTCATGTATTGCAAAAGTGCCATATAATGTTTAATTCGTATGAATAAGTTTGGATTTTGTTTCATTTCTGTAGTAAATTATTACAGGGTACAGTATGACCATTTCTTGATTCCATATGCACCTCGGACCTTCTCCATTACCTTTATTCCATAATTTTTCGCAAAGTCCACTTATATGTAAACGCGCTTCCTGTTTGTTTTAAATTTATTTTTCATGTCTCCGAACTCAATGAGCATGTTCGCAGATGAGTTAAAGTTCACCTTTAAAATCTTCTTTAATCTTCTCACAGTCAAAGAGCTTTGTTCTCTGTTTTCCGTCCTCTGAATTAATTCGTTTCCACATGTTGAACCCTACTGGTCTGACTGTATGTTTGACAAAAGTTCATTGTGTCTGCGAATTTACCAGGGTTTGTTTCAACAGTTACACCTAGCTTCTTTTGGCACTGCAATTTGAAACTAAAAGATGGCTGGTTTGCTATATATGTTATTGTTTGTTGAGGGCACTGAGTTAAAAAAAAAGCGTTCATCATCTACCTTTTAATTTACAAGATTTGCATACTCTATGTTGTTGTTCAGTATTCCTATATTTGCATACTCTATGTTGTTGTTCAGTATTCCTATATTTGCATACTCTATGTTGTTGTTCAGTATTCCTATATTTGCATATTCTGTATTGTTGTTCAGTATTCCTATATTTGCATACTCTATGTTGTTGTTCAGTATTCCTATATTTGCATACTCTATGTTGTTGTTCAGAATTCCTATATTTGCATACTCTATGTTGTTGTTCAGTATTCCTATATTTGCATACTCTGTGTTGTTGTTCAGTATTCCTATATTTGCATACTCTATGTTGTTGTTCAGTATTCCTATATTTGCATACTCTATGGTGTTGTTCAGTATTCCTATATTTGCATACTCTGTGTTGTTGTTCAGTATTCCTATATTTGCATACTCTATGGTGTTGTTCAGTATTCCTATATTTGCATACTCTATGGTGTTGTTCAGTATTCGTATATTTGCATACTCTATGTTGTTCAGTATTCCTATATTTGCATACTCTATGTTGTTGTTCAGTATTTCTATATTTGCATAGTCTGTGTTGTTGTCCAGTATTCCTATATTTGCATACTCTGTGTTGTTGTTCAGAATTCCTATATTTGCATACTCTGTGTTGTTGTTCAGAATTCCTATATTTGCATACTCTTTGTTGTTGTTCAGAATTCCTATATTTGCATACTCTATGTTGTTGTTCAGAATTCCTATATTTGCATACTCTGTGTTGTTGTCCAGTATTCCTATATTTGCATACTCTGTATTGTTGTTCAGAATTCCTATATTTGCATACTCTGTGTTGTTGTCCAGTATTCCTATATTTGCATACTCTGTGTTGTTGTTCAGAATTCCTTTCTTTGCATACTCTATGTTGTTGTTCAGAATTCCTATATTTGCATACTCTGTGTTGTTGTTCAGTATTCATATATTTGCATACTCTATGTTGTTGTTCAGTATTCCTATATTTGCATACTCTATGTTGTTGTCCAATATTCCTATATTTGCATACTCTGTGTTGTTGTTCAGAATTCCTATATTTGCATACTCTGTGTTGTTTTCCAGTATTCCTATATTTGCATACTGTATCTTGTTGTCCAGTATTCCTATATTTGCATACTCTGTGTTGTTGTCCAGTATTCCTATATTTGCATACTCTATGTTGTTGTTCAGAATTCCTATATTTGCATACTCTGTGTTGTTGTCCAGTATTCCTATATTTGCATACTCTATGTTGTTGTCCAGTATTCCTATATTTGCATACTCTGTGTTGTTGTTCAGAATTCCTATATTTGCATACTCTGTGTTGTTGTTCAGAATTCCTATATTTGCATACTCTATGTTGTTGTTCAGAATTCCTATATTTGCATACTCTATGTTGTTGTTCAGTATTCCTATATTTGCATACTCTGTGTTGTTGTCCAGTATTCCTATATTTGCATACTCTATGTTGTTGTTCAGAATTCCTATATTTGCATACTCTATGTTGTTGTTCAGAATTCCTATATTTGCATACTCTGTGTTGTTGTTCAGAATTCCTATATTTGCATACTCTATGTTGTTGTTCAGAATTCATATATTTGCATACTCTGTGTTGTTGTTCAGTATTCCTATATTTGCATACTCTGTGTTGTTGTTCAGAATTCCTATATTTGCATACTCTGTGTTGTTGTTCAGTATTCCTATATTTGCATACTCTATGTTGTTGTCCAGTATTCCTATATTTGCATACTCTATGTTGTTGTCCAGTATTCCTATATTTGCATACTCTATGTTGTTGTTCAGAATTCCTACATTTGCATACTCTGTGTTGTTGTCCAGTATTCCTATATTTGCATACTCTATGTTGTTGTTCAGAATTCCTATATTTGCATACTCTGTGTTGTTGTCCAGTATTCCTATATTTGCATACTCTATGTTGTTGTTCAGAATTCCTATATTTGCATACTCTGTGTTGTTGTCCAGTATTCCTATATTTGCATACTCTATGTTGTTGTTCAGAATTCCTATATTTGCATACTTTGTGTTGTTGTCCAGTATTCCTATATTTGCATACTCTATGTTGTTGTTCAGTATTCCTATATTTGCATACTCTATGTTGTTGTTCAGAATTCCTATATTTGCATACTCTATGTTGTTGTTCAGTATTCCTATATTTGCATACTCTATGTTGTTGTTCAGTATTCCTATATTTGCATACTCTATGTTGTTGTTCAGTATTCCTATATTTGCATACTCTATGTTGTTGTTCAGTATTCCTATATTTGCATACTCTGTGTTGTTGTTCAGTATTCCTTTCTTTGCATACTCTATATTGTTGTTCAGTATTCCTATATTTGCATACTCTATGTTGTTGTTCAGTATTCCTATATTTGCATACTCTATGTTGTTGTTCAGTATTCCTATATTTGCATACTCTATGTTGTTGTTCAGTATTCCTATATTTGCATACTCTGTGTTGTTGTTCAGTATTCCTTTCTTTGCATACTCTATATTGTTGTTCAGTATTCCTATATTTGCATACTCTATGTTGTTGTTCAGAATTCCTATATTTGCATACTCTGTGTTGTTGTTCAGTATTCCTTTCTTTGCATACTCTATATTGTTGTTCAGTATTCCTATATTTGCATACTCTATGTTGTTGTTCAGTATTCCTATATTTGCATACTCTATGTTGTTGTTCAGTATTCCTATATTTGCATACTCTGTGTTGTTGTTCAGTATTCCTTTCTTTGCATACTCTATATTGTTGTTCAGTATTCCTATATTTGCATACTCTATGTTGTTGTTCAGTATTCCTATATTTGCATACTCTATGTTGTTGTTCAGTATTCCTATATTTGCATACTCTATGTTGTTGTTCAGTATTCCTATATTTGCATACTCTGTGTTGTTGTTCAGTATTCCTTTCTTTGCATACTCTATATTGTTGTTCAGTATTCCTATATTTGCATACTCTATGTTGTTGTTCAGAATTGCTATATTTGCATACTCTATGTTGTTGTTCAGAATTGCTATATTTGCATACTCTGTGTTGTTGTTCAGTATTCCTTTCTTTGCATACTCTATATTGTTCCGTACTCCTATATTTGCACGCTTCTATTTCCCGTCTGTGAGAGTTCATTCAAATTTGTGTCAGACTACGGCATAAATTGCAACTTTAAGTATGGGGCTATTTTATAGGTTTTTATAAAATAAATTTTTAGTACTGTAGATTTGTATAGCTTCTGATTTTCTATATAGGCATGTGTATTATACAGTTCATCTATTTTTATTTCTATATTTATCTTTTTCATTTTTTACATGCTTATGAAGGGTTCGGGATAATCCTTGTTAGATTTATCAGTATGTATGTTATTGGCAATGCATCAGGTTTTACCATTTGCACTTCAGTCCTTAAGACACAAAATGTTTCATAGGTATTATATGGTTCTGCATGCAGTTGAAAATACTGTTGTTCCTTATTCTCGCCATGTCTCGCATTAAGACATTTTCTGAGCTGAAGAATAAATTAAAATTAATATATTTAAAAGAATAAAAAAGACTGCAAATATAAAAGACTACAAATAAAAAAAGTCTACATATAAAAAGACTCGTTCATTTGTTTTAATCAGGCAAATACAGAACTCTGTGAATTTCCGCAAGTAACAAAACAATTTTTTTTAAAAATCATTCGGTAACTGGTAAACTCTACTTCTCGGGTACATTACACTATTAACTTAATGTAGTAGCCCAATCGAATGGCATTTGCCTTTTTCGTCGCATGTGGGATAAAGACATTGTCTCGTTTTACATTCGGACTGCGTCGTCAATTTCTGCGAGACAGAATATGCCTCCACTGTATGTTGGAGCAGTAATGTACAGAAAATTCATACATTTTGTTCGCTGGACATTTCTTCGCACCCTATTATTTTTTTCCTTCGAATGTAGGATTAACTGAGAAGTTACGAAAGAAAATATAGTTCGATGCGTTCGCAACTTGTCAGTGAATCATTAGTTCATAAATACCCGAGGTATTCCGAATGGCAGCTATGCCAGCTATCCGAGTGCGTTCGAGTTATGATCCGTAACGATTTGGACTAACATCGGAAAGAGACGGTAGTATTACGAAATAGGATTAGCCGTGACAAATTGTCTGAGCAGAACTTGCTGGAAAGTTTTGCTCATAATGCAAAATGCGTAACTATTTTAAAGGTTAGTTCTAAATGGAATGGCTCACAAGGAAACATCTGCATAATTTGAAGTGACCTCTTTTTGAATACTACAAGAGACTCTGCGTAGTATAAAACATAGTGACTTTAATAATAATAATAATAATAATATTAATGAGGACTTTGTATAGCGCCTTATATTTAGACGCTCTAAGCGCTTTAAAACTTTAGACAACACGTAAAACATAAAAAAACATATATAATGACATTATTACAGAAAACAAACACCATCAAATTAGAAAACATAAAAACATGCTGCAAATATTTAAGATAAGGAAACATTATTAGGTCTTTAAGTTTGTTCTTGCAGTCGAAATAAGTGGGTTTTGAGAACACTCTTGAATAGGACACCGTGTCTTTGTGTCAGAGTTCAGTGGGCAATTCATTCCACGTTGCTGGAACCTGGTATGCAAAAGAACGTTGTCCATATCACCTCGTTTTCGTTGTTGTGTTGTTGTTGTTATTATAGGGTTTAACGCCATTTGACAGCACAGGTAAGGCTATACATGGCGGCCAGTATTAATGGTGGAGGAAGAACCCGTGAAAGCCCTGGAAAGAACCACCGACCCACAAGAAGTTACCGGTAAACTTTCTCACATATCCACACTGGCCGAGCCCGAGATTCGAACCCACGCAGACAGAGGCGAGATAGCAGTGATCCGTGAAGGAGAACGCTTTAAACCACTCAGCCACTCGGGGCCTTCGTAGTGTGAATAATGAGTATACGATTGTCATAAGTATCTTGCTGGTGTCTACACATGGTGAGGTCTGATAGGCTTGTTGGACTGGAGTCCGTCAGTGAAACGTAGCACAGATAAAAAAAGTGTTTTATTCTGGATCGAATGGATAGCCAGTGTAGGGTACAGAGCAGATGGGATGTGTGATCTGATCGTGGTATTCTAAGTATGATCCGAGCAGCTGTGTTTTCAACTTTTTGAAGTTTCTGAAGTAGATATTGAGATCAACTAGACAAAATTGAATTACAATAGTCCATTCTTGAAAGCACTAATGAACACACAAGTGTTTTAGTGGCATCAACTGAAAGATATTTGCGAATTGAGCTGATGCGTCTCAGCTCAAGATATGCAGCCTTGCATATGTTCATGACATGTTGGTGCAATGTGAGAGTACTGTCCAGAGTAACACCTAGGTTTCGTACTGACTGTGTGAATTTAATGTTGGCGTTGCTGATATTTATTGTTTGAGGTAAAGGATGTGAATGAGAAAGTCTTTGTGTTATGATCAGAATGGCCTCAGTTTTATCATCATTCATCTGCAGCTTGTTACATGTCATCCATGATTTCACATCAGAAATGCACCTCTCTACACCTTGGATGGTAGCATCAACTTCAGTTGGGTGGCTAGATTTGTATATTTGGGTGTCGTTAGCGTACAATTGGTGAGACACTGGATGATGATCAATGACACTTGAGAGCGGCTGAGTGTACAGAATGAAGAGAACATGTCCAAGTAGAGACCCAAGTGGAACACCAAAACATAGATTAACTGGGCTGGATTGTATTCCATTTGCAGACACAATTAGTGTCCTGTTGACCAAGTAGGACTTGAACCACAGTAAGGCTGTATCATGAATGCCAAATACATGCTGGAGACGGTAAAGTAAATTATCATGGTCTACTGTGTCAAATGCTGCAGACAAATCAAGGAGGGTGAGGACTGTAATCTCTCCGCTATCCAAAGCAGAGAGAATGTAATTAACTACTTTTAGAAGAGTATTTTCAGTACTGTGGCAACGGCAATATGCAGATTGTACATTGCTAAAAAGACTGTTTAAATTCAGATCAGATACAAGTTGGGATAGAACAACCTTTTCTAAAACGTTTGATATGAATGGGAGATGAGAAACTGGGCAGCAGTTGTTTAAATCGTTATGCTCGAGTGTTGGTTTCTTCAGCATAGGCTTTATAATGGCGGTTTTGAAAAATGATAGGAATTCCACTGATGAGAGAGAGGTATTAATAATATCAGTTAGTGAAGGCAATACTGGATCTAAGCGCTGAAGCAGCAGTGATATTGGAATTGGATCAAGTTCACATGACTTTGGTGCACACTTGCCGCTGACATTCTGTATCCCAACTATATGATGACGAGTCAGTTGAATTGCGTTGTCAAGCTTATCTCTAATGGTTTGTACTTTGTCACGGAAGAAATTTGCAAACATGTCCGGAAGGTCGACTAGAGAGAAGGTAGTTGGAAGTGGTATACATTTGTTCATTGACATTAGCTTGTTAGTAATCTCGAAGAGCTCTTTGCAGCTGGATCTTTCAGTGATCTTAGTATAGTGGGCTGATTTTGCTGCATGGACTATGTTTGTGACTTTTTTCTTAGCGGCTTCATATATTTGCTGATGAATAGTGAGTCTGGTGGAAAGCCAAAGCCTCTCAGCTTTACGGCGGTCTCTTTTAGCATTGCGAAGCTGGTCATAACACTGCTATACCATGGAGAACACTTTTGAATTGATACTCTGCACTTGGTAGCTGGGGCATGTTTGTCGAGCAATGAACGCAGACAGTTATCAAGTTGTTCTGTGGTAGGAAGTAAGCAATTTGTTAGGTTTGCTTGGATGTCGTGCATTAGTTTGGTTTCTTTTTATCATACAGAGGTTTCTCTCAGCAGCAGATAAAAGGTGGAGGGTTAGGGACTGATACGTCAAGATGTCATATAATGCAGAGGTGATCTGGTGCAAGTTTGTGGGATACCAGGGAGGAACGTAGAATATTATCATCAGGTCTATGAAGAATCCAGTCTAAAATGTGACCATGTTTATGGTGGGTTGGTTAAGCTTGAAAACATTAATGGAATCTAGGAGCTTTTATGTGTTTGGGTTTCCGGGACAGTCAAAGTGCAAGTAGAAATTTCCAAACATAATCAGGTTGCCACCTATCGAATTTCCATACTCCATGAGATTCAGAAACTGCTCCAAAAAGAGAGATTCAGTCAGCTTGTTTTCTCTACTAAGAGGAGGGCGGTATAGGTAGAAAAAATGGATTGACCTTTGTTCCAGTGTAAGTGTGGTTTGGACTAGATCAAGCTATGTGTGGTAGAATTGAAAGTTGTGGTGTGGTTAAGACGTTTGATCATGGATTTCTTTTTGATGACAGCAATTCCACATCCGCGAGAGTGGCGGGGGAACGACTTGATGGAGTAACATAATTATGAGCATTATGAGCAACATGTTACTGGCATTATGAGTAACATATTGCTGGCATTATGAGTAACATGTTACTGGCATTATGAGTAACATGTAACTGGCATTATGAGTAACATGTTACCGGCATTATGAACAACATGTTACTGGCATTATGAGCAACATTTTACTGGCATTATGAGCAACATGTGACTGGCATTATGAGTAACATGTAACTGGCATTATGAGTAACATGTTACTGGCATTATGAGTAACATGTAACTGGCATTATGAGTAACATGTTACCGGCATTATGAATAACATGTTACTGGCATTATGAACAACATGTGACTGGCATTATGAGCAACATGTGACTGGCATTATGAGCAACATTTTACTGGCATTATGAGCAACATGTGACTGGCATTATGAGTAACATGTTACTGGCATTATGAACAACATGTGACTGGCATTATGAGCATCATGTGACTGGCATTATGAGCAACAACAACATAAATTCGTACCGACCAATCTCCCTTACAAACAATATTTGCAAAATAATGGAGACAATAATCGCAAATAGGTTAAAACACCACCTAGAAACCAATAACCTACTCTCCGTAAATCAATGTGGCTTTCGGAACAAACGGTCCACCACTGACTAACTTCTCAGATTGGAAACAGACATCAAACTCGCTTTTAACGCACATATGAAAACCGATCGCAACCTCATAGCGGTTTTTCTACACCTAGAAAAAGCGTTCGACCTAGTATGGACCAATGGACTCATGGCCAAATTAAACCAATTTGGAATAACTGGACGCTTGTTCAACTGGATTGGCGATTTCCTCACAGGCCTGAAAATTACCACAAGAATAGGCAATACCCATTCGGAAGAATTTTCACTTGAAAATGGAACACCGCAAGGCAGTGTAATAAGTCCCCCTACTATTTAACCTAATGGTAAACAACAATGACCTCAATGCAGCCTCCGCAAAAATAAACTTGTCACAATTTGCAGATGATAGTGGCATATGGAGGAATGTAAATCCTGCCAATAACACAGTAGTTAAAGAAATCCAGCAGAGACTAGACAATATATGGAGATGGGCGGACAAATGGGGTTTCAAAATATCTCATGAAAAAACTGTGGCAATTATATTCACCCCCAAACGAAATAACAACCTAGTCTATTCAAACTTCTATATATTAAATCAATTAATCAAATACGTAACAGTAGTAAACTTCCTAGGAATGTTCTTTGACAACCACCTCACATGGAAACACCACATTGAACAACTCACCCAGAAGTGTAACAAAGATCTCAATTTACTTAGGAACATCACAGGGACTGACTGGGGATCCAACCAGGAAACCCTCCTCAGGATATATAAAACCCTAATTAGATCAAAACTGGATTACAGTTGCCAAGCATATAACTCGGCTACGCAACCTGTACTACAAAAACCTGACACTATCCAGAGAAAAGCCTTACTATTATGCACAGGAACACTCCCCTCAACATCATTAGAAGAACTACAAACACTAACAGGAGAACTACCTTTAAAATTACGTAGGCAAGAACTGCTCCTCCGATACTCCATTCGATGAGATACCCACCCAGACAACCATCCCACCAAAATAGCTATAAATAAGTATAAAGTTGTCTTCAAACCCAAAATCATACCCACCACACCAAGTGGCAATGTAATCCTTGAACTAAGAAAAAAGATACCTCTACTAAAACAACAGGTAACAAACAATACAGACCAGAACAAATCACCATGGTTACAAAAACCACCAAGGATTAGCATTGAAGCTACCAAATTAGGCAATACAGAAGGACAAGAAAACTTACTAAAACCTGTACTGGTAAACGAAATCAACCAAATATACCCGGACTATGTTAAAATATATACCGATGGATCAAAAACAAACAACCCACCAAGAACAGCAGCAGCAATAGTCATCCCTGAATTCAATATACAAACGGGATCCAGATTACCTGACTATTGCTCCTTTTACACCACTAAATTTTGGGCTATACTTGAATCACTACAATGGATCAAAGACAACCAAATACCTAAAGCAGTCATTATAAGCGATTCCCTAAGCGTTATCAAATCGATCCAAAATCGCAATATACACTCTAGGGGACAATTCCTCGACAGATCACGCCAATTAATCGACGATATCACCACAGCACATCAATTAGTCGAGCTCATGTGGATACCGTCGCACATTGGAAACTCTGGCAACGAAACAGCAGACAAAGTTGCACAAACCAAACTAGGAGATCAAAACTCTATCAAGCTTAACTATAGCTCTACAGAACCACTAAGCTTCGCATAAACCCATATAGACCAAACATGGCAAGATATTTGGAACTCCTCCACAAAAGGTAAAAAGTACCATGAAACCCAAAAAACCGTAGATAGGAACATACAGCTACCTAAGGGTACATATTTAGAACAGAAAACCATAAACAGGATAATAACTGGAGAAACTAAACTAGCAAGCAGTTTTGGAAGGTTTATAGGACCCAAACCATCAACCATTAACTGCTTTAACTGCCACACCACCGAAGATCTACACCACGTAGTCAATATATGCCCAAAATATCAACCCGCTCGGAAAATATTTATCAAAAACCAAAAAGAGATTGGATCACCACACACATACCCATTGTTACTTATGGACTCTAATAAAAATAAACAATCAGCATATAACAATATAAATAAATTCATAGCCTCAGCAGGACTTAGGAACAAAATATAATTACTATCCCCACAAAACCAAAAGACCCAGTAACTAGCTAAATAAATTTAGAAGCCACCACATAAAAACCATAACATATCATTCAATTTTATAAAAGTATTAATAAACAATTCACTTACGAAGCACCTATAAAAAACTAAGGAAACCGCAAAATCGGATGTCCTAGATGTCCTTAACGAACCGAGTAATCAGCTAGGACTCCGGTCCTAGATGTCCTTAACGAACCGTGTAATCGGCTAGGACTCCGGTCTCTTGCTAAATAAAGTATAAATAACAGTCAATCTCAAACATTAATAAATAAATAACTTAAAGAGGCAATAGTAGTGAAGGGGGCCACACTAGGGTCTATGGGAATTAGCATTAAAAACACCCCTGGGCCACTCTAGGGTCTATGTAAATTTAACATGGACAAAACCTCTGGGCTACTCTAGGGTCTATGGGAATTAACATGGACAAAAATCTTGGGCTGATCTAGGGTCTATGTAAATTTAACATTAATCACTCTGGGCCACTCTAGGGTCTATGGGAATTAACATGGACAAAAGTCTTGGGCTGGTCTAGGGTCTATGTAAATTTAACATTAATCACCCTGGGCCTGTCTAGGAACTAGGGGAAATGGAACAGGGTCGGGACCCTATTTTAATAGGGTCCCGACCTGATGGGTCTTTATTTTTTTTTAAAAAAAATTTAAAAAAATGGGGTAGGCAATTGAAAGTCTATCTCTTTTCGAGAGATTGGAGTGGCCCTGAAAAGGGCTTTTGGGTTTCTTCTTCTTCTTCTAACTCCTTAACTTCTTTATCCATCCCCTTATTTTTTCCATCATTCCTTTCTTCTTCTTCTTTTCTGTTTCCTGTATCCAGTCCGGGTGACCCATGGCTCGGAACTTTTCCTGGACTTTGATCCAATTTTGATTGAGTCTCTCAAACTCTGCCTGTTTCTTTTTGTTTTCCTTATATTTTCTTTCTTTATTCCATCTCTCTTTAATCTTCTTTACCTTTACCTCCATCACTTTTCTCATTAACTCCTCTCCTTTCTTCAGTCTGTCCAGACCTCTCTCCACAAAAGAGCACTCTGTCCCATGCAACATATTTTCAAGAAAGCACCTGACTTTGCTTGCATTGTCAAGTGCTTCCTTTAGGCTTCCCACTCTGACATAGGTGGGATTTATCAGACCTCTCAATCTCTTTTCCTCCTCTTCTATCATTCCTGCTATCACTTCTTTTGCTACGTTTAGACATTTAGCGTAGTCCAGGTACTCTGCTATCTTCCATTCTTTTCCTATTCTCTCCACTACATAGATACCATCCATTATCCAATAGCATATATGTACCAAGTTGTTGAACAACTCACTTGCAACACCATCTTCGTTTTGATTATTCCTTAGAATGGTTCTAACATTGAACCTTGTGGGTTCTTATAGTTAAAGCGCGGACGTGAAGGAAAACATCCCCTACTTTTCTCATTTCATATAATATACTATCCACATAAGTGAAGCAGCAATTAACAAACCCCAAATCTACTATCCACACACGCAAAGCATTATAATGAAACCCAATAATCTACTATCCATACAAACGTACGTGAGCGCTTACACACACACACACACACACACAAGGAAGAAAGAGTCAGTGTTTATATTCACACCACTCTACATACACACATTGGCAAATCGATTACTATTTCTTTTCTAGAGATTGGGGTAGCCCTGAAAAGGGCTGTTTGTTTTTGAACTCCAGTGACACCTGGTTAATGATGGCACCTTCCAGGGCTGGAACCACACACACATCTTCTTCCCCAGTCTCCTTTTACTTTTTTTCTTGGGAGTGCAGAGGTGGGATAAGTGGCTTCAGAATCCCAATCTTCTATCTCTGGGATTCTGAAATTTCCTCTCTCCTTTTCCTCCTCTTCTATTTTTCTTCTTTCCTCCTCTTTCATCCTTCCCTCTTCTACTATGGCCTCCGCGGCCAGTTCATTTAGTATGCGCCTGGCATATTCCAGGTGCATCTGGAGTTCAAGAAGTTTGCTTAGTCTGGTATGCATTGTCTTGTTAACGAATGAACAGGGTAGCTAGACTGCCAAGCGAGTTTCAATTTATACTAAAAGCGCGGACGAGAAGGAAAACATCCCCCTGAAACAAAAGTTATATTACCTAGATCATAACCAAACAACGCTTGGACTTAAAAGAAACACCCACTGACGTTTTTTTATACTACCTATCACTATTCTAAAAAATTTCATTAAACCAATAATATACTATCCACATACGCAAACAGTCAAATCAAACCCCAAATCTACTCTCCAGGCACGTCAAACAGCAAAAAAAAAAAAACCATGATCATAATCTACTATTCACACAAACGTACTTGAGCGCTTACAATCACCCACAGACATAAACATATACAATCACACCAGAAAAGAGTGAATGTTTATATTCACACTACTCTACATACACACATTGGCAAATCGATTGTTATTTCTTTTCTAGAAGTATGGGTAGCCCTGAAAAGGGCTGTTTTTTGTTTGCTATGGCAATCTTTTAGTTTCTAAGAATGCGACGTCCTCTGACGATAGACTTTCTGACGATAGGTCTGCTTCTTCGGAAAGAGAAGAAGAACTCTTTGGTGTCGATACGACAATCGACAAAGCCTCTGTCAGGTTCCGGTTGCTGCTGCTGCTGTTGTTGCTGCTGTTGCTGCTCTCTCTGTTGTTTTTGAAGTCTGTACTTCTCTGTCCATTCTTCTTTCTCCCTGTTCACTTCTTCTCTGAAGAGCTCTTCTATCAGGTCTTCAGTGACTTTTAACATTCTCACATTCTCTATCTCTTCTGGCTTCGGTATCAGACTGTGTCTGACCCTATGCAAATTCACGTAGGCTTCGTTTAGCTTAGCTAGTTTGGAGCACATCTTCGTAGGAGGATGAGTCGGCAATGGATGGTTAGACTGGAAACTACCCCGGTTTTTAAAGTCAAAGCGCGGACGTGAAGGAAAACATCCCTCCATGGTTTTCGAGCCGGAACGTTCAATGAGTGTCATGAGAGGGATAGTAAGAAGTCAAAGAGCACGAATAAAAATTCTTATAGCCAAACAAAAAGACAAAGGCATTTTTTTCAAAACAACATTTTTTTATTCAAAATCACTTAACACTAACAAACAACTATAACATTTTTAACAATAATCCAACAATATAACATCAAACATTTTTTCTTCAAATGACAAACATTTTTTTCCAACTAACACATTATTTTGGACAAGGCTGACAACGTTGTGAATGAAATTGTGATTTCCACTGTTGGAAGTCATTAGGCCATTGATGGACACTACGTTTCCTAGCTTGAGACAAAAGATACGCATAATGGTCACAAAACCATTGATCTACTTTCACATCGTTTCTAGAAGAAGAACGAGGATCAAAATGAGTCACTAAATGTTCTAAGGAATAACCCAGGCTGCGATGATGCAGAAAATACACACAATATTGTCCACACACCAAGGAATCTGTGCCTTGTAATTTCACATTATTGAATCGGGTGGTCTGAGCATTTCTTCTCATAAAGTCAATGATATCGTCTTCCAAAGGAGGCAATCCATACGAATCGAAATATTCCACACATCCTTCTTGAGGAAAGTAGACGGCTACCCAGTGGGTTCCTGGGAGATGACTGTCGTCCGTGTTGATCACATAAGCTAGATGGTCTTGAGATTTACGATGAGGGAGTTCATCTTTAGCACAGACGACAGGATTCCAAGAAGCCGTGTACGAGCTGTGGTTCAAAAGGTAATAAAGTTCCCAGGTATCCATTGATTTGTGTGTTTTTTTCTTCACAGGTAATGATAAGTGATCAATTCGATCCTGACTTTTTGCTTGAAAATTTCTGACAAGTAAAAGGCGTTTAGATCCGACTTCTTACTCTGGTCCAAGAGAGATTCGATGCGACGGCACTCCAGAGATGTTAATGGAGGAGAAGAATGTTTATCCAAGCCTTTATACCACTCGTTCAACACGAATTCTATTTCGATGTGACCCCAAGGTTTGTCCAGATATTCGTCCAATTTTTCTGCTTGACTTAACATCAGGTATTTGTCGTGTTGAATTTGACTGGGATGATCGTTGTGACATCCATAACACTCTTCCTTGATCAATTCTTTCATTATATCTGTCAGGAATGTAGCAAAACAAGAGACTAAATGGGCTTCTTGTTCTGGCCATTTCGACTTCATCATAACTTCGTCGTCTTTGTCTTGGGATTCTTCTTCTTCCACGGTCTCCTCACATTCCATGTCCAAAGTTTCTCCACTAGGTAAAGAGGGATAACAGTCTTCCATGGCTTCTAATAGTCTAGAATGACTTCTCTCAAACTGTTGATTTCTATCGTATTATCGAATTCTGCATACAGGATGACGTTCACTGTTACATCAGGGTCTCGGTTTGCAAACTGAATTTCCACACGAATCTGACCCGATTTTATAGGGTGGAAATGTCCCTCGTCGCTGCCTTGGTCTGGAGTGAAATCGAAACCCCACAAAACATAGCCTCCTGCATAATCGTCGTACGTAATACCGTGACTGGTGTTGGTTCCTAACTGTCCGGTAGCTTCGTACAAGGACAAGTACGATCTCAAGTAATTCTTTGTGGCACCAAAGTTAGGTTCAAAGGGTCGGGTACACAAGGTCTTGCCATCACGACTGACTTCAATCTTGGACACGCCAACATGTTGAAACGCAAAAGGATTTTCGTTGTGAAGTCCATTGAAAGCTGAATTCCTGACGATAACAACAATCAAACGCTTGGGTAACTGTCCTTGGAACGGATGATCTTCGATCATGGATCGCTGTCCAGCAGGAATGGTGAACGTTTTCACTTCTACGTGTCGTATCGGATACTTGGCGGTCGTTCTGTTCAACGTCTGACGGACGTCGTTTCCCACTTTGGGTAACACTTCCACACGACGCACGTAAAGTCGGGCTTCTTGAATGATAGTTTTGTATTCATTGGCATGGGCCAATCAAATGGAAAGCGGCACTGCTACGATTCAGTCTCAGACGGATATTCACCCCGTTCAGCAAATACTTTTCTTGTAACCACATGTCCAAATGCAAACGATCCATCAGTTCTAAACTTCGCCCTTGCAGAATTTTCTTACGACGGTCATTAAACCCCACATTGTGAGGATTGTCATCTTCTGTTAGGGCTGTGTCGATAAACGTGCCTACACCTGCCGTGTCAGGTTTCCATACCACGCAAGCATCCAGATGAGTATTCTTGGCTTCTTTTCCGTACGTCAAGAGATTTTCCAAGTAGGGACGATACGGGTAAGTATCCATGTTGCTGCTGACCAGTTTGTTATTCAAGTACAAGTCCACTTCGCTGAACAAGGAATGCATGAAATTGTTGACAGGAGCTACTCTAGCATCGCCTCCTGGATTGGTGTTGTCCGTTTTGATCACTTTCACTTTCAAGTACAGGTAACTGCTATTCAGATCGATGTAATCTTCGGGCTGTCCTTTGATTTCAAACTCGATGGGAGCGGAATCCGTCAAAGAGGAGACGGGGTGAAATTCCACCCATTGGGATTCTTGCATCGTCATCGTGGTGGGGGGCATGGCAAACAGATCCAGTTCCGACTTGGAACAGGCGCAAGACTCTCTGTGCATCATTTTTTCTGTGTCTCAATAATCGAAAACGTCTAAGTCTCGGACGGTTCTTCTTTTCTTTGCCTTTCTAGCTTTAGAAGTGTAAAGTCTGGTGAAAGGGTGTTTTCTTCGTCGTCTCTTTCTGCCTTGTCCTTGCTGAATGCCTGACTCGCTAGCGTGCAGGGTATTTATAGGTGTTTCTCGTCGGCGCAAAAGGTCTTTGCCCGTTTGCAGCAAGACATTTTTGCTTGCCCTCAAGAAAGGTTCTTTGGGGTTTTGTTTGTCGATGATGACATTTTGGAGAAATTCTTTGCCTTGCGTCAGTGCCGCATCTTTTAAGGCGTGCAATCCGCGTGTCACCATCGGTTTCAACACCGGGGCCACCGAACGAAAGGCCGATTTCAGCATATCTCCTAAACCGTGTCCCCGCTGTCGAGCAACCCTTCGGTACACTGGATACATGACTTACGAGTCGTGAGAGAACCGTTTTCGAGAATGATGTTTCACCGTGACTTTTCCTTTGGTGAATGGAATATTTTGTCCCAGATCTCCTTTTATAGCAATGTTGAACATGTCCAAATCCGACTTACTGACAGGTAAATAGTGAGGATGTACAAATTCGCGGTGAACGTGGTAAGTGTTTCCACCTTCCTCGTCAGCGGTCGTGGCAGAATCCACTTTGAAAGGAATGACACGCAGTAACCGCACAGAGGTGTGTCCCACCACGTTATACTCCACCACATCGGAGTACACAAAAATCAAATTCAGTCCTTGGTTCAGTTCTACCGGGGCACGAAATAACTTGCTAAAAGACTCGTTGTCATAAATGATTGGTAATTCGTTTTTCTTGAGCATGGCCATTCTCATGTTCATGTCTCCGCCCAACATGTCAAACAATTCAGGACAAAATAAAATGAAGACGATTTTACTCCCGTCAAATTTCATCAAGAAGCGACGAGCTGCTTTGTGGTATTCCATGGTGACACTTGTTTTGACACTTTCCAAAGCTTTAAGAAACACGACATTAAACCTAGAGGTTATGGTGCTCACCAAATGTTGACCACTAAAATAATAGCCTGGGGGAATGAACAAGTGATAGGTGGTGTACTTTTGATTTTGTGTGCCAGGGGTTTTTATGTTATATTTGCCATGGGTATTCAAGTACTGTTGCATTTGCTCGTCATGAACTTCCATATCAAAAAAGTTTTGATCGGGAAGAAGATTGAGGAGTTGGGACGGGTGAATGATTTCTACTAAAGCCACTTCCCAATGGGCTTCGTGATCAAACTGGATGGTCTGAGGTAATTTGGCCGTGTAACAGCACAACGTGTTGTTGGGAAACACCTCCATGGAACTGTCACTGGGTAAGGTTAAGTAAAATTGGTTTTGGTGACTCATAATTCCAGAGTTCTGTGGCTGTCCGAGGGGTTACTGGACGTCAGAGGCGTGTCTCCGCCCAAAATGGGGTTGTTGTTGTTGGAGTGCTGACTGACACTGGCACTGGTCACAAGGTTCCCGTGGTTCCCGTTGGAAGAGAATTTCAGGGAGGGATTGGGAAGCAGGTAACCGATGCAACTGCTCAATAAAATGGTCCACAATTGTTTGTCTCCTTGTTGTAAACTCAAATTGGCGATGGCTGCCCCGATGACACAATACACCACGAAGATTTGGCAGAAAAAGACGATTTGCGTTTTAGGCACACGTTCTCCACACCACATCCACAAGGGTTGTTTTTGTAAATCTTGCAGAGAAGAACTGGGTGACGGAGTGGTCAACGTAGTTGCGTCTGTGTGAAAGGGCATGATGGTCACTTCTTTTTATAGTCGATGACTTGCGAAGCGTCGATCCAAGAATCAAAACTGGGTGGATATCCTTTCCAACATACTTTAACTTCTTTGACACGTCGTTTGCCCACTTTACGGGTTCTGCGTTCGAGAATGCTTTCGATGTCGTACACGTCGTCTTCCTTTTTGGTGACACGTTGTAACTCGGGCAAATAAAACGTTCCTTTGAGCACTTCTCCGTTCATGTCTTCCAATTTATAGACAGCAGGATCACGACCATGCACTCGTCCAGTGACACGAAACAATTCGGTAGTCCAGTTAGGTAAGTAACCTTTGTCGAAAGTGCGTTTGGTTTTGCCAATGCGTACCCAGTCTCCTACGGCCAACATTCCACTTTTCTTGGGGACAGCCCTCGTCGGGGACGTACCAAACAGGCGCTCAAACACCAACACTTCGTTCTCGGGAGTCACTTCTTGCGGGGCACGTCCGATGCTTCGATGGTAAGATTGGTTGTACGCTTGCACCATGTGCGGTAAGATGTCGATGTACTTCAGAGTGTGGTGATGCGTAAAATATTTCCACATGCGTTCTTTCAAAGTGCGTTGAAAACGTTCCACGATGCTGGCTTTGGTTTCGGGATTCTCCGTGGTAAAAAAATGAATGTCACGTTTCTTTAATTCTTTTTAGAACGCTTGGTTCAGAAATTCGGTGCCTTTGTCCGTTGGCCATCGAAGAGGGTGACGACCGCTTTGTTTCAACACTCGTTGCAGGGCTCGCACTAACTAGCTGATCGATTTGGAAGTCAAGGGTACGACCCAGGCAAATATGGAAAAGACGTCGATGACACAAAACAAATATTTGTAGCCGCGATTGTAGCTGGCCAAATGAGAGACATCGGCTAAATCGGCTTGCCATTGATGATCGATGCCTTCCACTCTCGTGCGACTTCTGGAAAACTTGCGTCGAATGGGTTTGTGTAAAGTGTAGGTAGCTTGTTCTTGTGACCATCGTTGCACTTGAAGTAAACGGAGACTTTTCAGTCGCGTTTTGGCAGCACGATACAATTTTTGAACTCCTGCGTAACCTGCAGGATGGGAGGGATCGTAGTAAATGCTGGCTAACACTTTTTCCATTTGTTGGTTTGTGTGTTAATAAGGCACCCACTCTTGGAAGATGCTACTCTTTTTCTCTTGGGGTACTTTCTTGGATTGCAATGCTTTGCGTGTGCGACCGGCAATAGTTGTCGAAGAGGAGGATGTCGGAACAGGGGATATCGGTTCTTATTTTACTTCTGTCTTCACTTCTGTCTTCACTTTCTTTTTCTCTTGTGATGAAGAAGGGGTGGTCATCATCTTTTTAATCCATCCAATTCTGGAGGTAGGTGGTGTTGTTAACTTGCGTACTTTTTCTGGTGGAGTTTGAAGCCCTTCCTCTCCTTCTCCTTTTTCTGTCTTGGTCACTGGCATTGGTGGTGGTGGTGGTAGTAGTGATGGTGCAGGAATTTTCAACAAGGTCTTAAAATCCTTCAGAGTGAGTAGAGCTGTTTCGTCTAAAGCTTTCTTTTGAGACAGTTGCAGTCGTTGCAAGAGATGACCGTACTTTTGCGATTTTTCTGTTTCGGACAAATCTTGGCGATCCATCAAGGACTGCAATTCGTGTTGTAACTGGGACATTTCGCTCAAATGGGGATTGGGAGGTAAATGCGGGCTGTGTTGTTCTTGCCAACGATGGTATTCCATCCATAGCTTGTAAGGCACTAAAGCTAGTTTTCGTCCTTCCATGGGGTTGTTAAGGGTCGATTCTGAGATCTTGGGTCTCCAGAAGGCCTTTTTGTCTTGCTCCCACCAGTCCTCCCAACATGGTTCCCAAGACTCCTATCAGTAAGATTTTCTTTTGAACCATTTAGCGAAGAACGTGACGATGTTTGCCTAAGCATTGTTTCTGGTGTTTGGACAAAGGGATCGTGCCTTTCAAGACGTTCAAACAACGTTCGCACACGGTATCGATGACCTCTTTGGAAGCTGATTGAATGAGTTTTTTTCGCAGGGGTGGAGAAACTTTGGACAGGACAGATAACATGTCCCCATGTTTGACTAAACGTGGAGGCAGTCCTTTCCTTTTCTTTCCTTGGGGTTGTTTAGAAGAGGGATGTTTTCTGGAGTGTGACATCTTTGAGTCTTCAGCACCAAAAAACACTGATACCCTACTTGGTCACACACCTTTTTTATACTGGAACGCGTCGCCACTGATTGTCTTTACGTCGTATCAACTTCAGAACAGGCATGACACGTCGTGCAGGGGTACGTAACGGACTAAATCGAGCCAGTTCTTGCTTGGACAAATTCAGTAAACTTTGTAACATGCCCGATCTTTCTTGGACTTTGATTTTGGGAGAAGGTACTTTGTGAGCAGCAGCCACTGCCACTAAATTGGAGGGTCCTGCCACTGGGGAAGTTCTTGGGGTCATCAACGGAGAAGTTCTTGGTGTGATCAACGTCTCCAAGTACTCTTCAGTTCTTGGTGTCATCAACGGGGAAGTGGATGAACTTGAGGCTGCCGGAGACGCGGTCACCGCCGTGGCAGTTCGTGGTTTGCGAGTGTAAGGTTGCGTCCTGGCCGAAATGCCTCTCTTGCGACTAGTTTTCTGTGGACTTTTCTTTTTAGGGACTTTTTCTCTGCTTCTTTTTCTGGGGGCTTCATTTCTTTTTCCGGGGTGGTGTCTGGTAAGAGGAGGGTCCCGCCACTGGAGAAGTTCTTGGAGACACAGGTCTCCTTGGGGACCTGGTCTTTTTCTTCTTCTTGGAGCTTCGTTTGACTTTTTTCGTGGGGAGAACTTTGGGGGCATTAGGATCCCATCTTAAGAGAGAGTGAATGATGACCCCTCCTAGAGTACCGCTCCCTCCAGGTTTCAAAATGATTTGTTTTTTGGTTTGAGTGTCGATGCGGGGATCGGCCAGTTGGGTCAAAGCGACTTTGTTTCGATCAAAAAAGCGTTTGGTTTGGTGAGGAATCGGAATGATCCTTTGGAGTAATTGACGTGCTGTCACCGTGAACCATCGTAAGACTTCTCTGAGACTAGCTTCCAAGACACGAGCTCGTATTTGTGGATTTTGTCTCGACTGATGCCATACAAGGCACGAATCAATTTGACCGGAAGATGAGACTGAAGGGACGTGATGTTCAAACTGTGTGAGACAGACGAAAAGTGTCTGAGGTTTTTATAGATTTTTTTGTGGAGTGAAGTTAAGTCGAGGACGGAGACGTGTACAGGACAGGCCCTCCGTCTTGGCCCCAGTGGTGAAACATTTGGGTACGAAATCGCAAATCATCGGGGGTCGTAGTTTTCAAATCGACAAGTAAATAGGCGTCTGGAGTTTGAGTGACATCGTCGTACGCCTGAGTCAGCCAAGGCGTCCCTAACTGTTTGGCTAAGACTTGCACTTGCGATTTATCTCGAGGGCTTTTAAACAAGACCACGTAATGTGCATTGAGACTGATGGTGCGATGGGCTTTACTTTGTTGAAACAAATTTTGGGTGATGTAAACGACACTAGCATTACGATGATGCCCTTTGCGCGTGAACCACAGTTTAATTTCTTCTTCGTCTTCTCCTAACATGTCGTCAAAAAGGACCAAATGGGTTTGACGGGAGTCAGAGACGATTCCGTCGTCTTCTTTAGGAATGCCTTCCACAGAAACGATGGAATCGCCTTGACTTTCTCGCAAGAGGCTGTACGCCAATTGCCACTCTTTGTAACACCACACGATGCGTTGAGGTGGTCGATCGATCAAATGATGTTTATGTTCGATCAAACGTTTGACAAATTCGGTTTTGCCTGAACCGCTAGGTCAAGCAATGAGCATGTTAGAGGGATGGCGAAGATACAAAGCCTCCCAACTGGCACGATCTAAGTGTTTGTCGATGACTTTGACAGTGGAGGAAGAGGGAGCATGTTCTGACCAGTTCTGTAGGGGGTAAGGTCACACAAGTGTCCTCCCGAAAGGGTCTTTCAGGTCTGTCCACGACAGTCCGGTCCTCGGTGACGAGTTCTTCTTCTTGTACTGTCACTAACACAGGTTGAAAAGTAACTTTTTTACTTGAACAACTCTCGTGCATACTGGGCCACTTCATGGGTCTAAGCCTCAAAATCCCATTCTTTCCAGGCACGGACATCTGTCCAATGGGGGTGTAAGTCACAAGCTACACACACATCGTCATACACGTCTTGGGTAGCTAAAAGTTGACGAATATTTTTTTTCCTGTAGAGGTCGAGAAGTATCCAGATGAAACCGTAAGGCTTTAAGCAAAAGGAGTCTCTCGTGAACATTTAAAGGCACCACTTTCATGTTGAATGGGGTGGTAAATACTGTTCGTAAAGGGTCCACAAGGAATCGGCTGGTAAACGAAATCCCAGAAAACAAGTCACTAAGACACACACTATGCGTCGTCCCAAATTTAACGGATACAGTTCTCGTAATAATTGATGATAATGATCCACGGTTTGAATATGGTCATTGAGTTCCTGCCACGGAATCAATTCAATCACATGTAATAAAAGTCGTGGCATGGATTCCTGTTTTTATACTCTCTTTGTTTCGGAAGCAATACACGTCCTTTCTAGCCAGAGATCTTCGTTCTCCAGTAGGAAATCTAAATCTTGCATACTGTAACCTAAACTTCAGAGTTTGTTTAGAAGTTTCTTCTTCTTCTAAGTAGATTCCACGTAAAATATGTTGGTAATCCTTTAACTTGTCGTCCTCAATGCGTTGCACTAGGTGAATCTCGAAGTAACCAAAATGATCAACACGTGGATTGAAGTATTGAACAAGGTCTGACCACTGAAACAATTTCTGACGAATCAGTTCTTTTATACCATTCAGGTACCAGTGGTTAAAGATCTGGTGACGTAACGGATGCAACTGTTCTTTACGTTTGACTTGTATTTTGACCAGCTCTCGGTAAATGCGTTCTCTCAACTCCGCAGGCAAAGCACGAATGTTCTCCAGCAAAGCATCCATGAATAGGTCAGTCCGTACAATTCACAATCTTCTCCTAGAACAAAAGTAATCCACATAGTGAGTAATTTCTGGCCACTGCCATTCAGGGTAACGTCCAAGAATCTCACTGAACTCTTTTGATGTAAACGGTCTAAAGTGATATAATAGGATGAATGCACATTTGACCCAGAGAAATCTAACACATTGGTTGACTTTTTTCACTTTCTTCTTTTGAATTTCTCGGCACAAAAGTTCAACAGTTACCCATTGAGATTTCACTCTGGCAAGACCCTGCCAAACGTTCTTGTTAATCTTCTCTTGCATTTCTTTAGGTAATGATTCAATATCGTTTTTAAAATGAAGTTTAAATACTGGTCTCGGTGATGTCCAACATTTGACCCCTAGCCAGTCTGTTTTCTTCTTCAGCCACATGGTAAGTTACTTCAATCTCTCGGTCCCACTAAGGGTAAGTAATGACAATTCGGTGACCATCGAGCATGTTCTAGGTAGGCCGAATCTTGCGGTTCCCAGTGGTGAAGTGACACACCGCAACTGAAGCACTTGACTTTATCCCCTACGCCCAAGTAGAACAATCCGGCTCTGGCTAATTCTTCGGGGGTTGGTCCTCCCAGATACTTAGGCCATTTTCCTTTGAACGACTGAAGACGATTTTCAAAGTTGCAGTATTCCGACAAACGCACAGGAAACGAATATTCGTCTTTCACAGGTTCGTTTCGATGAGGGTTGGGTGACATGGACAGGAGTTTGCTCAGGGCTGGATGACATCCGTAGGGAGGTATACGTGAAGGTGGACATCCACCTTTAAAATGAAACCCTGTAAAGTGTCCATGAGGACGAGCGGCATCGCTTTCGCATCCCTCAGGTTTGACACGCACAGCATCACTTTCCATGATAGGGGTAGTGAGAATAAAGTTCCCATGATGCTTTACGGCATCGCTAAGGTCACAACGTACAGCATCGTTCCCATCGCAAGGCTCACAATCGCATTCCACTTCAGAAGCCCCACACTTGAATTGTGCCTTTCTGAACTTGTTTTGCGTTTCTCTGAAAGTATTCATCTTGTTCGCTTGGTCTTGGTAGTCACAATGAACTATCGATCTTGACCATAGCCCTTTTTATACTAGTCGCAATGCAGTCTCAAGCTTGTACATCGTTCCTTTTTTATGTCTTATTTTGGAAGGTACCGTCTCTAAGGTACCGTCATCATTGTACCGTAATGTCATGGGTGGAAAGGCCATAGAAAGGTAAGGGCAGTGCGGAGACCATCGAGTATGTTCCAGAATAGCTGAATCTTTATAGATACATAGATCCATTCGTAACTTCAGTCCACAAGCGAAACACTGTACTTCGTATCCCAATCCTGACTCAAGTCCCATGTAGACAAATCCTGTTCTAGCTAAAACATGCGAAGAAGGTAATCCTTTCCTATCCGTAGGCCATGCTTGAAACGTGTCCAATCGACGGGCACAATCACAATAGTCAGGCAAGAAAACCGGAAAATGGTAGGGTTTGAACTTGGAGTTCTCATCGGGTTTCTCACTCGATTCTTGCTGTGGCGAAGTCATCCTTCTGGTGGGTGGCTATCCTCTTACAACCAATGTTTTATACCAACATGTCCACACGGCAAAGTAAAGTGGTTGGGCAGTCGCACTCGCTTCTGGTACACGATTTGATAGACTTTTTCCAAGGGTCGACTGACGATGTGGTGAGTGGGTAAACGTACAATCTTGTTGGGCTGATAGGTGGTCACTTTAAAGTGTTCATCTTCTCTAGACTGCAAGGCTTCTTTCAATACCTCAAAGTTCACCACTCGACTGGTACGATAATTCAGAGTCAATCCTTTCCCTTTGCACTGCGTGTGCACTTCTCCTTGTTTGTCCCGGTATTCGTAACCGTAATTTTTAGGACCACCACTGGCGAAACTTAGAATCTTGTCGTCGGGGTACTCGTCTGTCCAGGCTCCTAAACGGTCTCCTTCGATGTCAGGGTGCTGTTGACTCGGGTGATCGATGTGAATGCAGCTGTCCGTGTCAAAGTACAGGACACGTTTCCCTAACAGTTCTAAAGCTTCGTACAATTTTAAGCGAGCATGAGCTGTCACGTAAGTCGCAATGATGACATTTCCAAAGGGGTCGTCTTGTACAAAGTCCAGATCTTCTTCGTAATTGACCAAGATCAAATTCTCGCGAACGACGCCCACGTGTTTCATGAATTTGGTTTTGTAGTGAATCAGCTGGAAATAGCGGGAAGGTTCGGTCAAATATTCCGTCTTGGGTAAACACGGTCGTTGTGCCATTTTTCCCCACAAGCAATTTAACATCACTTTGGCAAACGATCGCATGCCTTCGTTTTTCTCGATGTGATCTAAAGTAATGCCTTCTTGTGCCCAGTATTTCTCTTTGAATGTCTTTTGGTCTTCGGGAGTGTGACACCAGGACGGATAGCCGCTGGCTTCTTGTTTCAGTTTCAAAAAGGCATCCACGTAGTCGGCGAAAATGCCTTTCTGCGTGGGGTCACCTTTGTGGTATTGTTGTGTCTTGGGAAAGTGGCAAATTTCGTACACTTCTAACAGTTGGTATCCCATGTCCAGAGCTTTGAACAATTCTACGCTGACCCACGTCCCCGTCAAGGCCCGTTCTTCCTGGGTGTGCTGACAAGCTTGGTTGCACGTTTCGGCACAAGTACGGCACAAAAGAAACATCAGTTTACCTTGGCAATGGTGAGGTAGCACGGGATGGTACAAGTCCGTGGGAGGCAAGACTTTGCACTTGATCAGACCTTTGTATTGTCGAATGTTTTTCAGGTCGATGTGTTCCGTGAACAATTGTGGGTGCCCTGCAGGAAAGCGACAATATTTGCACACGTAGGGATACAGGGAACACACGTCCAAGTATTTCATTTCTTCTCCTTTCTCTTCGTCGGCTTGTTACAGAAAACAGGTGGCATTGGTCCTTCCTCCATACAAACTATCCCTCTGGTTCATCGGATCCATGAACTGGTAACTTTCCAAGAGGCGTTTAAACTCGGGATCGGTTTTCAAACGGTGATCGTATTCGTGTTCCCACATTTCCACCACTTGGTATCCTTCCTGTTCTAACTTTAGGCGTCGCTGACAAGTGTCCTGGTACAAGTCTTCCATGGTTCGTTGTAAAAACTGATTTTTAGTGCCGCGATCAGGGTAACAAACGGGGCATCCGTGAAATAAGCAACCGTTAAACTCGTACACGATCTTGGGGTTTTCTAAGTCCCAGCCATCGACCGAATGCGTTCCGATGGTCTTTTCGCCCCCTCCGTTGCGGGCATGCTGAATCCATTTGCCTTCCTTGTCGCACAAGTAATGTAACCAGCGTAGAGCTTTCACCGAGTATTGACGTTTGACATCGTTGGTCGTTTGAGGACTGATGACAGCCACGGTGTTTTCAGGCATGAATCGTTGCCGGTAGACTAAGGAACACGCTTTGGCAATGGTGCAAGCTTCTTTCAAAGGATCGACCCCTCCGTGTTCCATGAACAGTTCTCGAAATTTTCCACAGCAACGCCGTAAAATGTCCACGTCGGAACGACAATACTTTAGCATTTCTTCCTGAAAGTCGAAAGGGTCGGAGGCGTGAGCCTGGTACCAAGCGTAGAAAGCTTCTCGTTGTTCGGTACGCATGTTGTCGGGGTCGTAATAGTGAGCCTCAGGCAAATGGGGTAGAACGGCGTGTTGGTTAGCTTCCGTATTGAAAAAGTGAGGAAAGTACCCCTTTAGCCATTTCTGTCATTCCAAACGTTTTAGGCATTCGACTCAAAGGCATGGGCAAGTAACTCATTGAATCTTTAAACTGTACTTGTCCCACTTGCATGAAAATGATTTTGGCTCCGTTGAAAGTGACTTTAAGACGTTCGGTGCCTTGTTCCGTATAGTACCTCAAAAGAAACCGTCCATCGTATCCGGAGAAATTGTGAGCCATCAATGTGGCATGGCGATGACAATCTCCGTAACGTTCGATGTCCTCTTGGCTCCACGTCGGGCGAAATCGGCTAGCGTGTTCGGCCCTCGAAAGATTTTTTCACGTCCTATAGGAATCTTACTGCAGTGACGGCAATAACTCAAGATAGGTTCTTGAATGCACTTTTCGCACGCTCTATGAGCCACGCATAATTTAGGAATGTGAATGCCCGTCTCTTGCATGCATTCGAAATCGAAAAAGATGAAATTGCCTTTATTCTTCTTCTTGTGACCGTCCTCTTCCTCTTGCTGGAGTTGGTATTTTTGCATGCAACATTGATGTTCCAAGTCCACGATGTGGTGACAAATGTGACATTTTTTCTTTCCTGAACATACGTGTGCCTTGGCACTATTGGTACGTATGCCTTGTCCACACGTAGGGCACAATCTCAGGAGTTGACAAGCACATTTCTTCTGTGAACCTTGCGCCTTCAGATGTTGTTGGTAATAGGCTGGACTGACAAACGTGCGCTGACAAGTTAAACAATGCACTGGTTCTTGCCCTTCGCTCAGACAGGTTGGAGAGGCCAAACATCCTGAGCATTTCGAGCCACAATGCTTGTGTTGCTCTCGATTGTTATAGCCATAGTCACATTTCTCACAGTAATATCTGTATCCCAGGAATCCGGTGATGGTGGTAATGGTATCGAAATGGTCATCGTGATGATAGACATGAATGTATTTTCCATCCTTAAAGTCTTTCCCTCGAAACAACAGAGGCCCACACATTTCTTGAGGGTGCACTTTCAAGGTGTAGCGTGGAGCTAAAATATCTTGCAATGTTTGCATCTCAGGAATGCCACAGGGTGTGTCTGTGGACAGGCCGGCTTGTTGTAACAGGAGTTTTGCTTCACTTCGTTGTTTGGCTCGGTCCGATTGTCGAATGTTCTCCCAGTTTCTTTACCATTCTACCGTGTCGTTCTTGTTGGCATAGGTTCGTCCCACCACAATAACTCTGGCTAAACACATCTGGTCTTGAGGGTTGTTAATTCGGACGAAACTTGTTTTGGTACTGCGAAGCTCGTCCACCAGTAACATCTTTTTGCGTCCAGTCCCTTGAGGAGGAGAGACGTGGGTCATGTCCAGTGTGGCTTTACCATCGGTGATGTCAAACTGGTCATTGGATTGTTGTACGTGTTGAATTTTGTCCATGACTTTGGAAGCAGTCAATTCTGCAGGGGTGCTAAACTCGATCCAAACAGGGGATTTCAAACCGTCGTGTTGTATGGAAAGTCTCAAGCGATCGTCTTCTTTGGGTTAATATTGTCGCTTGAGTGTGGTGAGCAAAGAATCCCACATCCCGGTGATGAACCCTTCTGCTTTCTCCAACGGTAGTTTAGCCTTGAAATCTTTAAACTTCACCGTGTATTTGTAAGCCGTGGTTCTAAATTTTCTAGAGGAGCGCTTTTCCGTCTCTTGAATGGAATAGTACTTTTCAGGGTTGACTAAGGGTGATGAACTTTATTTAGAGGGTCTGGATTCTGATTCACTCATGTCCTCTTCAAAATCGCTGGCATGAATTTGTGCCAAGACTTCAGCCCTGGTACGAGGCGATAGATCACGTTTCTGCCTCTTACTTTCTCTTCTTTCTTCTCAAATGAATTGGATCGTTTCATCTTGATAGCAAAACGTCAAATGACTAAAGTTTAAACACCATGGACTAATTTATAGTCCAGGCAGACCAGCGTATATAAAAGGGTGTGTGTCTTGTCCTTTCACTATTCATTTCACTCTCAAACCGAGCACAACGATGGAAGAGACTACCCAGATCGAACATTTCATCAGAGCGTTGCGAGGGGTCATTAGAAAATTCTCTTCAGACCAGCCGACGGACTTACTCTCCTTCCTTGCGAGATAAAAGTCAACATACTTGCTATATCTGTCAGAAGAAAGGGCATTGGTCTTCAGAGTGTCCAGACCGTCAAAAAAGAAAAAAAGGGGCTAGAAAAGACAAAAGTCAAGATACCTGTTATTATTGTCAAGAAAAAGGACATTGGTCTCCAGATTGCCCAAAAAAGAAACAAGAGGAATCAGAAGAAAAGAGGGATTCTTCAGAAGAAGAGAGGGATTCTTCAGAGGAAGAAAGCAGCCAGGTAAAGAAAAAGAAACAGGAGAAAAAAAGAAGAAGGGAAGAAAGTGAGGAGGAAGAGGAGGAAAAGAATGTGACGGTGAAGAAATTTAAAAAACAGAGAGACTAAAATTTGAGACAGAAGAAGTGTACGAACTTTTTAAAGTGTTCTGTTGAGAATTGTGAATTGTGAATTGATTGTAAATATTTATAAAAGAATAAATTAGGTATAAAAAGGTAAGTGTCTTTGAGTTTTGATTTTAAAATAAGAACGTACACTCACACACTCATACACATACTATAGGGTAAAATGGGTTGATTTTTTGGGGGTTTTTTTTAGTTTGAATGGACGTTGGCAATTGAAAGTTTATCTCTTTTCGAGAGACGTGGGTGGCCCTGAAAAGGGCCTTTTTTGTGTAGGGGTGAGTTTAAGTAATCAACTTTAACTGCCTTAAGCCTTTGCCACGGCCAAGGCCTACTTCTGGACTGCGTACTGTTGATGATGATGATGATTTGGTTGAAATCACTAAGGGTAGCACGGTAGGCTTAGTCACAGGGTTGGAGTGTTTAGCTCGGGAAGGTCGTATTCTCTTCGGTCGTAATAAAGAAGTCTGATACATTTGTTTCAGACTTCTTAACTCCGCTAAAATGTCTAACAATACCGTGACCGTTTGATTTTCACACCCTTGTTTCTTTGCTGCTGATGCTTCTTCTTGTTGTTGTTTTTTTCTTACCTCTTCTTCTTGCTGATGTTGCTGTAGGAGAAAAGCTTGTTCCGGTTCCTTTTGCTGTTGTATAAATTTCTCCAATTCTTCTTTCTGTCTCTGTCTAAAATTCTCTACGTGCGGTAATGAAGGAGACGAAGGTTCCGGAACAAATTCTTGCGAGGTAAGAAAATCCACAAAATCCCAATTTACCTCTTCTGAAAGTAAGTCCGGGTTCCCTTGGGTGGTCTCCACTACTGGTGCACCCCAATTGATCGTTTTCTGAGTTTCCGTCATGTTGAATAACTGTTGCATGAATTGACTCCACACAGGCCCTAGCGAATCTATATAGACCACGTGACGTCACAGACTGCTCTCTTCGGATTGGATGCGGGCTGACTGAATTATGTAACGCGTGTTTGGATTGGTCAATGAACTCAATCCGTTTCAATCCTTCCTCTACCTATAAATAAGCGCAGTTCACTGCATTGATTCACCTGTTCTCGGCGCCTCAACATGTGGACCGACGTTGAATCTTCCACCCTTGTATCTTCGATGATGTTCAGGACGGACATGCCGATGTATGTTCGATCCAAATGGACAGTGATCCATAGGACCGACACCAGCCTATGGATACGTAGGATTTACGTGGAGAGGCAAGGATGCCTCAAAAGAGTGTTAGTGTATGGACCTAAAATTAGACGAAGCCTAAGACGAAGAAGATGTTGCAGATGCCATTTATGTTAAGGGCATATTAACCTAAACCCAAAGGCCCTTTTCAGGGCCACTCCAATCTCTCGAAAAGAGATAGACTTACAATTGCGTACCCCATTTTTTATTATTATTTTTTTTATTTTTTTAAAAAAATAGAGACCCATCAGGTCGGGACCATATTAAAATAGGGTCCCGACCATGTTCCATTTCCCCTAGTCCCTAGACAGGCCCAGGGGGATTAATGTTAAATTTACATAGACCCTAGACAAGCCCAAGATTTTTGTCCATGTTAATTCCCATAGACCCTAGAGTGGCCCAGAGTGATTAATGTTAAATTTACATAGACCCTATACCAGCCCAAGATTTTTGTCCATGTTAATTCCCATAGACCCTTGAGTGGCCCAGAGTGATTAATGTTAAATTTACATAGACCCTAGACCAGCCCACGATTTTTGTCCATGTTAATTCCCATAGACCCTAGAGTGGCCCAGAGTGATTAATGTTAAATTTACATAGACCATAGACCAGCCCAAGATTTTTGTCCATGTTAATTCCCATAGACCCTAGAGTGGCCCAGAGTGATTAATGTTAAATTTACATAGACCCAAGACCAGCCCAAGACTTTTGTCCATGTTAATTCCCATAGACCCTAGAGTGGCCCAGAGATTTTTGTCCATGTTAAATTTACATAGACCCTAGAGTGGCCCAGGGGTGTTTTTGATGGTAATTCCCATAGACCCTAGGGTGGCCCCCTTCACTACTGGCAATATCTAAAAACTTATACATAACATAACGTAGGAAGCACACCCTAAACACCTTGACTAGTAATACCATAATAACCTTGAAAATCTTTCTTCATACATGATTTCTACTAAGAACCTCTATAAACAGCATAGAACATCCCCCCACTTTTTAGAACATTTTGAAGAAGAAAAAAATTCGAAATTTTTTTTCGCAAGAAACACCAGACAAATGCAACAAGAAACCAGCGATGTAAAGCAAGCAGGACCGTTCCCGAGCTCTCCTTCCCACTAACGACAGCCAACCATTCAACTGTAAGAGACCTTTATGGACCCACAGAATGAGGCCAAACTTTTAGGGTTCCTTGAATCCATAAAAGCCTGTGGGAGGTGGCACCATTCCCTTCCCCAGGAACAACTAGCAGGCTGAGGTGCAGTCAGAACAAAGTGGCACATGCACAATTGTGCGCACGCCACTATATTTAAACTCAACAACAGCAAAAGCAACATGTTACTGGCATTATGAACAACATGTGACTGGCATTATGAACAACATGCGACTGGCATCATGAGCAACATGTGACTGGCATCATGAACACCATGTGACTGGCATCATGAGCAACACGTTACTGGCATTATGAGAAACATATTACTGGCATCATGAGCAACATGTTACTGGCATTATGAGCAACATGTTACTGGCATCATGAGCAACACGTTACTGGCATTATGAGCAACACGTTACTGGCATTATGAGCAATATGTTACTGGTATTATGAGCAACATGTTACTGGCATCATGAGCAACACGTTACTGGCTTCATGAGCAACATGTTACTGGCATTATGAGTAACATGTAACTGGCATTATGAGCAACATGTTACTGGCATTATGGGCAACATGTTACTGGCATCCTGAGCAGCAAATTACTGGCATTATGAGCAACATGTTACTGGCATTATGAGCAACATGTTACTGGTATTATGAGCAACATGTTACTGGCATCATGAGCAACATGTTTACTGGCGTTATGAGCAACATGTTACTGGCATTATGAGTAATATGTTACTAGCATTATGAGCAACATGCTACTGGCATTATGAGTAATATGTTACTAGCATTATGAGCAACATGTCACTGGCATTATGAGTAATATGTTACTAGCATTATGAGCAACATGTAACTGGCATTATGAGCAACATGTTACTGGCATCATGAGCAACATGTTACTGGCATTATGAGCAACATGTTACTGGCATTATGAGCAACATGTGACTGGCATTATGAACAACATGTGACTGACATCATGAGCAACATGTGACTGGCATTATGAACACCATGTGACTGGCATCATGAGCAACACGTTACTGGCATTATGAGAAACATATTACTGGCATCATGAGCAACATGTTACTGGCATTATGAGCAACATGTTACTGGCATCATGAGCAACACGTTACTGGCATTATGAGCAACACGTTACTGGCATTATAAGCAACATGTTACTGGCATTATGAGCAACATGTTACTGGCATCATGAGCAACACGTTACTGGCTTCATGAGCAACATGTTACTGGCATCCTGAGCAGCAAATTACTGGCATTATGAGCAACATGTTACTGGCATTATGAGCAACATGTTACTGGTATTATGAGCAACATGTTACTGGCATCATGAGCAACATGTTTACTGGCATTATGATCAACATGTTACTGGCATTATGAGGAACATGTTACTGGCATTATGAGCAATATGTTACTAGCATTATGTGCAACATTTCACTGGCATTATGAGTAACATGTAACTGGAATTAATTATGAGCAACATGTTACTTGCATTATGAGCAACATGTTACTGGCATCATGAGCAACATGTTACTGGCATTATGAGCAACATGTTACTGGCATCATGAGCAACATGTTACTGGCATTATGATCAACATGTTACTGGCATTATGAGCAACATGTGACTGGCGTTATGAGCAACATGTTACTGGCATTATGAGTAACATATAACTGGCATTATGAGCAACATGTTACTGGCATTATGAGCAACATGTTACTAGCATTATGCATAACATGTGACTGGCATTATGAGTAACATGTAACTGGCATTTATTATGAGCAACATGTTACAGGCATTATGAGCAACATGTTACTGGCATCATGAGCAACATGTGGTTGGCATTATGAGTAATATGTTACTAGCATTATGAGCAACATGTGACTGGCATTATGAGTAACATGTAACTGGCATTAACTATGAGCAACATGTTACTTACATTATGAGCAACATGTCACTGGCATCATGAGCAACATGTTACTGGCATTATGAGCAACACCTTACTGGCATCATGAGCAACATGTTACTGGCATTATGATCAACATGTTACTGGCATTATCAGCAATATGTGACTGGCATCATGATCAACATGTTACTGGCATTATCAGCAACATGTGACTGGCATCATGAGCAACATGTTACTGGCATTATGAGCAACATGTGACTGGCATCATGAGCAACATGTTACTGGAATTATGAGCAACATGTTACTGGCATCCTGAGCAACATGTTACTTGCATTATGAGCAACATGTTACTGGCATCATGAGCAACATGTTACTGGCATTATGAGCAACATGTGACTGGCATTATGAGCAACATGTTACTGGCATTATGAGCAACATGTTACTGGCATTATGATCAACATGTTACTGGCATTATGAGCAACATATGACTGGCATTATGAGTAACATGTTACTGGCATTATGAGCAACATGTTACTGGCATTATGAGTAACATGTAATTGGCATTAATTATGAGCAACATGTTACTGGCATCATGAGCAACATGTTACTGGAACTGCCTATATCATATTTTATTGCCAATACAAATAAACGTTTTTAGCTATTTAATTTAATGTTCATATCAAATCAGGCGCTTTTTCTTTTTTAAGAGCAAGCATTATGGTTCAACGTTTGAGAGTTACTCTTCTGTTTCAGTTTTTATGCTGAATACCGTAATCCCAGTAGCAGACAAGTAGGTATGTATTCCTCGTGGAATGTTGCAATATGTTTTATTTTCATTCTCTAATTTAAAAACACAAAATAAATGTATTACCTATAATCGAAGCAGTGAGCAGCGGTTAGTATCCAACGATCATTCAATACAGAGCCACCACAGTAAAAGAGGCGATGGCGGATGGGTATAAGACCAAACAACCGCTCCACTACGATCTTGCCGCGGATAGACACAAGCCAAGGCCATTGCCCTCTGCTGGCATGGTTACCACCAATTATCCTCTTCACTCTGCCTGCCTCTGTAAAAGGAAATGAAGAGTAACGACCTTGTTAATTAAAGTATGGTACTGATAAAACTAATTAGCAAATCTGTAAAGGTAATGTAATCTGCTTAGGTGATATTTTTCAGGTGTATTACTGCCTGGTTTTATGATTGGATTAGCATAATTATCTGTGAAATAATCTTAAAAGAGAAATTTTTTTCCTGCGCTGTTTGGAGTTCAAACCCTAGCTATACAATGCACAATGGACACCATCTGCGTCCACGTTAAATTTGCCCTATTAGATTTACATGCTTACGGTCGAAAGAAATATTTACGAAACTGGCAGTTGCTGGTTGAGTCAACAAGCAGGTGATATGTTTTTGTTATTCTTCATTGTTATTACAAAAGTAAATTCTTCCAATACGAAACGAAATTATTTTTTTCGGGAGGTGGAGTGCAAGTACTATACCGATACTGATTATCAGCATTAGATGAAAAGAAGAATCACATGTAAAGCATTTGATACAATTTCAAGGTCAAATGTATAGTGGTTCAAAACTGTATATGAACATTATTACCGAAATATAAAGCAATGAAGACTTTTGGATATTTAATCTTTAAATTAATCTTCGTTCTATTTTTGCTTTGCATATGTAATAGAATATACGAAATTTCTCAAAGAACACCGTTATATCATCTTTGCTTGGTGCATGTAAACGGATATACAAGATTTCTCAAAGAACATTGTTCTCTCATCTTTGCTTGGTGCATGTAAACGGATAGATGAGATTTCTCAAAGAACATCGTTCTATCATCTTTGCTTGGTGCATGTAAACGGATGGACGAGATTTCTCTAAAAATATCGTTATATTCTTGCTTCGTACATGTAAAAGAATAGACAAAATTTCTTTACGACATTCTTTCTCTCCTTGCGTAGTGACCGCTCAAGTGGCCTAAGTAGTTAGAACATCCGTCTCGGATGCGGGAAGTCGCTGGTTCGAAACCCAGACAAGTCATACCAAAGACTTGATTTTTAAAACAAATGGTACTATAAACTGCCACACAACAGCGAAGTGACTGAGAAATTGTTACAGCAGCGTTAAAAATCCAAATCACACACACACACACACACACACACACACACACACAAGTATTACCTACATTAGCAGGACCTTGTAAATCCACATACATAAGTAGTTAGAGCGTTTGTCTCAGATGCGGAAAGTCCCTGGTTCGAAATCTGGACGAGTCATACCAAAGACTTGATTTTTAAAAAAAATGGTACCAGCGGCAGCCTCGCTATGCGCTCAGCATTTAAGAGGTTAGTTTTAGGACTAGTCGGCCTGGTGTTAGGATGTGACTGGATAGGACATGGTGCTACATGACTACGGCATGATGCCCCAGTACTAGACATCACTATAAACTGCCAAACAACAGTGAAATGACTGAAAAATTGTTAGAGCAGCGTTAAAAATCCAAATCAAAACACACACACACACACACACACACACACACACACACACACACACACACACATTAGTACATCTAATAGAAGAGACAAGATTTATTTAATAATGTCGTCGCAAGCTACAGGCAACAATTAACAACACTTCTTTTCCGAAATGTAGTGGATTTTTGCTTGTGGTTTTCGACGATGCCTTAAGAGAAATAAGTGTGTGTGTGTGTGTGTGTGTGTGTGTGTGTGTGTGTGTGTGTGCATACCAGTGTCCCACACAAGATGTCCGTCTTCCCCTGGAAGAGAGTTATCAGCCATGGCAGTGCTAAATATGAGAGAGAGAGAGAGAGAGAGAGAGGGGGGGGGGCGGTTGGTATGCATGTTTTAATTATACGGTTCCAAACCTACCACTTTGACAGATGAAAACGGTTGATAACGCCAATAAACCAAATAATCTTTTGAGATTCGTCATTTTCCCTGCAAAACAAATGAATGCATAAATAAACAACTAATACACTGTTTTTCCAAATGAAGAAACCATAAGATCGTGTTTTCTCCCGTTAGGTGTTGGCTATTGCTGTAAAGACAGTCGTGTACAAGTTAACTGGTCTTTGACAATATATCTTATATTAAGCTTTTTCAAGCAGCGTCAATATTGATTAATGCAATTTCTATATTCGATTTTTGTGCAGTCTGCTTACTTTGATACCATACAATAATTCAGACTATTTTATTCTGTGTTTAATGACCTACGGTCACACTGCCTAGTTATCATGGTGCAATGAACTGAAAGGATTACCGTGTACTTGATGTTAAAACAAATGACACAGTCACAATCTTTTCACAGCAAGTTTTCTAACGGATAGGGTTGCTAGTACTTGCTTCAGAGTTTCCCCATGTTGCTGTCGATCAAGTCAGATTCCAAAAAACAAGGTATTATATATATATATATATATATATATATATATATATATATATATATATATATATATATATATATATATATATATATATATATATAATCTCTCTCTCTCTCATTTCAGTGTTAGCAACGAAAGGTACTTAGCTTTCATTCATTGCCATGATATAACCAATAAGGTATCAAAATGCACTTAAAACCCACGAAAAATCTCTCTTTCTCAGTTTTGAATTGTTTTATCAATCTCTTAAAACTGATGCAAACGTTCTAATTTGGTTACATTTAAAAGTTCTAAACATATTCCAGATGGAAATTCGTTTGTGATGCCACAAGCGCCTTCTATCTACTTCAGGAATATAAGTATATATGTATGTAGAAAAATCTGAAGCCATCAAAGAACAAAGCAAAATATTAACATTACTTATCTTCTGAATCATAAGTCAATGTTGCAAAAAAGTCCATAAGTTCTAAAGAATCAATGTCATAACCCCGTGTTATCAGTTGCTGTTTTGTGTGTGTGTTTTTTTGTGTTGTTCTTTTATTTTGTTTTTTGTTTTTGTTTTTAATAAGTATTTTAGTATTTATATCTTAAATATATGCAAATATCGACGGAACTTCATTAATTTTATACTGGTGTCGAATATTAAATATCATTAACAAATTTATTTCGCATATCACTTTAGCTGTAATTGGAGTGTTGTGAAGAAAGTATTACAGTACATTAAGTATATTTAATAAAATATCATACTATTCGAAAGTTGTATATTTAATAAAATATCATACTATTCGAAAGTTGTATATTTAATAAAATATCATACTATTCGAAAGATGTATTTTTAATAAAATATCATACTATTCGAAAGATGTGTTTTTAATAAAATATCATACTATTCGAAAGTTGTATATTTAATAAAATATCATACTATTCGAAAGTTGTATATTTAATAAAATATCATACTATTCGAAAGATGTATATTTAATAAAATATCATACTATTCGAAAGATGTATTTTTAATAAAATATCATACTAATCGAAAGATGTATTTTTAATAAAATATCATACTATTCGAAAGATGTATATTTAATAAAATATCATACTATTCGAAAGATGTATTTTTAATAAAATATCATACTATTCGAAAGATGTATTTTTAATAAAATATCATACTATTCGAAAGATGTATTTTTAATAAAATATCATACTATTCGAAAGTTGCATTTTTAATAAAATATCATACTATTCGAAAGTTGTATATTTAATAAAATATCATACTATTCGAAAGATGTATATTTAATAAAATATCATACTATTCGAAAGATGTATTTATAATAAAATATCATACTATTCGAAAGATGTATTTTTAATAAAATATCATACTATTCGAAAGTTGTATATTTAATAAAATATCATACTATTCGAAAGTTGTATATTTAATAAAATATCATACTATTCGAAAGATGTATTTTTAATAAAATATCATACTATTTTAAAGTTGTATATTTAATAAAATATCATACTATTCGAAAGATGTATTTTTAATAAAATATCATACTATTTTAAAGTTGTATATTTTATAAAATATGATATTATTTTAAAGTTTATTTAACAAAATATCATACTATTCTGAAGTTTCATATTTTATCACACCATGCTATTCTAAAGTTGCATAGCGTGTAAATATAATTACCAAACTATTCTAAAATTATATATTTTGTAACACACCATGCTATTCTAAAGTTGCATAGTGTGTAAATATAATTACCAAACTATTCTAAAATTATATATTTTGTAACACACCATGCTATTCTAAAGTGATATATTTTATAAGACACCATGCTATTCGAAAATGGGGCCCCGAGTGGCCGAGTGGTCTAAAGCGCTCACCGTTACGGATCACTGCCATCTCACCTCTGTCTGCGTGAGTTCGAGTCTCAGCCTCGGCTAACGTTGGTACGTGAGAAAGCCTGCCAGTAGCTTATCGTGGTTCGGTGGTTCTTTCCGGGGTTTTCCAGGGTTCTTCCTCCACCAATTATACTGGCCGCCATGTATAGCCTATCTTGTGCTGAAAAATGGCGTTAAACCCTACAACAACAACTACAACAACAACAAGCTATTTGAAAAATGTATACTTTACAAAACACCATGCTATTCTAAAATTGTATATTTTACAAGACACCATAATAATAATAATAATAATAATAATAATAATAATGAGGACTTTGTATAGCGCATAATCTTTAGAAGCTCTAAGCGCTTTACAACAATAGACGTGGGGCCCCGAGTGGCCGAGTGGTCTTTTGTCACTCTCCGTTACGGATCACTGCCATCTCACCTCTGCGTAGGTTCGAGTCTCGGATTCGGTCAATGTAGGTATGTGAGAAAGCTTGCCAGTAGCTTCTTGTGGGTAGGTGGTTCTTTCTGGGGTTTTCCCGGGTTCTTCCTCCACCATTAATACTGGCCGCCATGTATAGCCTATCGTGTGCTGAAAAATGGCGTTAAACCCTACAAAAAACAAACAGCAATAGACACCACCTATAAGATAAAAAACATATAATGATATGATTACAAAAACAAACACCATGAAATTAGAAAACATAATAAAACATGCTGAGAATATTTAAGGTAGGAAACATTATTAGGTCTTTAAGTTTGTTCTTGCAGTCGAAATAAGTTAGTTTTGAGAGCTCTCTTGAATGTGATCACAGTGTCTTTGTGTCTACGTTCAGTGGGCAATTCATTCGACGTTGCTGGGCCCTGGTATGCAAAAGAACGCTGTGCATATGACTTTGTTTTCATAGTGGGCATAATGAGTATACGATTGTCAGAAGAGGAGCGTAAGTATCTTGCTGGTGTCTACACATGGGTGAGGTCGGATAGGTATGTTGAACTAGAGTCCGACAGTGAAACGTAGAACAGAGAACAAATTTTGTGTTTGATTCTGGATCGAATGGATAGACAGTGTAGGATACAGAGCAGCGGGGAGGTGTGCTCTGATCGTGGTACTCTAAGTATGATCCAAGCAGCTGTGTTTTGAACTTTTTTGAAGTTTCTGGAACAGATATTGAGATGAACCAGAGAGAATTCAGTTACTATAGTCCAGTCCTGAAAGTACTAATGAACACACAAGTGTTTTAGTGGCATCAACTGAAAGATAGTTGCGAATTGAGCTGATGCGTCTCAGCTCAAGATATGCAGCCTTGCATATGTCCATGACATGTTGGTGCAATGTGAGAGTACTGTCCAGAGTAACACCTAGGTTTCGTACTGATTGTGTGAATTTAATGTTGGTGTTGATGATATTTATTGCTTGAGGTAAAGGATGTGAATGAGAACGTCTTTGTGTTGTGATCAGAATGTCCTCAGTTTTATCATCATTCATCTGCAGCTTCTTACATGTCATCCATGATTTCACATCAGAAATGCACCTCTCTACACCTTGGATGGTAGCATCAACTTCAGTTGGGTGGCTAGATTTTTATATTTGGGTGTCATCAGCGTACAATTGGTGAGACACTGGATGATGATCTATGACACTTGAGAGCGGCTGAGTGTACAGAATGAAGAGAACAGGTCCAAGAACAGACCCCTGTGGAACACCACAACATAGATCAACTGGGTTGGAGTGTATTCCATTTGCAGATACAATTTGTGTCTGGTTGACCAAGTATGACTTGAACCACAGTAAGACTGTATCATGAATGCCAAATACATGCTGGAGACGGTGAAGTAATATAGCATGGTCTATTATGTCAAATGAGGAGGGTGAGGACTGTAATCTTTCCGCTATCCAAAGCAGAGAGAATGTCATTAACTACTTTTAGAAGAGTAGTTTCAGTACTGTGGCAAGGGCGATATGCAGATTGTACATTGCTAAAAGGACTGTTTGAATTTAGATGAGATACAAGCTGGGATATAACAACCTTTCCTAAGATTTTTGATATGAATGGGAGATTAGAAACTGGGCGGTAGTTCTTTAAATCGTTATGGTCAAGTGTTGGTTTCTTCAGCAGAGGCTTTACAATGGCGGTTTTGAAAAATGATGGGAATTCCCCTGATGAGAGAGAGAGGTATTAATAACATCAGTTAGTGAAGGCAATACTGGATCTAAACACTCAAGCAGCAGTGATGTTGGAATTGGATCAAGTTCACATGACTTTGGTGCACTCTTCATCACGATTGTACGTACGAAATCCATAGAGACAGGTTCAAATGCTGCAAATGGTTGCCATTCAAATTATGTATCCCAACTGTATGGTGACGACGAGTCAATTGAAATTGTGGTGTCAAGCCTATCTCTAATGGTTTGTACTTTGTCACGGAAGAAATTTGCAAACATGTCCGGAAGGTCGACTGGAGAGAAGGTAGTTGGAAGTGGTGTACATTTGTTCCTTGACATTAGCTTGTTAGTAATCTCGAAGAGCTCTTTGCAGCTGGAACTTTCCATTGTCTTAGTAGTGTAGTGGGCTGATTTCGCTGCATGGACTATATTTGTGATATTCTTTTTAGAGGCTTCATAGATTTGCTTATGAATAGTGAGTCTGGTGGAAAGCCAAAGCCTTTCAGCTTTACGGAGGTCTCTTTAAGCAGCGCGAAGTTGTTCCCTAAACCGTGCTATACCATGGAGAACGCTTTTTAATTGATACTCTGCACTTGGTGGCTGGTACATGTTTGTCGAACAATGAACGCATGCAGTTATCGAGTTGTTCTGCGGTAGGAGGTAAGCAAGTTGTTAAGTTAGCTTGGATGTCGTGCATTAGTTTGGTTCTATTTATCATACGGAGGTTTTTCTTAGTAGCAGATAAAGGTGGAGGGTTCGGGACTGATACGTCAAGATGGCATATAATTCAGAGGTGATCTGATGCAAGGTCATGGGATACCAGGGAGGACCGTAGAATGTTATCATCAGGTCTATGAGGAATCCAGTCTAAAATGTGACCGTGTTTATGGGTGGGTTGGTTAACTTACCTTTTCAGGTTGAAAACATTAATGGAATCTATCAGTTTTGACGTATTTGGGTTTCCGGAACAGTCAAAGTGAAAGTTGAAATCTCCAAGAATAATCAGGTTGCCACCTATTGAATTTCCATAGTCCAGGAGATTCGGAAACTGCTCCAAAAAGAGAGAGTCGCCAACTTGTTTTTTTCTACTAGGAGGAGGGCGGTATAGGCAGAAAAAATGGATTGACCTTTGCTCCAGTGTGAGTGTGGTTTGGACTAGTTCAAACGATGTGTGGTCGAAATTGAATGTTGTAGTGTGGTTAAGACGTTTTATCATGGAGTTCTTTGTGATGACAGCAATTCCACCTCCGAGTGAATTACGGGGGAACGACTTGATAGAGTAACCAGTGGGTGTTAGATCCGCACACTTGGGCTCATCGCCTGATGTTTTTAGCCATGTTTATGTCAGCAAAAATAGGGCAATATTCTGGTCGTTGATAAAATTCACTATTTCTGTGCGCTTTTCCGGTGGTCCTACTGACTGGACATTGAATAATGCAATACTCATATGTATCTCCTGGATAGCTGACACAAAGGTTCACGATTTAATAGGGGTTTGAATTAGGTTATGTAAATTAATGGTCGATTGTGTTAAAAAAATTGTTGAGCCGAAATAAGAGAGATAACTGGAATTCTTCTTCCTGTTCTATACCGGCCAGCTTTGAAACAACGTTTCTTTTTTCGCTTCTGTTTACATTTAGGTAATGATGAATGAAGTCCCAGTTTGTTTAGTCTAGGGCACAATGTAGTGTGGAGAGCCAAAGAGTGATCATTTAAAGCAATTAATGAGGATCCATCGTAGCATAAACGGGTCGACTGGCGAGTATCACGTGATGGCGGTTTGTTCAAAAACAGTGAAGCAAGACAGCTGAGAAAAAGTCTAATTGTTCTCGTTTCCAAAACAAGGAGATAAAGAAACACATACGAATTTACCAGCCAATACATAATGAACACAATATTGTAGATGAAAACAGGCAACAAGCATAAAAATCATGAAAATGGAAATTAAAAACGGAACAGCTGTTTCAAGCCGTTTAAGCGATAGCGGCCATCTTGTTGGTTTTTTTTTTCCCATTCATGTCATTCTAAAGTTATATATTTTTAAGACACCATGCTATTCTAAAGGTATACATTTTATAAGACACCATGCTATTCGAAAATTATATATTTTGTAACACACCATGCTATTCTAAAATTATATATTTATAAGACACCATGCTATTCTAAAAATGTATACTTTACAAAACACCATGATATTCTAAAATTGTATATTGTACATGACACCATGTCATTCTAAAGTTATATATTTTCTAAGACACCTTGCTATTCTAAAATTGTAAATTTTAAAAGCCACCATGAGATTCTACAGTTATATATTTTATATTTATAAGACACCAAGCTATTCTAAAGTTGTATATTTTATAAGACAAAATGCTGTTCTAAAGTTGTATATTTTGTAAGACACCTTGCTATTCTAAAGTTGTATATTTTACAAGACACCATGACATTCTAAAGTTATATATTTTATAAGACACCATGATATTCTAAAGTCGTATATTTTACAAGACACCGTGTTATTCTAAAGTTATATATTTTATATTTATAAGACACCAAGCTATTCTAAAGTTGTATATTTTATAAGACACCGTGCTATTATAAAGTTGTACATTTTATTAGACACCGTGCTATTTCTAAAGTTGTATATTTTATAAGACACGATGATATTCTGAAGTTGTATATTTTTAAGACACCGTGCCATTCTAAACTTGTATAGTTTATGAGACACCGTGCTATTCTAAAGTTGTATATTTATAAGACACAATGTTATTCTAAAGTTGTATATTTTATACGACACCATGCTATTCTAAAGTTGCATATTTTATGAGGCACCATGCTATTCTGAAGTTGCATATTTTAGAAGACTCCATGCCATTGTAAAGTTGTATATTTTATAAGACACCATGTTATTATAAAATTATATATTTTATAAGACACTAAATTAGTCTGAAGTTGTATATTTTATAAGACACCATGCCATTCCAAAGTTGTATATTTTATGAGACACAATGCTATTCAAAAGTTGTATATTTTATACGACACCATGATATTCTAAAGTTGTATATTTTATGAGGCACCGTGCTATTTTAAAGTTGTATATTTTATAAGACTCCATACCATTCTAAAGTTATATATTTTATATTGTATAAGACACAATGCTATTATAAAGTTATATATTTTATAAGACACAGTGCTGTTCTAAAGTTGTATATTTTGTAAGACACCATGCCATTCTAAAGTGTTATATTTTGTAAGACACCACGATATTCTAAAGTTGTATATTTTACAAGACACCGTGTTATTCTAAAGTTATATATTTTATATTTATAAGACACCAAGCTATTCTAAAGTTATATATTTTATAAGACACAATACGGTTCTAAAGTTGTATATTTTGTAAGACACAATGCTATTCCTAAGTTGTATAATTTATAAGACACCATGTTATTCTAAAATTATATATTTTATAAGATACTAAACTATTCTAAAGTTATATATTTTATAAGACTCCATGCCATTCTAAAGTTATATATTTCATATTTATAAGACACCATGCTATTCTAAAGTTGTATAATTTATAAGACACCATGCTATTCTAAAATTGTATATTTTATAAAATACCATGCTATTCTAAAGTTGTATATTTCATAAGACACCATGCCCTTCCAAAGTTTTATATTGTATAAGACACCATGGTATTCTAAAGTCGTATATTTCATAAGACACCATGCCATTCCAAAGTTGTATAGTTTATAAGACACGATGCTATTCTAAAGTTGTATAGTTTATAAGACACGATGCTATTCTAAAGTTGTATAGTTTATAAGACACCATGTTATTCTAAAATTATATATTTTATACGACACTAAACTATTCTAAAGTTATATAATTTATAAGACACTAAGCTATTCTAAAGCTATATATTTTATAAGACACCATGGCATTCCAAAGTTTTATATTGTATAAGACACCAAGCTATTCTAAAGTTGTATATTTTATAAGACACTAAGCTATTCTAAAGTTGTATATTTTATAAGACACCATGCCATTCCAAAGTTGTATAGCTTATAAAACACGATGCTATTCTAAAGTTGTATAGTTTATAAGACACCATGCTAAAGTTATATATTTTATAAGACACCATACTAGTCTAAAATTGTATATTTTATAAGATATCATGCTATTCTAAAGTTGTATATTTTAAATTTATAAGACACCATGCTATTCTAAATTTGCATAATTTATAAGACTCCATGCTATTCTAACGTAGTATATTTTATAAGACTCCATGCCATTCTAAAATTGTATATTATATAAGACACCATGCTATTCTAACGTAGTATATTTTATAAGACTCCATGCTATTCTAAAGTTTTATATTTTATAAGACACCATGTCATTCTAAAATTGTATATTGTACAAGACACCATGGTATTCTAAAGTTGTATATTTTATAAGACACCATGCCATTTTAAAGTTATATATTTTATATTTATAAGACACTATGCTACTCTAAATTTATATATTTTATAAGACAACACGCTATTCTAAAGTTTTATATTTTATTAGATCAAATTGCAAATATTGCACGTTGTGACGTTGAAATATCACACACATATCCTTTATTAATTAATTGTGGTAATGGAATTTTCATGTTAGCAAATTATGAATTACTGAAAATTATTGTTTTGAAATAAGGACAGCAATGATACAGAAAATGTATTTTTCTAATAATTTGTTTTATTTTAAATGTTTAAACACTTTGGATTTATTTTAAAGCTAATTTTTGGTGAAATGCTGAATTATCTCTGTCTAATTTAGAAAGGTACAGCTATCAGGATCTTGTGTCATGTATTTATCCTTTTATTTAGGACGCTGGGGCAAACACGTGGACAATCATGCCGACAAATGGACTGATATATGCTTATCCTTTTAGGTTTGTCACGAAATAATCATTTAGCATTTATACAAGTACTCTCCAGATAAGTATCATCTTAATTAGTTAATGTTTCCAGTAAAGTATTCAATCATTGATAGGAAAGTATTAGATTCTACGAAAGCAATTAGCATTCTCAGGAATTATTATTCTACAAAGAGTCAGATTTTCTTGAATGTTTTCCACAATTTTTTTCCATCACAGGAAGGGGCTTTTCTTGTCCATGGAAGCGTAATAACGGTACGTGGAGAGTAATACTTGCGTATCCCCTTTGAACTGCCTGATAGACATCATCCCCTTTGAACTGCCTGATAGATATCATCCCCTTTGAACTGCCTGATAGATATCATCCCCTTTGAACTGCCTGATAGATATCATCCCCTTTGAACTGCCTGATAGATATCATCCCCTTTGAACTGCCTGATATATATCATCCCCTTTGAACTGCCTGATATATATCATCCCCTTTGAACTGCCTGATAGATATCATCCCCTTTGAACTGCCAGATATATATCATCCCCTTTGAACTGCCTGATAGATATCATCCCCTTTGAACTGCCTGATATATATCATCCCCTTTGAACTGCCTGATAGATATCATCCCCTTTGAACTGCCTGATAGATACCATCCCCTTTGAACTGCCTGATATATATCATCCCTTTTGAACTGCCTGATATATATCATCCCCTTTGAACTGCCTGATAGATATCATCCCCTTCGAACTGATTCATATCTACCATCCCCGTTTAACTACCTCAAGTCTACTATCCCCACTGAACTGCATGATGTTTACCATCCTTTTTGAACTGCCTTATGTCAACTGTCCCCATTGAATTGGTTTGATCTTTACCGTCCCCATGGAACTGCCTGATGTCTACCATCCGCCATTGAACTGATTGATGTCTACCATCCCCAATGAACTGATTGATGGCTACCATCCCCACTGAACTGATTGGTGTCTACCATCCCTACTGAAGTGATTGATGGATACCATCCCCACTGAACTGATTGATGGATACCATCCCCACTGAACTGATTGATGTCTACCATCCCCACTGAACCGATTGATGTCTAACATCCCCAATGAACTGACTAATGTCTAACATTCCCATTGAACTGATTGATATCTAACATCCCCACTGAACTGATTGATGTCTACCATCCCCACTGAACTGATTGATGGCTACCATCCCCACTGAACTGATTGATATATACCATCCCCACTGAACTGATTGATGTCTAACATCCCCACTGAACTGATTGATGTCTACCATCCCCACTGAACTGATTGATGGCTACCATCCCCACTGAACTGATTGATGGCTACCATCCCCACTGAACTGATTGATGTTTACCATCCTTTTTGAACTGCCTTATGTCTACTGTCCCCATTGAATTGGTTTGATCTATACCGTCCCCATGGAACTGCCTGATATCTACCATCCGCCATTGAACTGATTGATGTCCACCATCCCCACTGAACTGATTGATGGCTACCATCCCCACTGAACTGATTGGTGTCTACCATCCCCACTGATCTGATTGATGTCAACCATCCCCACTGAACTGATTGATGGCTACCATCCCCACTGAACTGATTGATGTCTACCATCCCCACTGAACTGATTGATATATACCATCCCCACTGAACTGATTGATGTCTAACATCCCCACTGAACTGATTGATGTCTACCATCCCCACTGAACTGATTGATGGCTACCATCCCCACTGAACTGATTAATGTCTACCATCCGCCATTGAACTGATTGATGTCCACCCCCACCCCCCACTGAACTGACTGATGGCTACCATCCCCACTGAACTGACTGATGGCTACCATCCCCACTGAACTGATTGGCGTCTACCATCCCCACTGAACTGATTAATGGCTACCATCCCCACTGAACTGATTGATGCCTACCATCCCCACTGAACTGATTGATGCCTACCATCCCCACTGAACTGCGTAATATCTACCATCCCCACTAAATTGATTGATGTCTACCAATCAACTGATGCTAATAACAGTACTGGTATGCTTTAAAATGGACGGCTGTGTATGAATTCAATAACAAATGTTATGAATAATACTAATGTGTGTGTGTGTGTGTGTGTGTGTGTGTGTGTGTGTGTGTGTGTGTGTGTGAGAGAGAGAGAGAGAGAGAGAGAGATTGATTTGGAATTTTAGCAAAGCTTTAGCAATTTTTAAGTCATATCGCTACGATGCGTACATTGTTGCAGTTTATAGTGATATCTAGCACTGAGGCATCATGCCGCAGACATATAACATCATGTCCCACCCAACCACAGTATCATGACACCAGTCAGCTGCTCGTACCACATTTTGTAAGTCTTTGGTATGATGACTCGGCCAGAGTTCGAACCCACGACCTCCCCTTATCCGAGGCGGACGCTCTAACCAATTAGGCCACCGGAGCGGTCGGACTAATACAATTTGAAAAGATTACTGGCAACCTAATCTCTCTCTCTCTCTCTCTCTCTCTCTCTCTCTCTCTCTCTCATCCATGACTTGCATTTATTAGATGCTGATATAACAACAGTAACTACGGACTGGTCAATAGTTACCGGAGAAATGGATGTGTATTGTAATATCGTCAAGATTGTTTGTGCAAGCAAATTTTGTAAGATATGTTTGCCTCAAAAAGCTAAGGTTATGACACAATCATGGGCTCACGCACTTAGAGGCAAGAGGGGTGGGTGTGTGCAAGTGTATCCCAGTCCCTCCAGATTTCACAAAACATGTTTTGGCCTACATCCGTAAAAGGTAATAAAAAGCTCACCACTACATGTTTACTCTCCCCCACCCCGAAAATACTTTGGCTGGCGCCTCTGGACACAATTATACATCATATATTGCGCAATGCTATTATTAGTAAAGGCGTTGGAGAGGATGTTGTGTTTTGTTGTAATATTAATTGCAACAGCACTCCACCTCTTCACTTGTAAATAATGACTGATAATACATGAAAGAATATTCAGTAATATAAAATGACTATAACTGATGGACAATCTTGGATCTACGTTCAGTATTATTAAGAAAGAAAAGGTATGAATACTCACCTCCTTTCACCCTGTCTTTACAAATAAAAAAAAAAACATAAACCACAGAATGTTCTGATTGTATCATTTGTGGGAAGCTGGGAAAAAACACTTATCCACTTAAGAGTGCTTAAGAGGTGAACATCCATTAGTTCAAAATGGAAAGTGCATTCTACTCTTTTGACCTCTTTCTCTCCTTCAAATTTGGTTTGATGTGGTACTGGAAAGATTTGGGGTGGGGTAGTCCTACATGTAAGGCCTTGACGCTGATAGTTATGTTGTGTGCGTCAAGGTCTTACAGCCTAACTAACGGCGCTGTGTAGCATGTTTTGATGTCGATTAACATCGTTACGAAAGTCAAATTTTCATGAATATTTCATACAACTGACAACTAAAGTAACGACGTTTTTCTACAAAATAAAGTCATGATGTTTTAGTCAGACTTTACTTACTATGATGTCAATTATCTAATAAATTCAAATTCTCACAAAAGAAATTGACCTGTTTTCAAGTTTCGTTGGCCTACATTTTCGGTTGGTTGGAAAGCGATGAGAGCCGGGAATGCCGAAATGAAGTTAAGCTGAAATATTATTCTTTAACGAAATGAATAAAAATATAATATGTCTATTGGAACTGTAACCAACGGTTCGTTTTGTTCAAGAAACATAGCCTCAGCATGTACCTACTTGAACTTACTTCGGCAAACCTCGGCTACCGTAGTATTGCAACAAATTCAAATGTATGTCAACGGAACGTTAAAATGCGTCCATTTGCTAGTATCATATTTTCATTCCGCCAGGATAAAGAGAGCACAGTAAGTATATTAATTACACATAAATTAGTGGAAGAGTGTCGAATATAGGCTGCCAAGTGTGTGAGATGTTCCTGAAACTTTGATAACTCATTCCGATGTCAACAACTTCGGAACACGCTATACAAGACCGTTATTTGGATGGCAAAACATAGCAATAAAACAAAAACATGTGCTATGTCTTGCATTGTAGGACTAAGGATGGGGTAAATATATATTTTTGGCGATGTTACTCATGCCAGGCAAAACATATTCAACGTAAAACTAGTGACCACTGACTGCGATAACCACTGGTGGCTTTACGCCATGTACAGCTAGTTTTCATGTGCTAAAATTGCGTTAAACCCACAAAAAACAAAACAAGTCACCGGTTTGTACATGTGTTTCCAAGCCTACCTAACCATCTATGTATGTATCATCAGTTCTCTATTTATGTAAGAGAGTGCAAACGGCGAACTTGAAGCTTTGTGTAAAAATCACTAATGGTAATTATTTAAAAAAATTAAGAGCAAAGAGGTTCCTTCAAAGATATAACTTCGGGGCTTTATGGTGTGCTGGAAAAGACATATTTCCGGTTCACTTCATTCAGAGAAGAACAACTCAACAACCAGTGAATATTCAAATCTACTTGGGGGACGTCCATTAATTATGTCAACAGTTTTTAGGCAATTTTTCCCCCCCCCCCTTGTCAACAACTGTCAAACTTTCAGTGACCCCCCTAATAAAATTGTAACCCCCCCTCCACAAACGAACAATATTTTATACGGCTGGCTTGTGTAGGCTACATTATCTATTTTATGTATTATGTTAAAGATGACTGTATAATAGTCAAGCTCTCAAGTTTCCTAGGCTCAGTTATCCATCCTTGGAGGGATAGCTCATGGACTTCAATATATATAGCATCTATACATATAACATAGATGCTATTTAATAGAAGTCCATGGATAGCTATACTATTTAGATGTCTATGGCTCAGTGCAGTCTTTGAATTTAGTAACAGCTTCCCTTAAAAATCTGTCTACAGTCTACAATCTACATTGAATAAAAACAAAATATGATGATGCAAGACTATGACTTCCTTGGCAAGAGCTCAACCGGTTAAGGATTAAACTGGTGGGCTGTTGACGGGCGAGCGAGTGTGTGCCATCCCAACGCACCGACTTATTTCCTATTTTTTGATTTATTAAATTTTATTGTAAAAAATAACATTGTTAACGTCATTTTATCTTGAACTCCCCCCTCCCCCATGTCAAGTGATGTCAAACTTCTTCAAACCCCCTCAAATTTTGTTGACATAATTAATGGACGACCCCTCGTAGCTTTTAAAGTGAAATGCACAGATTATTGCTTTCATCGATAAGGAGTTTATCTAGCGGTGTATTTAGTAATCTGAACTACATAATTTGAATAGTTTCACCGTTCTCTGAAATGTTCTTTAATTATTATAAATACTTAATCCTTTTCAAATTTTCTTTGACACATTGTATCTAGTTTACTTAAGGATTATGCAAGATTTTCTTGTTTCTTTGAATTTGTGCCTAAGATGCATAAATACCAAATACAACAGCATAGATCAGACCGGTATATAACACAGTTATAGATCTTTTTTAAAGTTGTGGTGATGTTTGCAAAATGTATTGTATTTAAAATTACTCTGGGTGATACGTTCCATTGTTTACTATTACAGAGTACTGAGTTGTATTGATTCCAGAATTATAAATAACCTTCAAGTATATTGTCAATTATAAGACTGCTGAAGGTTTTCTTACGTTCCAATGTCTGCTGCCTCCAATACAAGTACTGTATCGACTAGTAGTGCGTAGATACACTAAGCTGGCGGTGTTACTAATCAAGGCGACGCCTATTCGTTTTTAAAGAAAATTGTATAATAAAGTATTTAATGCCAAATGGATATATTTATATATTCATGCCAGAGTTTGAATCCATTCCACATTCTGGTTTCTGTCGTTATTTGTAATAACACAACACATAGTGTACTTAATGGGAAACTGGGAAATTGGATTGGTCGGTTTACTGTCGGAAGTGGCAAATTTTGGCCACTTGGTGGGATGTGATGGGAGCAAAGGACTGGGGTGGGAGGGATGGGGGAATTCAGGACAACTATGGAGGGAGTTTTCAGGTATCGTTCTACAATAGGGGAAGATTTGCGAATATAGAAGTTTCAAGGAGTCGATGTACTGTTAGGAAAGACTTTGGCAAAACCACGAGGGAGAGGCTGATGTGTGGTGGTGGTGGCGCTTTAGTCAGTAGCAGTTTAGAAGGGTCGGAATAGTAAGGGGGAAGATTTCTGTCACTATTGGAGGAGCTGAGGCGGGAGTATGGAGGGGTCAATTTACTTTGGGGCAATCGGAAATAACCATTATGTTTGGGACGGAATAGAGAGCAGTTAAACATAGAGTATAGAGTGTTTGGAGTATAGCATGTGCCTCGTGAGTTCCAAAAGTATATATAGAGAAAAAGACATGCACCATTATACGGTATGGCAAATTTGTTTGATTTTATATTGGAACATATGTTTTCCAAACCTATAACATCGATACTGGCATATAACGTACGATTTTAGACGTCTACATTGACGTATATATTTGCCAGAATTAGTTGCAAATCTCTAAATAAGCTGCAAATGATCATGCAATACCAGTGCATATTTCTAGACATATTATCATGCAATACCAGTGCATATTTCTAGATATATTATCATGCAATACCAGTGCATATTTCTAGATATATTATCATGCGCTGCATCTACCTTTCCACTGTTTCGTTTTGTTTTTGCCTTTTTTTTTTCTTTTTTTTTTATAAAAAATTTTGTTGCTGAGGGTTTTTATATTTTACTTTTTTTGTTTGTTCTTTGTTTGGGTTTTGTGTTGATGTTTTGTTTGTTCCGCAAGGATGGGGGTGAGCTGGTCGCTGTTCTCCACGGAGTAGTACTCTCTTAGGTTATGATCTCTACAAGCTTCCCCGTGAAAGAAAATCTGACAATTAGGAAATACTGTGTTTATAGTACGTCATCCATGCTATAATTCAGTGATACATTGATCGGATGCCGCATTGCCATAAACATATGAAATGTCAATTACATTAGATGGTAGAAGTGCCTATTTCATGATACTTTCAATTTGGACTTCAACAACATTTGTTACGAACAAGAACGTGTGTTCGAATGTACTACATGTTTCTTGTTTTGCGTTATTAAGAAAAGAAAATCGCATCCATTTAGTAGCTCTATATTTATATTATTCGGTCATCCTCGTATTAAAAAACATAATGTAAAAGAAAGTGTGGACTTACTGAAATCCACTGCAAACAAACGATATAAAACAATGAAGGGTAACAACAAACTCGCAGAGCAATATCTCCTCAATTTCTGAACGCATAGAATGTTTTTTTACAGTGACTGTCTTTCATGAAGTAAACCAAATTGATATTCAGATGCTCTTTGTAAGGTATATATTTGCTTTCACCACTAATACATCTCTGTCATTCAAATTCAAAATTGACCACCACGTATGCTTATCAAAGTATACTGTTTTATTGTCGTAAATACGATGCTGAACTCTATGACGTTATGAATGGAACCGAATACATTGAAAATAGAAAGTAAATATCTCACAACCAAGTAAGACTACTTACAGTGGAAACTTTTCGAAACACGTGTCTGTGATCTCTGATGATTTTGTTTGTGGTAGCCGATGTTGATGATGTTGTTTGTGGTAGTCTATGTCGATGGTGTTGTTTGTGGTAGCCAGTGTCGATGATGTTGTTTGTGGTAGCCGGTGTCGATGATGTTGTTTGTGGTAGCCGGTGTCGATGATGTTGCCCTACTCGATTTAGGGGACGATCTTGATACTGCCTATGACAGTGGGGTCATCGGAGTGGGCGGCGGTGGTCTCCCTCGAGTCACATATAGTGTTTTTATGGTGTGTGACAACAAATCCGTGGTTTTCATTTAACAGCCGTACAGCGTGATTTTTTGTTGTTGTTTTAAATTCTCACTGCATGTGCCATTCTCAAAATGTTTTGCGTTTTTAGCTCAAAGAAAGTAAACCAATCCCCAACCCGAATCATTGTTTTTTGTGTGCAAACACCAGGTGTTGATCTAAATCCTGACCTTGTTTCAGAATTTGTAGCAAACTTCGTAAACAAGTTCTATTTTATTTTAAAATGATTGGTCTTCGTCAGGGTCATTTTTGGTGTACGTGACATAAACACGATCACGTGCCCCCCCCCCCCCCTTCGATTTCGCAATTCCGGTTTTTGCATTACTGCGCATATGTTAGTTTTAATAAAGATGCTTAGATAGATATTTCACAGTGTTGGGTTTTTTTACACTGATGTCAAGTTATTTTGTTTTAGCCAGATTTTGAGTTATACTTTTCTTCAGATCAGTTTGATTTCAAAAGGATTAATTCTTTTTTCTCTATAAATATTTTGAGGAGTGCTCACACAGAAATTTTGGAAGACATTGCTTACAAATTTAATTGGATTTCGAACACCGGAGTGTCATTTTACATGTTATTGTATTTCTACAAGGAACTGTCGACTTCAACACTACAGATTATAGCATACGTCATCGTCTTCCATCTTGGATTCTTCGTCGAGATTCGAACGTGAAATCAGTAGAACAGTTTGTTATTACGACTATTAATATTTTACCTGGTGTTTACAAAAAAAAAAAAAAAAATGATTCGGGTCAACCGATTTTCTGGAAAAATATCTCCAGTGAATAAATTTACTTTATAATAGCATATAATAGAATACAAAAATTAAAACTGACAATTAAATTAAAATAAATATGTGTTAAATCAGATATATGTAACACAATCAAACGACAAACGAAATAAATGGTATTAACATGTAACAACAGAAAGTATAAAGAAATACAAACATTGGCATCACATATGCACAAACACTATTGACACATGAACGAAACACGACAGTCAAATTATCAATTTTATAGACATGACAGAGGGCTGTCTGCATTGGAAATTGGGGGTTCGTTTACTTTCTTTGAGCTAAAAACGCAAAACATTTTGAGAGTGGCATATGCAGTGAAATAAATGGGAGCATACCCATAAAGAAAACATTGTATCAATGACCTCTTCTATTTTTTCTTCTTTAACTTAAATTTCCAAAACTAAATATTTACACCATGATAAAGATGTTACATGCAAAGGGATTTCCTTGCCGAACAAATCAAACACTAGCATGGGTTCGGCTCGAAATCCCTTGTTTTCCCCTTATTTCCAAGGACTTCTCAATAACAATTGTTGCCAACTGAAGTTCTAACAACGCGCGAAGACTAGAAATAATTTTCCTCTAATTAATCCATGACCACACACATATCCGAACTTTACATTTGCATCACAACTTCACAACAATTGCATGGCAAACTCACAAATGCATGGCATCTCATTGTTAGGACTCCGTAGTCACGTCACTACTTAGGTACCATACAATACAAACAACAAGTCAAACACCAAAATACAACGAATTATTTTCCTACTCTAGCCATGGTCAGCTGAACCACGATTGTGAGCCTCATTTCATTTGTGACTTTAAACCCACTTACCATCTTGCCAACAATAAAAGGCGTCTCCATATAATGGAATAACAGCTTATCGATTATAACAGCTTATCGATTATTCCAATTGTTCCAGATTATCGGTCCTTATCACAATTATTTAAAATGGAATTACACAACCAATCAACACATTTACATTTAAATAAGAAATACCTGACTCCATGCCCCTCAGACGTTTCTCATCAATATTTACCACTATATGCTGAACTACTTTTGTTCATCTGGAACAATATAGAGGCGGAAGGAGACAAGTCATGTCTGGACATCGTAAGCCATTGCTGTAATAACATATGCCGTGTGCTTCGCCAGAAGTGAGTGACCAAACACAACAAATTGATGGGCATTCGTGCAACGACTTTCCGAAATTATAACACGACCTCACGGAAATGGCCTATCGCGTGAGATCCACAACCTTATCAGTGTTTTACCAGTGACTGTTGTATTGTGGTGCTTTATTACGAGATACCGGTTCTTTAATAGGGACCATTTATGATGAGGTGCTTTATAATGGGATCTATGACCTTAATCGTGTTATAGCTGGGACTGTTTTATACTGTGATGGTTTTTAGCGAAATCCATGACCATACCGATGTTATGTCAGTGACTGATACCCGTATCATATCAGGGACTGAGGAGCTTTATAACTGGATCAATGATCTTGCCCATGCCATAACAAGGACTGTGTTATGCCATGGTGTTTTGTAGTGCAAGACTAAATTGGTATGTATATTTAATTTGCATTATTAGTTTTTTTTTTTTTATTTTGCTATGGATATTATATTGTGCACGTGACCTTATCCAAAATGAAGGTCATTTTCTACATGACCTGAATTATTGATTTTGTTTTTGTAAGCATGTTTATTTCAATCTGAACCACTCAGGTGGCCTAGTGGTTAGTGCGGGAGGTCGTGGGTTCGATCCCCGGCCGAGTCATACTAAAGACAAAAAATGATACTAACAGTTGCCTCGCTTGGCGTTCAGCATTAAGAGGTTAGTGTTGGGATTGGTCGGCCTGGTGTCAGGGTAATGTGACTGGATGGGACGTCATGCTATATGATGCCCCAGTGCTAGACATCACTATAAACTGCCACATTGCAGACATTCTAGCGATATGACTGAATTGTTTTAAAAGGTAGGTTAAAATCCAAATCACATCACAACACATACCTCAATCTGAGTTCGGTACTTTAGAAATTCCCGATGCAAAGCAGGGTTGAAATGTTGTTTAGCACATTTTATATTATAATTTTAGTAACAAGCCTTCTAATTATAACTAAGATTTTATCTTGTAACATTTGGAACCTTCCAGAATGAAATTTTCAATCAGGTAATAGTTTCTTTAAAAAATATTAATTGTGACTCGAGGTTAATTAGAATACTATATAATCTTGGTTATCTAGAGAGTATTCATTCGTGCTGTAAGATCTGAGCAGAATCAGTTGCATTATTGTTGTGTCCAATGTTTCATTTGAGCTGGAGTTTATTTATTCAAATTATTTAATTAAAGTTCTTTTCCGCTGGAAATGCAAAATGCTCAAAAGTAACATTCTTGGAAACAGAGACTTTGATTTATAGTGAAATTCAAATAGAGAAATATTCTTGGATGTTATAATGGAATCCATGGCAATACCCTTACTGCATGGGGACCATGTTACACTTAGGCGCTTTACAGTGAGGGACCCGTGTAGATATGAATCAAAAGCAAATGTGTTCTGTGGAACACAATATCTAGCTTGCAAATGGTATTATAATTCTTCAAATGCAGGCCAGACAGACGTAACATAGTTAGTAGTAAATAATCTAATACTGGCATGTCTTTTCCAATAAAAAACATAATGTTTATAAACTATTTTTCAAGTAACAAATACAACATATATGAATAAAATCAGATATATAATCTATTCAGAAAGTAATAATTTTGAAAAGCTAGACTTGGTAGAACTAAACCACGTTCTGATAGTATACGAGACTAAATAATGATGGTGCATAAGGGTAGGTTGGAATATGCTATGACATGTTTTTGGTTTTGCCACGTACAAGAGCAAACACACTCAATGGAATATGCATGCTATGACATGTTTTTGGTTTTGCCACGTACAAGAGCAAACATACTCAATGGAATATGCATGCTATGACATGCTTTTTGGTTTTGCCACGTACAAGATCAAACACGCTCAATGGAACATGCATGTTATGACACGTTTCTGGTTTTGCCACCTACAAGAGCAAACACCCTCAATGGAATATGCATGCTATGACATGTTTTTTGGTTTTGCCACGTACAAAAGCAAACACCCTCAATGGAATATGCATGCTAGGACATGTTTTGGGTTTTGCCACCTACAAGAGCAAACACCTCAATGGAATATGCATGCTATGACGTGTTTTTGGGTTTGTCACCTACAAGAGCAAACACACTCAATGGAATATGCATGCTATGACATGTTTTTGGTTTTGCCACGTACAAAAGCAAACACCCTCAATGGAATATGCATGCTACGACGTGTTTTTGGTTTTGCCACGTACAAAAGCAAACACCCTCAATGTAATATGCATGCTACGACGTGTTTTTGGTTTTGCCATGTACAAGAGCAAACACCCTCAATGGAATATGCATGATATGACGTGTTTTTGGTTTTACCACGTACAAGAGCAAACACCCTCAATCAGAGCTTTCTCTTTGCACTAGCTGCCATTTTGTGCTGGAATCCACTGAAAATCTATGTATATCCCAGTCATTTCGCGGAATGTAATTTTTGAAAATCATGAATAGCTCTAATAATTGCGTGTTTTGGAGAAAAAATTCAAGGATTGTACAGTTCATTTTTAAATGGGATTCTGGGTTTCAATAAATAAATGATGGCATAAAGTGTACATTATCACATCAGAGTAAAAGTGCTTGGCATATATAATATTCTGCGAAAGATGCAGCTGGACAAAAACACTTTTAAAAACTTTATTAACACAACGGCTTACTATTGATACCATGGATGGTACCACTGTTGAATAAAAATATTGAGAATACTGACAGCTTGGAAGGTTCATATAATACCACAATAAGCACAATAAAAGGCATGACCATAGCTTGTGAGATAGTTATAATCATCTTCCTTTTGATGGTCACTGTATTATCTTGCAAAATATATTTAATCTGAATATTTTACATCATGTTTTTCTTTTATCTCTTGAGAGAGTATTGATGTTTTTAAAAATTTATAACAAATATTTTGAGAATTTTGTTAAAAGCAAGAACCTTCGATTACTATTTTCTACTGAAATGAATGTTTGCAGTGCAACAGAAAAGAAAGCCAACTTTTTCAAAGGAGGTAATACTGAATAAACAGTTTATCTCAGGATTAGAAAACTGTTGTCACATATCATATCTAAATTTACATTGTAAGGCTTAAAGACAAGAAGCAGGCTCTAGATAAGTAGTGCATTTGTTTATTTTACACAAACAGATTGACTAAAATGCAATAAAAGAACTTTGTTTAAAAAAATTATGTAAAACAATCTAATTTTATGCATTTGAGACCGACACTGTATTGCTCTGGTCTGAAGTATAGTTCATGTTTTATTAGGCACACTGAATCAATCTAAACAATGCTCTCTGGACAAATTCCACATTTGAAATCATAGCACACAACACTCACTCAAACTGCGCCATATAATAAAATGCACCCAGAATTAGTCTTGTTCACAAATCCATCAATGCATTCCAAAAGACATGATTAATGTTTTAACGATTAAGACACAATTTTAGTATTGCAAGTTTGTGTTTCGCTATGAGTTATATCATTGTGGAGAAAGCATTATAATTTTTTCAGATAGTGACCTGACCTTTTGACTCCAAAATGACGAGGCTTCTTTATTATGTATATTTAATTTGCATTGTGTTTGACCTTTGTCCATAATTAAGGGTACAAGACTACTCAAAAGGAACTGAAATTGTTAACAGACAGACAAAATCGTTACATAATGCACTCCACCTTATGGTGGACATTTTAAAAAAAGTATAAAAAAATAGAGGATATCACTGTTTTTGTTAGCAGAGATAAGGAAATATTTCAAGATTTAAGTGGAAACATTGTTATGTCATGAGTAGTGAATCAACAACACAAAATGTTTCCAGTGCACCAGTGAAACATTTCCTTATCTCTACAAAAAAATGTAGTTTCATTCTTGAAAACATTTCACAAGGGAAATAAAAATCAAAATCTGCACGTTTCTTTCCATTCAGAACCAATCTGGTAAGCAATACAGATGACTAAGATACATCGATGAAAAGAGAAGTTGACAATAATTTAGGATGATTTGTTTTAAATTTAACTTCTACATGAAATGATTCAAATTATGTCTTTTTTCAAACTGTTTGCACATAAAAAGTTAAACAATATTTGTTTTTGGTCACACATTTATTGCATCGATTGATATGGTGAAGACTGTTGGGATGGGGTATAGCATCATCACAGAGCAGTTAGGTTGGATATGGTGAAGACTATTGGGATGGGGTATAGCATCATCGCAGATCAGTTAGGTTGGATATAGTGAAGACTGTTGGTATGGGGTATAGCATCATAGAGCAGTTAGGTTAGATATGGTGAAGACTGTTGGGATGGGGTATAGCATCATGACAGAGCAGTTAGGTTGGATATGGTGAAGACTGTTGGGATGGGGTATAGCATCACAGAGCAGTTAGGTTGGATATAGTGAAGACTGTTGGTATGGGGTATAGCATCATAGAGCAGTTAGGTTGGATATGGTGAAGACTGTTGGGATGGGGTATAGCATCACAGAGCAGTTAGGTTGGATATGGTGAAGACTGTTGGGATGGTGTATAGCATCATAACAGAGCAGTTAGGTTGGATATGGTGAAGACTGTTGGTATGGGGTATAGCATCATAGAGCAGTTAGGTTGGATATGGTGAAGACTGTTGGGATGGGGTATAGCATCATAGAGCAGTTAGGTTGGATATGGTGAAGACTGTTGGGATGGTGTATAGCATCATTACAGAGCAGTTAGGTTGGATATGGTGAAGACTTTTGGGATGGGGTATAGCATCATAGAGCAGTTAGGTTGGATATGGTGAAGACTGTTGGGATGGGGTATAGCATCATAACAGAGCAGTTAGGTTGGATATGGTGAAGACTGTTGGGATGGTGTATAGCATCATAGAGCAGTTAGGTTGGATATGGTGAAGACTGTTGGGATGGAGTATAGCATCATCACAGAGCAGTTAGGTTGGATATGGTGAAGACTGTTGGGATGGGGTATAGCATCATCACAGAGCAGTTAGGTTGGATATGGTGAAAACTGTTGGGATAGGGTATAGCATCATCACAGAGCAGTTAGGTTGGATATGCATAACACAACATTTTGCAAATAAAGAGTTTTAATGATTGTGAGTTTTCTTATGAGTTTTCACATTTATTTTCTTTATGTCTACATTCAAACATGCATTCTGTGGATTTTGCAAGTTTGCAGTCTAGTTTGATAACAGTCACTGAATCCAAATTTCAACAGTAACTTAATATCAGCTTCCAGCTGACACTTGCACATTACCAATGACTCTATCATTTTAAAATAGGATGTTGACAAGAGCTTTTGTGAATTAACATATTTTGGTATTATATTAATCCAGAATTCTGTCCTAAACAAATAATGCTTGTAGCAGATTTTATAAGGGGTACTGGATATTGAATATAATCAATTTGTTTAGGTTCAGTTATTAACAATTTGCAAAAGACATGTTCTATAAATTATTTTAAATAAGTAAATAATTGAAACCAATTTGTTCTGAGTTTATTTCAGACATTCCTTTATGGCACTTTTTCATATAAATATACAGCATTAGCATATTTCAAAATTTGTTTATCCTGATATAGAATAAATTGGAAAATCAATTCCTGATTAAATATGGAAACATACCATATATGTAGAGGCATATATTTCCTATATGGGAAAATAAAGTAGTTCTTGAGGTGGTATCACCTCGGAGGTATACCACTTTTATTTATCACAATTGTGGTGACATCCTATTTCTCACATAATATATTTCAATATCTCATTATGAAATACATAATAAAGTTGACAATAAAACACTGCATACATTGCACACTTCCATTACATTACAATCTGTTTTCAATGCAGAGTTAAAACAAACTAAGGGAAAAAAGTATTAAGCACAAAGAATATGGTAGTTCTATTTTGCTTGATACCTGATACATAGTGTCTACAACATCTGTACTTCTTCTATGAAGTCACAATTTCATCTCTCTCCACATTAAACTTGTATGCATGCATTAGGCATGTTATTGTTAAACCCAGCTTACTTTCAAGCAAATCATTGTTCATTTATGAGTAACGTGGTATTATAAAAAGTTTATTAGTAAGAAACCAATGTTTATATATCAATCATTTGGGAGTAGAGATAAAAATATTCAGGATGAGTAGTTCTATTTGGTCTATGATTGGTAGAGGTAAAATTCCAGCCTGATGAGATCTCCCCTTTTACATCCAGTAGTACATGTGTAGCAACAGTGATACAAAATTGGTTTTAGATTAAAGTCCATTAATGTTGACAATTTTCACATACACTAGCTCCTCCTAGATAATCATCATTCTTTTAAATATGTTACTTATAATAGCACCATGCACAGGCTGGTTCCATAGTTTATAAAATAATTAGCTGCCTGGTTGAATGAGACCATCAAAATAGTGTTTTTCTTAATTACACTAGTTCTGTATAATCTGATGTTCAACCAAACAAAAAACAAACCTGACTGGTTGCTCATCTGAAGATGAAGATGAGAAAATAAACAATTTATAAAACATGCACATTCTCAAGAAAACACAATGTTGGTATCACTTATAAGAGGAGTATCAATACCAAGATTTTCAAGACAGCATCCATGGCAACCATACTGGATCTCAGACTGCCATGATTTTCATATAAGACCAACTGGATATCATAAAAATATTTTGGGCAATAAAAAAAAAAAACCTAAAATGTCATTATGACCATCCATTTAGAAGGAGTAATTATAAAAGATTTTCAATAAGACCACTGTGGTGGCTATTTTGGAGGTCATATTTATTATTATCTAGGCATCATAGACATTATAAGAAGTCTTATCATGTACAAACCAATTTGATAGGGCTTTCTTTTTAGAATGAGCAGCAATAACAACAGTTTTCAAGATAGTGTGCATTTTCATTAGGACCAACTAGACATCACATTAAGCCTTTAGCTGAGAAAAAAAAAACCCAATGTCAATATGACTATTCATATAGGAGGAGTGGCAATGTAGTAAATAATTTACAAAATGGCCATTGTGTTTGCCATATTTGAGGTCAGATTGGCAAGTGTAAAGTTTTGTGGCAATCCTCCAAGGGGAAGTAGCAATAGCAAGCTTGTGCTAATGAATGAATGGACTGATGGACAATAAATAACTGGATAAGAATGTGAGAAGTAGATTGCTGTATTTTGACTTAATATAGGGTTATGGAAAGTCAACAATGTCTTGAAAGAAATTATAGCTAGGTCTAACAAAAGATAACATAACCTTTATTTGTCGCTTTATTTTTTCTTAATTTAAACAATTATTAAGCGCTACATGTTATTCATCTGGCAACAGGGAATTAAATGACATTCGTTATTGAGTTATCTCCAGATTAGATGGCTTTCCAGAAAAGTACAGTCTATCTTTCAGGTCAACTCTGTTTAAACTAACAGAGTTAGAAAAAACAAAATAGACCCTGACCCTCTGGTGCATTACAGTGTACGCAGTTGGACTCGACTTATAAGTGAGCATATATGGTACCAAACATATGAATATGGCTGAAAATGAGGTAAACATAATGGGGAGGGGTGCTAATGAGAGAGTTTTGTCCTCAGGGCTTCAATTCAAGAGTAAGCTGGGTATGTAATAAAAAGGAACTGTTCTTTTCTTGCATAAATATAAGATATACTTCACCCTGTTGTGCAATTTTAACTTGTCACTTTCTTAAATTGCACTGCATTTTAATTTTACATTTGGGTTCTTCCATTTAAACATACACTTTAAGAAAACGTAGTCCAGGATACTCTAATTCATTTGAAAATGGTGCAAATTTAAATTTGTGTGAAATCTCCAGTACATTCCCAAATATATTATACAACCTCAGCAGTATTTACAAAGAAATTATATCTTCATCAAGACAAGGTGCTTGTAATTTTAGAAACACTAATTGACAGCATTTTCTGATAATCTTTAGAACAATTTTCATATCAAGACATTTCATATCAGTAGGTCCAACTTTTATAAAAGAAAACATTTCTAAATATATGAATGGAATATATTTTAAAAATCAAATACTATAAAACATGATTTACATATCAATCAGTCTTGTGATATCATACTCTCACAGATTCATATCTTTCTATTAATGAATCATATTAAAAACATATATTTTTAAAATGCTTGGTTTTAAAATTTACAACACTAATCCATTCAATTTTCAAGAAGCAGTATAATTTTGTTTATTTGTTTATATATATAAAAATTACAATCTCCTAAAACTGGCTGAACAGTGAAGAAATCATACAAAAACACTTTCCTATTTATTCCATTTTTTTAAAAAAAAAGTCTTAAGACATTAACCACTTAAAGAATGATTTTAAAAAGTAAATTTTTACCATTGTAAAACAAACCTTCCAATGCCTCTTGACCAAATATCACATTATTTTCATTAATCTTTTATAATTTAAGGAAATATTTGGTAATTAGAATTAGGGTTTCTTCATCCCCCTCCTCCTTCTCATGTTTATAAAAGTTCCCATAATCAAGAAAGCATGAATATTAATATAAAGATATATATTAGAAATAAAATGTAAAATATAAAAAGTTCCTACTAACAAGCGGTATCACATAATAGGAAAAAATGTAATTAACCATTTATTTTTAATTCAGACATCTACTTTTATTCATGCTCAAAAACTGTTTTTGATATTTGGCACTCAAGTTTATGCAAACATATTTCATCCTCTTAAGATGTTGCCTGTATAAAATTGTGATTTTCTTAGCAAGGAAAACATATATGAAACAAAAACTGAGACATATTCCCAAAAAATGCATGACAAGAGATTTGTTGAACCAGGTTTTCTGCTTGTACTACCATTCAGTCAGGAGAACGTAACTTACTTTGATGAAATTAAATAAATAAATGATTAGCTACAATTGAAAGTGGACAGATGTATGAATGAAAGATCATTTATAGAACTTTCTGCTTTAAAAAATGTGATGGGGATGATATTTCAAAAGTTGCTGGGGTCTTTTCTTAACTGAAAAGGTTGAGTGAAATTACTCCCCACCTTCTGAAAAAAGGGAACATTTTCTGAATACACGTAATATGAATTTAACGAAAATATAAAGTTTGAGCTTCAAAGGGAAATGAACGATTTTTGCAGATTCAGTTTATATGGGCACAAGATTTTAGAATTCTACAATCTCCCATCCTAAAATTGACTTTATCGTACACCAATCAACTTTCACTCAATATGAAATTTGGTTCATGATTTAGGGTGAAGTCTTTATTAAAAACATTTAAATGTTAAGCAACTTATTTTATCTTTCAGTTAAGTATGACATTTTCATTAAACTATCTGAAAACTGAAAGGTATATTAAAAAAATGCCCGTTTCATAGGAATTTTATTTAGATTGCTAGATCACGTCTGCTGTCAGCACCAGGTCATTCGGATGCTTATGAGATGCAAAGAATCTAGTCATGATCCAGATGATCTGATGCTCACAACTTGACGTGATCTAGCAATCACGATCGCATTACTATGAATAAATAATTATGTGAGCTGCTCACAAAGACTACCATATAAACAGTAACAAAATTAATACGTATTCTACACTGTAGATTCCATGGACACTTTTGAAGATCTAAACTCGTCAATTAAGACAGAACTGGCCAGTTCAAGATTCCAATTGAATGCTTCAAGCAGTTTTTGACAATGTTCTCTTGTAGTCAGACCAATTCGAAACAATTGTTCTGTTTTGAGATATTTCACAGCCTGATCTATATCCCAATGGCTGTACGTTAAGGCAGTGTGACATTCCTCATCTGTCACTCCAATTACACTGCTCTGAACAATCTTTATTTTGTCCCGAGGTGATGAAGATAAAAACGGATGCGTATCTGGGTTATGTGAATTTGACCGATGATAGAACATAGTTTTTTGTCCGGGATGTGGATAGGTCTTGGAAACATCCACATTTTCATTTCCCATCCAGGAACCCTGTTGACCAGAAGCACCCATTTCTGAAGAGCTGGAGAAATACAAGTTCTCTGCCGAATGTGAATGCTGTGAGTTGGGATCTCGAGAAATACCAGCGTTATTCTCATAACCGGTGACATTCTCATAATCAAGATTAGATGTTTTTCCTTGATTTCTTTCCATGGGTGAGCCATCTACAGAAAAAGGTCTCACTTCAGCCATGGAACGCAGGGATTTTTTCCTTCCTTCTCCCTTCGGTGGAATGAGAAAGTAATGTGTATGACTTAATTGTTGTCCATCTTGGACAACAGGAAATATGTATGGTTTGGCCTTCTTCTCATTGTTTTTTCCTGATCCGAAAGATCCATAATCGCGTGGGGGAAGGGGTGGTGGTTTCAAAGGAACTTCCCCATTTGATTCCAGTTTCTCACTCTGATCATCATCAAAATCGGAATCAAATGAATCCCAGTCATTAGAATCATTGGAAACAGCACTATGAGGGGCGTAAATCTCTCCTGGAAATCTGGCATCTACAGGATCATCTTCTTTAGGTACTTGATCATAATAAGGGAATGTATTTTGTTCTGAATATTTTGATAACTTTACAGTTTTCACATTTTCTTCTGGAGGCACTTCATCATAGAGTGGGTGTGGTCCTTTTGGACTGGCACCATCACTACCTTTCTGAATTTTAGTTATATTGCTGATTGCATCATTTAACCATTCAAATGCCTTATCCGCTTGTTTTGATTTTTCAGTCTTCTTTTGTTGTGCTGCTAGTTCATTGGAAATTTTTGGCCTCACAACCTGATGATTATTTGGAGATGAGGCTGCCTTAACTTGGTTGTTTTTCTGTGAAAATATTTTTTCAAGGGCCACCTTTGTTTCATTCACGTTAGCTGGTTTATCATCGTTACCAGTCTGATGTTTTTTGGGTACAGTGGCATATTCATCTTCCCTTGGCGGGACTGAGTAATAAGGACTGCTCACCTGTTTCTTTTTGTTTAGGCTATCTCTGGATCTTGTTGGACTTGTGTCCGAATTAGCAGCACTCATACTTGGTGCATCTGTTTTCAGTTCATTGTGTTGCGACTCAACGGATGCTGTCCTTCTGTATACTATGGGCTGTTTATGTCTTGCAGGAGGAGTTTTAGATCGACTATTATCGTCAACTGATACATGAGAGAATGCATAGTTTATTTCAAACGGGTCTGGTGCCATAGAAGAATCCCTTAATAATGGTTTTGCTAATTCAACATTGCCATAGACATTTGTATTGCTTGAAAGTAATGAGTCAAACAATGAGAAGGCATTATTTGATGAAGACTTGTGAAATATACCACATGATGCATTGTCTGCTTCATCACTTAAGTCTATCAGAGGTCTGTCATCCACTTTACTCTCCGTTTTGTGATACACAATTGGGAAAGTGGCCCCATGTGGCCGGACATTATCTGGCACTGCACGAGGGACTTTACCACGGCTTAATGATTTTGAGGATTTCACATCAGTATCATTTGTGTCGTCTTTCAGTTTGGAGTAGTTAAACTGTTTTCCTGTCCTGAATCCTTCAGATGAAGTCTCTGAAACAGAAACAGCACCTGCATTATAACTTTCCTTTAATACATGTATGATCAGCACTTGTAACTTTATCTTGATTATCTTTGTTCCTCATTATCTTAAACAATCTAGCTATTAATTATTAATTTATATATTAGTGCCTATTAGGAAATAGTAAAACCAATGATAAAGCATTTAAGGAAGCTAACACAGGGGTGCTCATTTTCATACACAATTATTTATGAAATAAATATTTTGACGTGTTGCATAAATTTGATAGTTTGTCTAACCATTTGTGAACGAGCATGCAAGAAGAAAAACCTTGTTGGTTGGAGATAAAGACGTTTAGCTGTCTTCTCAGTTTTCCTTTCCAAAATAAATGTAGCATTTTTGAAAAACAAATCAATAAGATTTGACTTTGTTCATTCTGTATATGATGAATAAAATGGATTAATGTTATTTTATGTAAACATTACAAAAGTCTTCACAAGTTTACAAACATTCAGTTTGAATTGAAATACTTTATAACACAGAGCCATGTATTTTCCAATCTGATTAAAATTAGATCGAATAATAGATATGACAAGGACTGATACAAAATCATCTTTGGTTTATCCTTTTTTCAAAAGTGGAAAACGTCATTTAGACATTTTTCTTAATAATAACTCTCATTAATTTGAAATGCAAAGCTTTATCTGATGGGCTATAAGAAATGTGGACTGAGAAGTTCAAATTTTACCAGAACAGGAACCTGGGAGTGCCTGTCGTTTCTATTTATTATTAAACCTCACTATTAATCAGAATGGAGAATAGCTGACTCAGCACCATACTGTTTTTCAATTCTAATTCCGTCATCAAGACCTTCTGAAGATGAAATGATCTCAATTTTAGTAGGAATCGGTTTTCTCAAAATCTCAGGCCAGAACTACTTACGTTTTTTTTTACTGATTTCTATGCATCTACATTCCAAAAACTGCTAACCATAATTTGCTTTGAATTACATTCACATTGTCAACCCAAAAATATTCTGAGAGCTTAACAGAGGCAGCATATAATAAATACAAAATCATGTTTTGTTCTGAGTCACTGGAAGAAAACTTGTGAATGTAGCATTCAAACAGGTCTAGTCCTGAGGGCCTAAATGTAAATCTAAGCCACTTATTCTTTCCACTGACTCAGAACATTTACATTGTTCTGTTTAACTATAGCATTCTACAGTATTTGCCTGCATATGATTTGCAATTAAATGCAAACAGTATAAGTATTGGGGCCAAATCTTACTTTTGTTTCTATCTGGCAGGTGTGTGGGCTCTGAAACCTCACTGTCATGGAGATCTGGTGGCTCCATTGGGTTTCTCAGGTACACTCTAGTAAAAATAAAAGTACATGCATGTAAGATAATCACTGAACAAATAAGAAATGCACTCATGGAATACATCACCACAGTGCCTGAGACAGTGCTCTAAATTAAAACAATATTTTTGTAAATCATGTTTCTTCTATAAGCCTTACCTGATAACATTAGGATAACTTTCTTTGCTATCTCAGTATCCAGTCCTCCCAGGAAAAAGTCTTTCTGGCTATTTAGATGGGACGGAAGCTACTCTAACAGATACAATCCATTTCTATCTGCAAGGTGGCTACCAGTATATCCAGTTTAAACCAGTAGTTTTGTTTAAAAAATTAAATGAGACTTTTAAGGATGCTCACACTGTGGGGAAGGTTGAGAGCGATTATTTGTAATGTGATTAGGAAAGGATTGTTGTTGTTGTTGTTGTTGTGGGGTTTAACACTATTTTTCAGCACACGATAGGCTATGTATGGCAGCCAGTATTAATGGTGGAGGAAGAACCTGGGAAAACCCTGAGAAAAACCACCGACCCACGAGAAGCTACTGGCAAGCTTTCTCACATACCCACATTGGCCAAATCCTAGACTCGAATCTACGCAGACAGAGGTGAGATGGCAGTGATCTGTAACGGAGAGCGCTTTAGACCACTCAGCCACTCGGGGCCCCTAGGAAAGGATTAAAGGAGAAACAAAACTGACTTGCAAATACGTTACGTTGGGAAAATAGGTAAGAGGAAATGCTGAGCATCTTACCTGTGTCACCCAGGGGAATCATGCATGATCTGCTAATATACAAAAATCTCCTAATGTAAGTTTATCACAATGAGAGACCTCAGTTATATACATGTGAGGAGACACCTATGGGATTCTGCACTTAACTGGTCTCACCTTTAAAGTTTTTCTCAGGTGAATGCAGCAAAAGTGGCCAATACCACCTGGTTACAAGGTTTTGCTGTCATAAGGGGGGAGTTGTTACTCTCCATGCAGCTCCCACTGGCCTGATGAGGTCATGTCCTGCAGATAAAGGCTGGATAAAGTGTTCTGAGCATGCCATCCAAGTGACTCCACTATTTCTTGAATGTAGACATTATGTCTGAATGCCAGGCTTGTGAAAACTGCACATATTTTGTGAGCTGAGTCATACCTGTTCTTGAGAGAGGACACTGTACTCTAATTTCCTAATTCCATTTGATGAAGATGCTAGTCCTTGTGGTGTCCAGACTTGAAAGGCATAAATAGCATAGTCTGACCATTATGGATATTCTTGGTATACTTCAGATAACATTTGAGAGCTTTGCTTCTCTCAATGTATCTACTGAGAGAGAGTGCAAATAATTGTTTGTTGGTTGCTTAGTAAGTGCATCCTGTTTTTGGAGTGAAGCCAGGTTGTATCACTAGGACAACTAATTTGTATGTAGTTTGGGACCACAGAGAGGGCATCTAGCTAACTGACTCTCCATGCTGAGGCAAACACTATAAGAAAGCAAGTCTTACAGCAGACTTGGGATGACAGGAGGTTGAATTTCGATGTGTTAAGCCATTCAGCACACAGGGGAGATTCAATTTTGGGAATAACTTGAGGAGAGGTCCTTGTTCTGTCCAATATCATCCTGTCAAGATGTTGGAATGACCAAGTTCATGGACCAGTATCCCTTTATTGTGATGGAAGCTAACTCCTTGGCTTTAAAGAGAAAGAAAAAGAAGTTAGTCAGCTGAGGAATGTAGGCAGAGAGTGGTATGACATCGCTGATGTGACACCAGTGTTTAAAACCCTTCATTTTCCTTTGCAGATCTTCTGAGTGGCGGGCCTTCTAGCTGTTGCAATCTTCTCCACAAATGAAGGTCCAAACTCTTTTCTGTGCATGGCATCCTTGACATAAACCACAAATGAAGCAAGAGTTTCTCTGGGCTAATGAGCAGAGTAGGGGTCTCCAAGACAGGTCAAGTACTGTTACATTTGATGTCAGAAGTGGGATGCTCTGGATTGAATGTACCAAGACACTGTATTTAAACCATAGGCAGGCTGTAAATTGTTGATTTTTTGACAAGTGAATTTTTAGTAGGTGCGGGGTTCTCTACATGTTGCCTTGATATCTAAGATTGTTAACTGTAGTTTGACAACCTCTAAACAAAGAAGGGGCAATCAAATAAAGTGTTATGGGGACCATCTCAACAGAATGCATTCAATGCACTGAAGGAAAAATTGACTAGTGCACCTATATTAAAGCTACCTGATACCAGCAAACCTTTAATCATAAGAACCAATGCTTCCAATACTGTCTTGAGAGAAATATTGTTGCAGGAACAAGACATGATTAAAATTCCTGTATCCTATGCCAGTAGGAAGTTACTGTCATGGGAACAAAAAATACTCAGTGATTGAGAACGAATGCCTAGCTGTAGTATGGGGGTTGATAAGTCTCATGCCTATCTTTTTGGAGAGATTTCATTCTCGATACAGACCATCAACCATTGTTGTATTTAAACAAAGTTAAGGTCGCTAATGCTCGGTTGATGCATTGGGTGCTAACAAGTAAAACCTATTGTTTTTGAGCTGAGGCAATCAGAGGGATCGAAAATGTAGGTACAGATTATTTAAGTAGGATGTAAATAGAAAATCCAGATAACCAGTGTGATATTGTAAAGCACATCTGTAGTTATTTTCTTTTATGCTCTGAAAGCTAAAAAAAATGTGTACATTTTTCTCTTGAGGGGAGGTATTGTCACAGAATAAGGTAAGCGACTGAACTAGCATGTATCTTGTCATAGCTTGCTTGTGGCGAGAGACACTAAAAGCACAGTATGCATGGGTATTTTACTAATACATATTTTCCTGCAGATTTAAGGCAAGTATCTTCTCTAATTGACACACTAGTCTTTTGGTTCTTGTCAAGGAGTGTACATTCTCCATTTATGTTCTACAGCCATACGACTGTGTGTATGTGTGTGTGGGTATATAAGGCTGTTGGTATGGCCCTCTGTATGTCTGTAAGGGGATGGAAGCTGGTGTGACCAGTGGCCAATAAAAAGTGTGGGCCAACACAAGAACTCTGGAGAACTGTGTGGTTTGACAATGGACACATAAACCAGGTCGAAATGTTTCAATTTGCAAGTTTTTCAATTATTTATGAGTCACACATGGCTTTACAAATGACTGAGTCATCAGTCATATTTTTGTTTTAAATGAGTACAATTGAGTCGCTTTCATTACATGAGATTATTTGAATCTCACTTTTATTACATGAGGTTACATGAGATTATATGAATCTCACCTTTATTATATGAGAATATATGAATCACAGTTTTCTTTTCCTATTTGTGAATGTTTGTGTAAAGTAACTAAATGAGTTGTACGTTTAGAGCATGAAAGAATCACACTGTATTTGAAGAGTATATACATATTTTTATTAATTCATTTCATAAACTTCTATCTTTCATCACATTGTGTTGTGTTATTTAATTGAAGCATCCATTCAGGTCAATCATGTTACATTTGGAAGGAGATTGATCCAAGCAGACAAAAAAGGAGTCTGGTAGCCATGGATGGCTTGCCAGTGGGCAGGATAAATTTAAGTCACTGACAGGTGGTGGGAGGCTTGGAGGAGGGGACACATTTTCTATCTCCTCTCCCTACCTGATGGCAAAAGGTAGGGAGTGTATAACCTCCTATAATTTCACCTGGCCATGGCTATTCTGTCATCTTAGGGAACTGCCTCTTTTGTATCCCTTCTGATGATTGTCCATTCTTTGGAACAATCCATGAGGTAAATTCAACCCCTGAAATGAAGATAGCTGAAAGTGGAGGGTGTGCAAGGCTTCCACATGGTTGGGACTTGAGAATAGAAGAGTGCAAAAGTGCATCTCATCTAGCAGGAGGCCACTAATGGTGTAGTGAGAAGCCTTATTCATGACCTTGGCAAAACAACTCACTAAATCCCAGCTGTGATCACTTCCAGGGTTCTCAGAGGTGAAAAATCACCAAGGAGGCTAAGTCAAACAGTTAGGAAATTGATATAACGTTCCTCATGAGCTTGAAGGTGGCACTGAAGACTTGCTGATCCATTTTATAATAAAGTGGTGTAGTCATGCCAAAAGTGGAAACATCCTTGTCAACATTAGGCATTTTCAAACAGCATTCATCAGGGTGTGACTTATACCAGTGAGATGAGAAGCTAGCAAACAAATGCCTCACAGAAAAGATGTCTGCATTATCGGGATTATGATCTGGGTTGTTTTTAGAGATGCTCAGTGATTTCTGAAAAATTCTGCTGACTGATGCAATGTCTTAAATGATGGACTAAATTTGTTATTGTCTGTAGAGATGCTTCCGGGATTTTATCATCAGTGTATCAAGGGTTATCATGTCGTGTTTAGGTATCACTCATCCTATGTTTCTTCATGATGTTATCCAGGTAACTTTATGTTTCACCATAGAAATGGTTTGGACATGCACCACTACTTGATTCATCATTCAAGTGAAGACCCAGAAGCTGATGTTGAGTCCCAATGGGAGTGCCCTGAAATTGCATGCAATGTTGTAAGCGAATCATAGGAAATGTCCTGGAAGCCTTCTGAATAAGAACAAAAAGGTATGCATCCTTTAAGTCCACACTGATGGTGAAATCTCCCTTTTGGATGAGATTTAAAAACAAATGGTGGTATTTCCACTGAGAACCAAGGGGCATGAATTAATTGATTCTGGGCGCTTAGGTCAATGACCAGATCCTGAGTGCTGTTGCCTCTGGTACCAAGAAAAGTCTAGGATAAAACCCTGGAGAAACATTGGAATGAACGATAGGACTCTCTTGGTACTTTAATCACTTTGGCTTGCATGAACTGTGGGCATCACTAGGTGGAGCTTCAATAGGATGGTTTTCAGAGGTTTGTGTCCTATGTGTGGCCCTTGGGTCCTTTTGTTAATATCCTGTAATATCCCTGCATCAACACTGTAGTTGCAGGAAAGGGAAATTGGTCTCCTTGGTGGCTTGTTTGCAGACTTCTTCAATCAGGTCAATAAAAGGATGGTTAGGATAAAGACTGTGCTCTTATCTTGTCCTTATGGTGGTCCTTCAGGAAAGTGCAGACAGAGAGCATGGAATCATGTTCTACCAATTGTCAATTAGTAGCTGTGGATACAGCATTGGCCAAAATGTGTAGCAGCTTGTTTCAGTACTCGGACCATTCTTGAGACTGTTTCCCATGCATGCTGGGGTATTCAATGTGGGAGATGAGAAACTATGTTCTGCATGTTGGAAAGTAGAATAGAGATGAAATCCAAGATTGCATCCATGGCAACAATATAGCGCACTAACTGCCAAGTTATATCAAAGGCCAATCAATCCATATATAAGGAGTGTGGCTTTGTCATCCCCAAAGTGGCGATATCACTGCTGACTGCTGGAGTTTCCAAATGAAATACTGGTGAATGGCCAATGTAGAACCACCAACAAACAGATGATGAAGTTAGTTAGAAAGTAAGTGAAGTTGGTCTCTTCTGTTTCATCATAAGATCAAGAGATGCTGGAAAACTGGTCCTGATTGATGATGGTGCAGGAGGAGAAGGCCAGAACTCTGGAGGTCAATGGTGGAAAACATCCTCAATGGTTTGGATGGCTGAATCTTCCCAAGACATCAGATAATCTAGAAGTGATGATATCACTTGAGAACATCTTCTGGTTGCATTAGGTGAGGCCAAGGTCTCCTGTAATGCATGAGACTTAGCTGGTGAAGAACAATGAAGTATGCTGCTCACTAAATTCAAAGAGTTCCCTGAATTAGAAATTGTGACTTCGAGTAAAGAATATCTTCTCGTGGCAAAGAGTAGAGAAACTGCGAAGTGGTGTCTGTTGAGCATGAGTAAACTATTCTTGGCATTGTGCTGAATGAGTGTCTTGAGGCAGCATGTGGGTTAGACTGGTACCTGCACATCTGCAAAGGTCGAGTTTGACATACTGGAAGCCATACAATCGCACATAACACTTCCGGTTTTTGGGATTTCATGATCCCTAATATACGGCCTAGGCCAGACACAATGGAAATAGGCCATCCATGTGGGGAGAATATCGTTAAGATTATCGATTTGGGACAGAGGTTATGGGATAGTTGATCCATGTAACCTGTCTGTATGTCTGCTGAATGAGAAGGAACTTGGCTGTTTGTTTAGCTCTGTCCCTCGCTGTCCTGCAATCAAACCCCAAGGAGGCAAGGTAGATAGGAGTTACCAGTAAAGCTGAGTCCTGTGGTGATGACTTGGGTGCCAGAGCTGTTTTGTGGCTGAAGGTTAAGGGTTGACTTACCTCCCTTGTCCACCAGAAATGTTCACACTAAAGTAAGGTCAGCATGCAGACTGGTGACATCTTCATCCTGAACTGTACATTTTTGAGCTTTGCCCTTAGTTCTAATCTTAAATACAAATACAGCCAAACAAATAAAACTGTAGCCCTGCACCTCTCTTTTGGAATGCAATGTTGGTACAGAGCTAAATCTTAAAAAGTTGACCCAGAAATTGATAACAGACAGTCTAATAAGGCAATGAAGCATACAGGTAAAATATAATGACAATACCAACTGTTAGAAGGAGAAATATAAACTTGTGGGTTTGTACATGTGATGTTGAATACAGCATGGGCACAGAGCTATACTAAATGATGGTTACCTGGGAAAAGTGATTATCTCAATTACAATAACACCATAGCAAAGGTCAAGGATGTCATGTACAGGTAGAATCAATGAAGCATGGAGTTCCTAGGCTAAGGTAAAGGAAACTCACCTGTACCAAAAAAATGGAATTATACATATATAAGGAGTTTCTTAAGAGCAAAAAGACATGCACACATATAAATATTAGAGTTCAAACCTATCTTGTGAATTGCACAGGATACCCATGCAAGTGACCAAGTGATCTTCAAATATGATGGAATGCTTATGCAGATAAACATGACTCAGCCATCGCCTATAGAAACATGCATGAGCAAAACATGATTGAGTAAACCATGTATAGAAAGCTTACCCGTACTTGTCCAACCAGAGCAGAAGTAATACAGAAATGTATACAAGTGTCTAAATAACACACAAAAAACTTAAAATAAAAGGGAACTGAGGCACCTATATAGATAAATACAAAGTAGGTGCAACAATATCCATTATGAGGCAATTACCTGTAGGGAAAAATAGGCCCACAGACCACCTGTACAAGTAAAAACAATGAAGTTGGTGCCTGGATGCAAAGAATGCCTTGGAATAGAAACTCACCGATAGGTACCCGTTCATTATGGAATTACACAAATGTTAGTAGTTTTATAAGCACTTGAGACTTGCACATACAAAATAATTGTAGCCCAAACTTAATGTGAAGTTCCTTAAGCTTCCCGTGAAAATACCTAAATGTGTGATAACAACAAAGTGTAAGCAAACTGTAAAGGCACAACTTTGATGGCATAGGAAGAAAAAAAGTTGGAAATATAGATGGAGAATACTTTCCATAGAAGCAAAAAACTCCTCCAACTTGTAATGGTATATCTTCTATGTAGATTCTGGGTTTAACGAGGCCTCTTGTGACAAGAGAAGCAGGAGTAGTAACTGAGAGGTTCTTAGACTTTGCTGCCAGTTCACATTGTTATGTATATTTGATTTAATTATACCTGATTTAATATTTATTTCAATTTAATTGTTTGTTTGTCAGTTTTAATTTTTTTTATTTTTCATTACATATTACCAGAAAATAGTTTGACCATGACTGTTCTGTTTTGTAAACACCAGGCATTGATCTAGATCCTGACCTTGATTTAAAATTAGTAGCATCCATGTAAATAAGTTCTATTTTTATTTTAAAATGATTGGTTGTTGTCAAGGTCATGATGGGACTACTGATTTAAGATGTAAAAAAAAATTAAAATTTGTATTTATTAGAGTAAAATGATTGGTTTTTGTCATGGCCACACTGGGTTAACATGATCTTTAACAAGTAAATAATTTCAATGAGGTTCTGGATCATGATTACGTGACTCCCCCCCTTTTGCATTTTATAATATGATATAACATTTGTTTTGGAGAGATAGTCTTAGTTTAGTTGGGCTTTTTCTTTACACTGGAAGGTGTATATTGTGCTGTTTGGAGTTATTTCAAATTACTTGGATCCAAAAGGATTAATTCTTTTTCTTCCTGGAAAATATGTGTGCTCATGTGAAATTCCTGAACAAAGACAGCTCTTATAGAAATTTATTCAGATTTCCAAAACTGGAGTATAACTTCTTGTTTCTACAAGGAACTGTAGACTTCAACACTACAGATTACAGCATATGTCATCGTCTTCCATCTTGGATTCTTCATCAGGACTCAAACTTGAAATCATTAGAATATTTTATTATTAGGACTACTAACATTTTATTCATGGATTATTATTGGATTATTTTTGGATCTGATTCTTAAAACCTTAAGTTCATATTGTTTTCATTTAAAAAAAAAATTCCAGGAAAATAAATTATATTTTTTTCAAAGCTTGTTGTTTTCACTCTTTCTTGTGTTACTGTTTATTTGAGCCTAAACATGTAACAATATACCTATTCGAATGCCACAGAGATAGGCAGACAACTTTTAGCTCCCATTAAATAAAAGTAGCAACTGGGAGGGCTGTATTTGTGAGGAAGTAGTAGTTCTCCTAAGGTATTATGATTGGGTAACGTATTTAAAGAAGAAATAGAAGAATTGATGTATCTTTTCTTATTAACAGTGTACTTTCATAAAATTAAAAAAGGTATCAGATTCAATTGAATTTAAGATTAATAAAGAAAGAAAAAACATTTGAATATCAAAATATAGTTGTAGAATATATCTCAGTAAATTATATTTATCATTTTGTTTGTTCAAATAAGACTTGTACAGATAAAATTATCAGTGATGATGTCAACGCATCAATGGTGGTTGTTGGAACAATTATATATAGTGTTTGATGTGATGAATTGTCTGTCAGCATGCAAAGAAAAAAGAATTCAAGCCTGAATATGATGCCAAAGGCTTTCAACCATGGTAATTTAGACACAAAGCATAAAACAGAACTACATTTTCAAAACTCTTCATAAAATGTATCTGTATTTCATTTATCATTCATAATTCTGCATTTCATTTACCATTCATAATTCTGCATTTCATTTATCAGTCATAATTCTGCAATTTGCTTTTGTGTTTTCCATTTTCTTCATGGGGCCCCGAGTGGCCGAGTGGTCTAAAGCGCTCACCATTACGGATCACTGCCATCTCACCTCTGCGTGGGTTCGAGTCTGGGATTCGGCCAATGTGGGTACGTGAGAAAGCTTGCCAGTAGCTTCTCGTGGGTCGGTGGTTCTTCCAAGGGGTTTTCCCGGGTTCTTCCTCCACCATTAATACTGGCCGCCATGCATAGCCTATCGTGTGCTGAGAAATGGAATTAAACACAACAACAACATTTTCTTCATAATGCAGTCATAAATTTATTTACATTCATTCTTCTTCCCATCTGCATGCATTCTTCATTCCATCTGCATTCATTTTTCATTCCATTGGATAGATTCTTTTCCTATTTGCATTATTTCTTCATTCCATTTGCATTCATTCTTCTTTCCATTGGCATTCATACTTCTTCACATTTGCATTCATTTTTCTTTCCACTTGCATTCACTCTTCTTCTCATTTTCATTCATTCTTCTTTCTATTTATATTCACTCTTTATTTTCCATTTTCATTCATTCTATCTGCATTCATTTTCCTTTTCATTTGCAATCATTCTTCATTCCATCTGGATTCATTTTTCTTTCCTTTTGCATTAATTCTTCTTTCCATTAGCATTCTTTCTTATTCCTATTTGCATTCTTTTTCCATTTGCAATCACTCTTCTCATTTTCATTCACTCTTCTTTCTCTTTGCATTCACTCTTCATTCCATTTGCATTCATTCATTCCATTTGCACTCACTCTTCATTCCATTTGCATTCATTCATTCCATTTGCACTCACTCTTCATTCCATTTGCATTCATTCATTCCATTTGCATTCACTCTTCATTCCATCTGCATTCATTCATACTTTATTCCATTTGCATTCATTCATTACATTTGCATTAACTCTTCATTCCATCTGCATTCATTCCATCTGCATTCAGTTTTCTTTCCATTTGCATTCATTCTTCTTTCCATTTGCATTCATCCTTCCTTCCATTTGCATTCATTCTTCTGCACATTTTCATTCATTCTTCTTTTTATTTGCATTCATTCTTCTCCACATTTTCATTCATTCTTCTTTCCATTTGCATTCACTCTTTATTCCATCTGTATTCATTCCATTTGCATTCATTCTTCTTTCCATTTGCATTCATTTTTCTTTCCATTTGCATTCATCCTTCTTTCCCTTTGCATTCATTCTTCTTTCCATTTGCTTTCATTTTTCTTTCCATTTGCATTCATTTTTCTTTCCATTTGCATTCATTCTTCTTTCCATTTGCATTCATTCTTCTGCACATTTTCATTCATTCTTCTTTCTATTTTCATTCATTCTTCTTTCCATTTGCATTTGTTCTTTTGCACATTTTCATTCATTCTTCTGCACATTTGCATTCATTCTTCTGCACATTTTCATTCATTCTTCTTTCTATTTGCATTCATTCTTCTTTCCATTTTGCATTCATTCTTCATTCCATAAGTCTTCATTCTTCTTCCCATTACCATTCATTCATTCCATTTGCATTCATTCTTCTGCACATTTTCATTCATTCTTCTTTTTATTTGCATTTACTCTTTATTCCATTTTGCATTCATTCCTCTCTTTCTGTCTGCATTCATTTGCACTCAAACTATATTCCAACTGCATTCATTATTCTTTCTGTCTGCATTGATTTGCATTCATTCTTAATTCCATTTGCATTAATTTTTCTTTCCATCTGATTGTGAGCCTTGTTGATTCTACAAGTACAAGCTAATATTTTTATCAAATAAAAAGATCACTGACAAAAACTCCAGAAATTCTTTAGATTGGCAACTCACTATATAATCATAACCTGATTAAAAGTTAAAACAACTTCAATGGCACCAAAGCTTCATTACATTCCAGATCTGCCAACCATAAAGAGATCTCTGTGAGACAGATATCTTTCCAAAATTAAGACAATTTTTAGAAAGGTGTTACAAAACAATATGTACTGAAATTGTCAAGTTGGAAAACAAAATTGATTCACATTTAAAAAGTTTGTAAAGAACATTTTGGCCTTAAATAACTCAGTTTCAGAAACTGCAATTCAATATCCCTAGGAGATCAATGACTTAGAAACTGCAATTCCATATCCCTAGGAGATCAATGACTCAGAAACAGCAATTCCATATCCCTAGGAGATCAATGACTCAGAAACAGCAATTCCATATCCCTAGGAGATCAATGACTCAGAAACTGCAATTCCATATCCCTAGGAGATCAATGACTCAGAAACAGCAATTCCATATCCCTAGGAGATCAATGACTTGATGATTTTTTGCTAGACCTCTCAACTCAGTCACCTCTCCTGCCATAAGGTTACTCAGATCAACATCTCATAATGTACAATACATGCACCTGTCAAATTGTCATTATGTACATGTACCTGTCAAATTGTCATGATGTACAATACATGTACCTCTCAAATTGTCATGTATATGTACGTGTCATATTGTCATGATGTACAATACATGTACCTGTCCTACTGTGATGAGTACACAATACATGTACCTGCCACATTTGTATATCAAATTGTCATAATGTACAATACATGTACCTGCCACATTTGTATATCAAATTGTCACACTGTACAATACATGTACCTGCCACATTTGTATATCAAATTGTCATAATGTACAATACATGTACCTGCCACATTTGTATATCAAATTGTCATAATGTACAATACATGTACCTGCCACATTTGAATATCAAATTGTCATGATGTACAATACATGTACCTGCCACATTTGTATGTCAAATTGTCATAATGTACAATACATGTACCTGCCACATTTGTATGTCAAATTGTCATGATGTACATACAATACATGTACCTGCCAGACTGTCATGATGTACAATATATGTACCTGCCAGACTGTCATTGAACACAATACATATACCTGCCAGACTGTCATGATGTACAATACATGTACCTGCCAGACTGTCATGATGTACAATATATGTACCTGCCAGACTGTCATTGAACACAATACACATACCTGCCAGACTGTCATGATGTACAATACATATACCTGCCAGACTGTCATGATGTACAATACATATACCTGCCAGACTGTCATGATGTACAATACATATACCTGCCACACTGTTATGATGCACATTATCAAGTTGGAAAACAAAAGTGATTCACATTTAAAAAGTTTGTAAAGAACATTTTGGCCTTAAATAACCAAGTTACAGAAGCTGCAATTCAATATCCCTAGGAGATCAATGATGCAGAAACTGCAATTCAATATCCCTAGGAGATCAATGACTCAGAAACTGCAATTCCATATCCCTAGGAGATCAATGACTCAGAAACTGCAATTCCATATCCCTAGGAGATCAATGACTCAGAAACTGCAATTCCATATCCCTAGGAGATCAATGACTTGATGATTTTTTGCTAGATCTCTCAACTCAGTCACCTCTCCTGCCATAAGGATACTCAGATCAACATCTCATGATGTACAATACATGTACCTGTCAAATTGTCATTATGTACATTACATGTACCTGTCAAATTGTCATGATGTACAATACATGTAACTGTCAAATTGTCATGATGTACAATACATGTACCTCTCAAATTGTCATGTATATGTACGTGTCATATTGCCATGATGTACAATACATGTACCTGTCATATTGTGATGAGTACACAATACATGTACCTGCCACATTTGAATATCAAATTGTCATGATGTACATACAATACATGTACCTGCCAGACTGTCATGATGTACAATATATGTACCTGCCAGACTGTCATTGAACACAATACATATACCTGCCAGACTGTCACGATGTGCAATACATATACCTGCCAGACTGTCATGATGTACACAATACATATATTTGCCAGACTGTCATGATGTACAATACAAATACCTGCCAGACTGTCATGATGTACAATACATATACCTGCCACACTGTCATGATGCACATTATCAAGTTGGAAAACAAAAGTGATTCACATTTACAAAGTTTGTAAAGAACATTTTGGCCTTAAATAACCAAGTTACAGAAGCTGCAATCCAATATCCCTAGGAGATCAATGACTCAGAAACTGCAATTCCATATCCCCAGGAGATCAATGACTCAGAAACTGCAATTCAATATCCCTAGGAGATCAATGACTCAGAAACAGCAATTCCATATCCCTAGGAGATCAATGACTCAGAAACTGCAATTCCATATCCCTAGGAGATCAATGACTTGATGATTTTTTGCTAGATCTCTCAACTCAGTCACCTCTCCTGCCATAAGGATACTCAGATCAACATCTCATAATGTACAATACATGTACCTGTCAAATTGTCATTATGTACAATACATGTACCTGTCAAATTGTCATGATGTACAATACATGTACCTGTCAAATTGTCATGATGTACAATACATGTACCTCTCAAATTGTCATGTATATGTACGTGTCATATTGTCATGATGTACAATACATGTACCCGTCATATTGTGATGAGTACACAATACATGTACCTGCCACATTTGTATGTCAAATTGTCATGATGTACAATAAATGTACCTGCCACATTTGTATGTCAAATTGTCATGATGTACATACAATACATTTACCTGCCAGACTGTCATGATGTACAATATATGTACCTGCCAGACTGTCATTGTACACAATACACATACCCGCCAGACTGTCATGATGTACAATATATGTACCTGCCAGACTGTCATTGTACACAATACACATACCTGCCAGACTGTCATGATGTGCAATACATATACCTGCCAGACTGTCATGATGTACAATACATATACCTGGCAGACTGTCATGATGTACAATACATGTACCAGTCACATTTGTACCTGTCACATTGTCTTGATGCACATTACATGTGCCTCTCAAATTGTCATGTTGTACAATACATGCACTTGCCACATTTGTATCTGTCACACTGTCACGATGTACAATATATGTAGCTGTCACATTGTCATGATGTACAATACATGTACCAGTCACATTTGTACCTGTCACATTGTCATGTACAATACACATACCTGTCACATTGTCATGATGTACAATATATGTACCTGTCACAGTGTCATGATGTACACAATACATGTACCAGTCACATTTATACATGTCACATTGGCATGCAACACATGTACCTGTCACATTGTCATGATGCACAATATATGTATGTGTCATATTGTCACAATTTCCAATACACATGCCTGTCAAATTGTTATGATATACAATACATGTACCAGTCACATTTGTACCTGTCACATCGTCATGATGTACAAACATATGTACCTGTCACACTGTCGTGATGAACAATACATGTACCAGTCACTTTGTCATAATGCACAATACAAGTGCCTGCAAAATTGTCAAAACATGCACGTACCTGTCACATTGTCATGATGCACAATACATGTGCCTGAAAATTGCCATGATAGGCATATACCTGTTGCATTGTCATGATGCACAATACAAGTGGCTGTAAAATTGTCATGATACATGTACCTGTCACATTGTCATGATGCACTATACATGTACCAGTCACACTGTCATGATGTACAATACAAGTGGCTGTAAAATTGTCATGATACATGTACCTGTCACATTGTCATGATGCACAATACATGTACCAGTCACACTGTCATGATGCACTATACAAGTGGCTGTAAAATTGTCATGATACATGTACCTGTCACATTGTCATGATGCACTATACATGTACCAGTCACACTGTCATGATGCACAATACAAGTGGCTGTAAAACTGTCATGATACATGTACCTGTCACATTGTCATGATGCACTATACATGTACCAGTCACACTGTCATGATGCATAATACAAGTGGCTGTAAAATTGTCATGATATACATGTACCTGTCACATTGTCATGATGACTATACATGTACCAGTCACACTGTCATGATGCACAATACAAGTGGCTGTAAAACTGTCATGATACATGTACCTGTCACATTGTCATGATGCACTATACATGTACCAGTCACACTGTCATGATGCACAATACAAGTGGCTGTAAAATTGTCATGATATACATGTACCTGTCACATTGTCATGATGCACTATACATGTACCAGTCACACTGTCATGATGCACAATACAAGTGGCTGTAAAATTGTCATGATACATGTACCTGTCACACTGTCATGATGCACTATACATGTACCAGTCACACTGTCATGATGCACAATACAAGTGGCTGTAAAATTGTCATGATACATGACCTGTCACATTGTCATGATGCACTGTACATGTACCAGTCACACTGTCATGATGCACTATACAAGTGGCTGTAAAATTGTCATGATACATGTACCTGTCACACTGTCATGATGCACTATACATGTACCAGTCACATTGTCATGATGCACAATACATGTACCAGTCACACTGTCATGATGCACTATACAAGTGGCTGTAAAATTGTCATGATACATGTACCTGTCACATTGTCTTCTTTTCCCCCCAAAACAGGCAAAGATCTGATTATTGTCTTTTTATAATTATTTGCAGATTATGTGGGCTTTTTAAGAGGCTGGAATCAATCCACCTTCAATATCTTTTTCTTTACAAGAGGACATTTCCAGACTACAATGTAATGTAAAATCAAAAGTTTGGTGGCATTTTACATGTAAACCTGTGTAGATTAACATGTATGAGGTACCCACTTAAAGTTAGTCTTGTTTCATGACCAACTCAGCTGCGTCTAATGCCAGGATCCATACCAAATCTGAACAAGCCGATATCTGAATATGACCACCACAATTTGTACTTTATGCTTTTATTTGGTCACTTTGTAACTTATGCATTGTTTCAGTATACCTTATGTTAAAATCATATCAGTTGGCAGGTGTCATATCACAGATTTCCATGTGATGCATTGCAACAGCTAAATAAACTTCAGGTAAATGGGACAAGGTTGAAATTTGCATTTGTCAAGAAAAGTGTACTTACTCATCAATGGCACCTGGGTCTCCCCATGTTTTGCCACCTGGGGCTCCATGTCCTGTGTGAATGAAGCTGTTTTTCAATGGGGTACTTATGTCTTCACCTGCAAAATGAAAAAGATCTTTGAGAGACTGAAGTGACAGAAACAAAAACAGAAAGAGTGACAGTAACACGAGGGCTCAACACTGACAGCCAACATTAAAAAGAATCATAATTCTGTCCAAAGTGAGGCAAAAAGGAGGATGCAAAGTAACAGGCATATTTATAAATGGTCGAGTTTAAACTGCACGTACGGATAAATAAACATTTTTTCATGGTAAAAGATATGAGAGATTCCTCAATTTGAGGAATCAATGATTCTTTACAAATAAAATGAGTTGCTTTTCAAAAGAATGCAAAAAAGAACGAAAGCATTTTAATTTTTGATGATAGTTTTGTGTGCAGTGAAAATTGTATGACTGCAAGCCAAGCAATAAGAAAGATACCGAAAAAAAATCTGTTTTGAAGAAGAAAAATTGAGAAGTTTCATTAAACTGGGACCCAAAATGGAATCAATGATTCTTTACAGATAAAATGAGTCGCTTTTCAAAAGAATGCAAAAAAGATTGAAAGCATTTTAATTTTTGATGATAGTTACATTGGCAGTGAAAACTGTATGGTGCAAGCCAAGCATTAAGAAAGCTACTGAACAAACCCAGTTCTGAAGAAGAAAAATTGAGAAGTTTCATCCAACATTGAATTCATACAACTCCTGAGCTTTAGAGTTTGTTTCAACTAACTACAAATGAGATTTCAGATTGGCTGAAAGTGTAAAAACACAATCTCAGACTCAAGTTCAGTGTTATGAGTGTGCGTGAGTGTGATTTGGATTTTTAACACAGCTTTAACAAATTTTCAGTCATATCGCTACGATGTCTGCAGTGTGGCAGTTTATAGTGATGTCTTGCACTGGGGCATCATGATGCAGACATGTAGCATGAAGACCATTGGCTGGCAATATTCTCAGATTCAGTTTTGGTTTATGGGATTTATTTTAATACAAAATTGTCATTTCGGACCAGAAATTAATTTCAGTTTTTAAAGCAGAAAGGTTCCTGTTTGCTTAAGTTTATTGAACTATGGAAGGAAAAGATTGGACCAAAGCTATGATTCAATTTCAAGAGAATCCTGGTGTACAGAGGCATTAATCTTAAGAGGTTCTACAATATTTCTATATTCTATAATTATTGGTATTAGGGTCTTAGATAAAACTGTTGACACTTACCTGCAAGCCTGCGCTGACAGTCTACAAAATTCCTTGGAAACATACCGACTGCATGTGTCCTTTTGTTTTGTCCCTTCCACCAGTAGTTGTCAGCCCTAAGAGCACAAAGCATTTACTTACTTTCAATACGGTGATTGTTGTTGTCATTGTCATTGTTGTTGTCATTGTTATTGTTGCTTTATTTTGGCAACATTGCTTTCATTATTGATCAAATCATGAATTCATATATTTTTGTGTTTTTACTCGGTGCAGTGAAAATGATATTGTCATCAGTACTCATCATACTGACCATGATCTGCCATTGCATTCTGCACTAGTAATTCAGGGTCTATGCTTTTTGTTTTACTGATTACTCATAACAAACTGCATACACTCAAGATCTACCAGTGCATTATATGACATCAGATCAGGGTCTGTGCATTTTGATGTACAAGCAGTATCGATCATAATATTGTTTCTGCAGAATAATTATTGCTACTCATTAGTAATTTAAATTTGTAGTTCCTAGCAACAAAAATATTCACAGTAAATTTAAGGCAAGTTCTGAAAATCATCATTATTTGGTCCATGGTGCTACACACAATATGTGGTCCACAGTGATATACATATGTGGTCCAAAGTGATATACACATGACATGTGGTCCAAAGTGATACACACATGTGGTCCAAAGTGATATACACATGTGGTCCACAGTGATACACACATGTGGTCCAAAGTGAAATTAAAACAAATACAAATTCTTATGTAATTTTAATGATTGCAACAACAGCTGCATGAAAGAAAATGACAAATTTGATGAAAAGTATGGTTTACAACCCATTGTAAATCAGTCATGCAGATTTTCTGTTGCATCAGATCTCATGCTGACAAAATTCACTCATCAACATACACATTTCTTTCTGCATCTTCAACCTGTGCAAATCTGACATTCTTAAATAATCATTCAGCCTTTATTTATGGAAAACTATATCGAGTCCTTTTTCACAAACTTTTCTAGGTTTTGTTTGTACTTCATGTTCAAAGATAACAAGATCATCACTGGGTTTCTATGAGTGGCTGATTAGGCCAATTTGTGTTCTGAACTATCTGTGGTAAGTGATGCAGTTCTGATTAAAGCTGCTTACAATTCTGCACTGCCTGTACAATCCTTCTCCATTAAAAGTCTGTAGCTCTGCACTAGGTGGAGTGATCCTGTGCAAGAATTTCTAAAGACTCAGGGTCAATGTGTTTCAAGGATGATGTGAGGGAATCTTTGAAGCATTTTTTCTGCCACCCAGAGATTATGAACTGTCACTTCCGTAACTTCATTGTTCTCTGTATTATATTCAGATCACTGTAATGCACAACCAGCAAAATTCTGGTAAGGATTTTTCCAGCTATTGACAGCAAGGAGATGCCTAGATGGTTGTTGTACATTTGTCTGCTCCTTTCCACTTGTAGAAGTGGATGATGGATGCAAACTTCAGTCTTGAGGCAGAGTTCCCAAGTCACATTTACTGGTCAGTCAGTTTCTGTAGGAGGAGTCTGTTGTTGCATTTGCCAAAACTATTTTTGTCAATGATACCAAGCAATGTCTTGTGATCTGTGTCAACTCTAGCATTGATCGAAGACACCAAAAATGATGAACTTGCCTACCTTTTGTACATCTGCAATCAGAGACTGCATGTCTTCATAAAAATTTGTTCTTGATCTCCTCTCAGCTGGTCATGGTGAATGCATATGCACAGACGACAGTCTTTTTCCTGAAAATGGGAATCTCATATGCATTCGTCTGTCATTCATGCTGTTTGGGCTTGATAACTAGCTATGATTTGATGGCTCCTACTTTGGTTAATTGTCCTTCCTCAGCTACGTGAATTTCACTCAGGGCTGCTATCTGGTTTGGCCAGTTCTTAACCAACTTAATTTGGTCTTCTGTCTTATTTATTTGCTGATTTACTTTTGATTAGTGTGTGTAGATTCCAAGCACTGATGGTGAGTTACATTACCTTGCCTTCTTGTGTTTTTGACCATTAAAGCTTTATCACCATCAGCTGTGGTATGCTGACCTGGGTTATGTGAAGCAAACAGTGCTCAGTGCGCCTTTTCTAGCCCATTCCTCATGCAATGGAGGTAAGCAATGTGATCCTAGAAATGGCTGATCAGTCACCCAGGGCGCTGCTGAGTTCCACTCCTGCTTTGGTCTAATAAAAAGCATCCCGATGCCCTGAGCCACTTCTTTGCAGGTCTGCTGCCATAGCTTCTTGTGTACCAACACTCACTGCTTTGCCACTAACCCATTGCCATAGGATTTGAAAATATCTGGCAGGGGGAGGGAATAATAATGTCATGACTTGCACACAACTGACTTTAAGCAAGGGAGAGTTATATATAGTAACCTTATCCAGGTCTGTCTGACAATGCTGACAATGTGGCATGATAATGCTGAGACGTCTAGAGAAAAGTACAGTCGTAGTGGATGGCCATCAGTTCCTAATGAACCTGAGTGAATGCCTTGCACTTTCCATACAGCTCTTGCCATCTGCTTTCACAGACATGGAATGAGCATATCTCTACTCAGCTGCCTGATCAACCAGAACGGACTTTCTGTTTGAAGCCAGGTGTAACTGTCCACTCTGAGTCAACAGTAGTAGTGTCCACTGTTACTTACAGTAGCTGGCTTAACCTGACCTCACCTTGACTTTTCTATGTAATCATCTATACTTGGGCACATACGTCCTGAACTTAGAGAAACTGAGGAAAATTAACATCAACATATACAAATGTCAGACTGACTATGGATTGCTTGAACCTTTAGTTACATAAAACACAATATCTAAACAAGCTAATAACTCCAACATCTTACAAGCAATCATTCTTAAACAAGGTGTCATGCAAAAATGGACTGATAAGGGGAATACTATATTTCCCTTCTACATTTGAGGCAGGGCATATAAATGATAACACATGACAGGGCTTGTTCTGTGATGGATTGAAAACAACATAATACATTAGGAACACAAAAGCAAGTAATTACCTTCCATCTATCTTGGTGATGTGGTCTCCCTCCTGAATTTCAAGTCTCCCATCTTCATGAAAGTCATGTATGGCTCTTAAATTAGGGGGCTGCACCTGCAGTGAAAATTGATCTCATACACATTTGCCTGACCACAAATATTTATTCCAAAAGTTGTAAAGTAATTTATTAAAGTAATATTGTCCAAAATATAATAGCTCCAGTGGCCTAAGTGGTTATAGCATCCACCTGGGATGCGTGAGGTCATGGGTTTGAACCCCAGCCTAGTCATACCAATTCTTATACAAATGGAACTAGCAGCAGCCTCAGCATTAAGAGGTTAGTGTTAGGTCTGGTCGGCCTGGTGTCAGGATAATGTGACTGGGTGGGACATCATGCTACATGTCTGCGGCATGATGCCCCAGTTCTAGACATCACTATAAACTACCACACTGCAGACATCACAGCAATATGACTGAAATATTGTTAAAGCTAAATTAAAAATCCAAATCACACACATACACACTTGTCCAAAATAAAAACAAGAGTCCCTCATAGGGACTGACAATCTACTTTACAAAAAGTATCTCCATGAATTCTAGTAAGACAATTTCTTCCATGTAACTGCTGAGTATTGAAATCTCTCATTTTCTTGACCAGTGAGATTTTCAAATTAGTCACTTTGGATGCAGTCATAATCATTTTTATTTAGGACAAACAAGACACCATTAGACAACTTTTGGTGAAAACTCCATGTTGATATGATCATCGATTCAGGAGAAATAATGACAAGATTTTGAATCTGTTCATTGTACCAGCCCATTTAAAGTCAGATCCATACCATCTCTGTCTGTGCGTGTGTGTGTGTGTGTGATTTGGATTTTTAACACTACTTTAACAATTTTAGTCCTATCGTTACAATGTCTGCAGTGTGGCAGTTTATAAAAGATGTCTAGCACTGGCCACACAAGTAGCATCATGTCCCATCCAGTCACATTATCCTGACAAAATGCCAACCAGTCCTAACACTAACCTCCTAATGCTGAATATCTTTTGATGCAGCTGCTAGTACCATTTTTATAAGTCTTTGATATGATATGACTTGGGTTCAAAGCCCCAACCTCCTGCCTCTGAGGCAAATGCTTGCATTCAAGATCAAAAATATATTTGTTAGTCTGCTGGTGAAATCTCATATAAATATCACTTTTCATTTAGGAGGAGTAGCAATAACAAGATTTTCAAGATACCTGCCATGGTGGTCATACTGAATGTCAGATTAGCACCATTTTCATTCTGTAACAACTAGACATCTTCTAGTAAAAACCCAGTACTGACGTAACTATCCATCTAGAAGTATTAACATTTTCATGACAGCCATAAAGGTAGCTTAATTGGATGCCATACTGGCAGTTTTTAATAAAGACCAACTAAACACCATAATGGCAGTTTTTAATAAAGACCAACTGAACACCATATTGGCAGTTTTTAATAAAGACCAACTGAACACCATGTTGGCAGTTTTTAATAAAGACCAACTAAACACCATATTGGCAGTTTTTAATAAAAACCAACTAAACACCATATTGGCAGTTTTTAATAAAGACCAACTAGACACCATATTGGTAGTTTTTAATAAAGACCAACTAAACACCATATTGGCAGTTTTTAATAAAGACCAACCAAACACCATATTGGCAGTTTTTAATAAAGACCAACTAAACACCATATTGGCAGTTTTTAATAAAGACCAACTAAACACCATATTGGCAGTTTTTAATAAAGACCAACTAAACACCATATTGGCAGTTTTTAATAAAGACCAACTAAACACCATATTGGCAGTTTTTAATAAAGACCAACTAAACACCATATTGGCAGTTTTTAATAAAGACCAACTAAACACCATAAGAAGTCTTCCAGTGAAAACCCAACTGTGTTACACCTTTCCATTCAGCAATAACAAGATGGATCTGATGGCCCAATTTCAATTAAGTCCAACTAAAAAGTCATCACTGATACTCCATGTTGAAATTACCATATTTTCAGAAGGAGCAGAGATAACAAGATTTTAAAGCTGACTGCTTTTGCCACCATTTCAAATAATTTTCAGTTCATATCAGCTAGACAGTATAATAATTCTCATGTTGATATAACTTTTTTTAGTAGGAGTAGAAATAACAAGATTTTTAAGATGGCTGCCAAGGTGGCCATATTGGAGACTGTACCAGCATTATTTATTTTTTTCATATAAGACCAACTAGAGGTGATAAGAAGTCTTTTAGAGTAACACCCTTGGGTGTCATGAAACTGTGTGTAATGAAATAAATTTGTGTTAAATAATGTGCATGATACACTGTTACCTGAGGTGTAGAGTTTCAGCCTTAGCTATTTCAAAATAGCATGCCTGGTAACCTGACTGCTGCACAGACAAGAGACAACAGCCAAGAGACATCAGACCACAGACAAGAGACCATAGACAAGAGACAACAACCAAGAGACATCAGACCACAGACAACAGACCACAGACAAGAGACAACAGCCAAGAGACATCAGACCATGGACAACAGACCACAGACAAAAGACAACAGCCTAGAGACATCAGACCACAGACAACCGACCACAGACAAGAGACAACAACCAACAGACATCAGACCATGGACAACAGACCATCCAATAAACTCTTCTGGACAATCACCAGTGGACCTAAACAAAACTGATGTAATGGATCTTAATGGTTTTATTATTTTAATGTAGTTATAAATCTACAAGCCACATAAGTTAACATCACGGATCAATCCCTGTAATCATAAAATATAACTGCAGTAGTAATGGAGATAAATCTCTAAACTTCCATTTATCATTTTCATTACTTGACTAAAAGCATTGTCTGTAAATCAAAGTTTCGCTTAAGAGTGAACAAAGAAAGAAAAAAAGAACTAAAAATAAAATGAAAGTGAAAACTCTTTCATTTTTTCTTCACAGACCATATTAAATAAATAGTAATGCTAGTCACATGGGCAACATAGCAGAGAAAGTTCCCAAGATCTTCATGAATTGGACCTATATACAAAGTTTTAATCTGTTCAAAAGTACCACCTTGAGAGCAGGGCTTGATTGGTATAATGACGAACCAGTACAGATCAACTCTAAATGATAATACAATAACCGATCATCTTTCTTATCTGTACTGGATCAAAATCAAATTTCAAAATTCCAACAAATGCTCAATTTATCATAAAATATTATGTTTAATAAATGGAATAAATCTGAAAACTGCTGTTTTCTGTATAAATCTGAAAACTGCTGTTTTCTGTATAAATCTGAAAACTGCTGTTTTCTGTATAAATCTGAAAACTACTGTTTTCTGTATAAATCTGAAAACTGCTGTTTTCTGTATAAATCAGTCAGTTGCTCACTTCTGGAAGTAAATTTACACATTTGTCTGCACAATTAATGAAAATGATGCAGGTAATTTGCTTCCATTTCCTTGGTAAATGGAATATTTCAGCATAATATGGCTTTTGTCAGGCAAATATAAAAACAACTTACAGCTAAACATGCTTGAATAAAATTAAATGTATATTGTCAGGGCTATCTATGCCATTTAAAAATGCATGGTACCCAGGGAAGGCACTTTAAAAAAATACATGCCAGGGTACTCAAATTAGCCAAAGAGTTCATCTGAAAACAATACAAAATTCTAAATCACATTTGTGGGTGACTATTCTACATTTAAAGTGCCTTCCCTGTGTCCCATGTATATATGACTGGAACAGCCCTCAATGCATATCATATATCTAAAGTTTTGCATTGTCATATATATTGTATTGAAAGTGACCTGGTGACTTCCAGACCTATTTAGTGCTAATTGACAAGTTAATGTTGATGGATGGATACTGCATGTCAGCCGAAACACATAAGACCATATGTTCAATAGCCTTAAGGTCAACTAAGCTCAAGATTATATGGTTTTCTAACCTCCAGCAGGAACTCTTTAAGAGCAACAAATGTGGGTCTGTCATTAGGTTTGGATGCCCAGCATTGTAACATCAGCTGGTAAAAGTCCCGTGGACAGTGGTCAGGCTTTGACAGTCTGGCACCCTCTACATCGATTTTATGTAGTATCTGAAATGAATACAATATTTTACAAGAATTCTGCAGAATGCTTAATCCAAGTCTCACATTTTACTCCATCAACAGACGACATTTAAAAGTCTACACTGTGCCATTATGTAGCCAACAATGTGTGGCACTGTGCCATTATGTAGCCAACAATGTGTGGCACTGTGCCATTATGTAGCCAACAATGTGTGGCATTGTGCCATTATGTAGCCAACAATGTGTGGCATTGTGCCATTATGTAGCCAACAATGTGTGGCACTGTGCCATTATGTAGCCAACAATGTGTGGCATTGTGCCATTATGTAGCCAACAATGTGTGGCACTGTGCCATTATGTAGCCAACAATGTGTGGCATTGTGCCATTATGTAGCCAACAATGTGTGGCACTGTGCCTTTATGTAGCCAACAATGTGTGTCATTGTGCCATTATGTAGCCAACAATATGTGGCACTGTGCCATTATGTAGCCAACAATGTGTGGCACTGTGCCATTATGTAGCCAACAATGTGTGGCACTGTGCCATTATGTAGCCAACAACGTGTGGCATTGTGCCATTATGTAGCCAACAATGTGTGGCATTGTGCCATTATGTAGCCAACAATGTGTGGCACTGTGCCATTATGTAGCCAACAACGTGTGGCACTGTGCCATTATGTAGCCAACAATGTGTGGCATTGTGCCATTATGTAGCCAACAATGTGTGGCACTGTGCCATTATGTAGCCAACAATGTGTGGCACTGTGCCATTATGTAGCCAACAATGTGTGGCATTGTGCCATTATGTAGCCAACAATGTGTGGCACTGTGCCTTTATGTAGCCAACAATGTGTGGCATTGTGCCATTATGTAGCCAACAATGTGTGGCATTGTGCCATTATGTAGCCAACAATGTGTGGCACTGTGCCATTATGTAGCCAACAATGTGTGGCACTGTTGTGCCTGTATTTCATAACAAGAATCCACATAAATGTAACTTGCATGAGTCAACAGCTTGACTATTTATCTCCACGGTAACTCAGTCATACTCATTTAGTCTCTTTTTGGCAAAATTTATCTAGTACTATTGTCATCTCAAATCTGATAACAGTTCAGACATCAGTCGTATATGGAAGTAATTGTCAAAGAGAGGATATGAGTGAGGTGACATCAATTAATTAACTGACATAAAATTAATAGAATAATTATGCCAAAGACCTCCAGAAGTCACAGATTTCCATGAAATTACACTGACATCACCTGACAGCAAAGTAATGTCGTAGACTCAAAATACAGAACACCACTCAGCTGCTGAATGAGAACCAAACTCATCAGTCATAAGAGCATTTCAAGAGACTCCCTTGATGTTGAAATCACATACTGCTTAGATTTCAAATGCCTTTTATTTGAGATACACTGTAGAAGCCCCTTTGTGTCACATGCAAAACTTAAGTGTAATTAGTTGCGATTTTTATGCCTTTAACCACACTTTAAACACATTATTGGCTCATACTCAGGAAATGGACCTGCTTGCCTTTCCCAAGGATGCATCATGAAAAATAACTCAGCCTGGGCTGGGTGGTATCAAATATGCAACCCTTAGATTACAATTCCAACTCTCTACCAACAGACCTAATCAGTTCAGACAAGCATGATGAGATCAGAGCTAGAACAAGATCCCACTGTTTATGAATTTATCAAGTAATCAAGTATGGGGATATTTGTTATATGCTGACCAGTCAGCTGACTGACCAATGGATGGAAATCCAACAAACACATAAATTATGTCGCCCCTGTGGTAACCATGTGAAATGTCAATACTAGCTCCTACCAGCTGGGTTTCTGACAGGGTGTCAAAAGATCAATGTATCAGAATTTCAATAACAATCACATTTTTGTATATTCTGTAACCAAGCTCCATATATATAGCCTTGGTAGTAAGATGCAACACATACAATACACTGGGTCACTGTCTGGAGAATGGTGGTGGTGGAGGGGTTGAGTACTGGGACTGGGGTCCAGGAGGGAAAGAGAGGAGTAGTGTGGAATATGCAATATTTGTGTAAGATGTCCTAGCTGCTCTAGTCATGACTTAAAATAATTAGGCGATGTATGAAACAAATTAGCTACATTTAAAATTCCAGTCAGTAAAATAATTGTACAAAAAAGACCTTTAAAAAAAACCCCAAGGTTACTGTGAATGGTAGACTAAAAACCCACCTAATATTTAACAGTCCTCTATGTAGAAACCACTTTACTTTACCATCCACAATGACCTTGACCATAGACCCCTAAAATCAATATGCTCTTTCCTTACTGTATGTGTAACCCATCAAATAAAGTTTGGTCTAGATTTCTGTCAATGTCATTGTACAGAAAACCTTTTTAATCATTTTGTCAGTGACCTTGACCTTAGACCTCAAAATCAATATGATTTTTCTTTACCCCAAGTGGAATCAATCCACAAAGTTAGGTGACTGTAAATCATGGACAACTCAATTTGTAACAGAGACATGGATGAACATCATAACAAGATACAATCTGCCTTACAAACATCTAAGCTCTTGCAAATATTTTAAAAAATAATGCTTTCATTGTATAATCAATTTTCAAATGTTATACTCTTCACAGTTCAGATGCTACCACAAGTTATCTTTGATCGCTGATACGTGCTGGAATTAAGAACTCAACCTGTGAACGCAGAGGCAGAATGTATGCTAATTATCACTGCACTATCAAGACCCCTGTCAGCAAAACGTAACTTTGAAAAGTGCATTACATCTCTCACCTCTGATCCATTAAAGCCTAACCATGGTTCATGTCCGTACGTGAACATTTCCCAGAGGGTTACTCCAAACATCCATGTGTCACTTGCATGCGAAAATTTGCGGGACTTCAGGCTCTCGGGTGCACACCTGAAAATTTGAACAATTTCATTTTCACGTAGTGCATACAGCATTATTATTTCTCCATGTAAATTCATTGATACTCAAGTCTTTAGGGAAATGCAAATCCCTACCTTAGAAAAATAAAGGTGAAGACAAGTGTTGTTAATATTCTGAACTGGAAAAATTGACAGAAAAGCAAAATTCTTTTTAGTAAATAATGCTTTTCTGAGAATATTTACCCAACAACATGAAGAAAGAAAATCTGCAACCTCTCAAATCCAGCACTTGCGAAAAGACTATCATCTTTCCCATTTATAAAGATGAAGGGAATTAACTCTTACTTGACCACCACTAGGTCAGATTTATTTTGAGCAGTACATCAACAAGCATGTTTGAATATGCGGGGAGGTGTGGGAGGGTTTTATAGTACTGTCGTCTAAAAAGATTCTTGGAGAAACACAATTTACATCCTATTTCTACTCTGAATGTATTTTCTGATCACATTAACATTTGGAGAATAGGTAATAATACAAAGCAGTGCTGAGCATCCAAACTCTACTGTCATCAACCAAAGATTCTATTCCCTATATGAAGATAAGCAGCACTACTCACATAAGACAAGTACATCCAATTGTTACTTAAACTGTGACAACCATACCTGAAAAAAAGATCAGAGAAAGATTTTTTTTGTGTAAATTATGTTTCTCTGATAATACTTATCCAATCTCAATATCGTTAGGAATTACTTTATTTTAACAAGTTACAATTTTTGACAAATCCACCAATAGTGCTATTCTGTGCATGTGGTAAGGCTGTACTGATTTCATCTGGTTGGTAAAGTCTGGGCTACAGCCACCTGATCTACCAGATTCAATTTTTGTCTCTGTGAAGCTAGATTGTGCACATGAAAGCTTACCACCCAACAGCTTCTTTTATGACTTGGATTGAAACAATCTCACACCCTTCCTGAGAATGTCTAGTGCTACACTTAGCTGATCATTCAACCAGCACTTGTCCCAACATAGAGGGGCTATCAGAATGGATCTGTCTTTGTTACCCTCATTTTCTGAATTATTTCCTGTACCAGTCATAACCCCCAAACCACTCCCAACTGACTGAAAGTGCATTCATGGACCATGCTTCTGGATCTGGAACTGGAGAAATGATGGTGGGCAGTTTGCGATTCCATTTTCTCATGAATGCTCTTCCCGTGCACAAAACTACTGAAAGATGAATGGATCAGGGTCATGCCCCTTCTCAATAATGAATCTCAGTGGACAGATGGATCAGGGTCATGCCCCTTCTCAATAATGAATCTCAGTGGATGGATGGATCAGGGTCATGCTTCATCTCAATAATGAATCTCAGTGGATGGATGGATCAGGGTCATGCTTCATCTCAATAATGAATCTCAGTGGATGCATGGATCAGGGTCATACCCCTTCTCAATAATGAATCTCAGTGGATGGATGGATCACGGTCATGCCCCTTCTCAATAATGAATCTCAGTGGATGGATGGATCAGAGTCATGCCCCTTCTCAATAATGAATCTCAGTGGATGGATGGATCAGGGTCATGCCCCTTCTCAATAATGAAACTCAGTGGATGGATGGATCAGGGTCATGACCCTTCTCAATAATGAATCTCAGTGGATGGATGGATCAGGGTCATGCCCCTTCTCAATAATGAATCTCAGTGGATGGATGGATCAGGGTCATGCCCCTTCTCAATAATGAATCTCAGTGGATGGATGGATCAGGGTCATGCCCCTTCTCAATAATGAATCTCAGTGGATGGATGGATCAGGGTCATGCCCCTTCTCAATAATGAATCTCAGTGGATGGATGGATCAGGGTCATGCCCCTTCTCAATAATGAATCTCAGTGGATGGATGGATCAGGGTCATGCCCCTTCTCAATAATGAATCTGTCTACCAGGGATTAGGACCAGTACATAAAGCCTCAAAACGGCAGGTGGTTTTTTCCCCTCATAGTTTGGGGAATCATGCCATCATCACCTAGGTGTCAGTCAATGATGACTACCTTTGCATGTAATTAATCTTTCCTGAAATGAAACACATTTGCCAGGGCCTTAATTTCTCTAAGGTTGACGTGACAAGGTAAATGACCATGATGATGTACACAAATTTGTTGATTGAGTTGACAGGAAAAGGGGCACCAATGGGAGTCTACAAATGGAATACAAACACTGAGCAGACCATGAAGTTGCAGAAACTCTCTTGCAGAAATCCACTCCCTGTCAGAAAACTATTCCACAAGCATGACAATGCAAGACCAACATGGATGAGGGTGACAAAAAGGCCAAGGCAGATAAAATGTTGGAACTGACATGAGGTCCAACTTGTCCCAACTGACTGACTCAAAAGAGACAGGGAGTCATTTCTGCTGTTCAACAAAGATAAACTTACCATTTCTTTTGAATGTTATTGACAAGCACTGTAATTGCTGATGACAAGATTGACCAGATGAGAGAAGACACAGTTAACAACATTAGTGAACACCCATGCTACTTAGACCAAATGGTATAGTGAGAAATTGGTATATAGTTCCATGAAATCTGAACAGAAGGAATTTGCTTGAGAACTTGTATAAGGGGCAAGTATGTGTCTGTTAAGTCTAAACCTACCACAAATTCATGCCTATTTACAGAAAGCCTAACTGATCTTGCCATTTCCATTTTAAACCTCAGTCAAGCTATATATTAGATAATGTCGGTGTCTGTTATGAGGTTCTGGCTGGCCGTGGGCACTAGAAACAGTCAGGGTAGTTCGGCTTGTAATGAAGACTTTGTATAGCATGTAATTGTTAGAAGCTCAAGGCGCTTTCCAACATTAGACAACACCTATAAACATATATAATGATATGATTAAAAAAGATAAACACCATTAAATAAAAACAAAAAAATTGCTGAAAATAGTTATGGTGCTGACTTCCTTTGATGAAGGGTGTAGCTGGCTTGCTTTGATGAAGAGTGCATGTGTTATTGAAGTCACTGCCAAGGCCAATTTTGGATGGCCAAACAAATGCTTGTTTGTTATTGCAGTGGCAATGAAACTGAAAGTCATCAAAAGATTGAAACCAGGAAAATTCTACTGTAGTCTGACTATACATTCCGGTTTGTTTGTAACTGCCCCCTACCAATTTCAATAACAAAAATGTTTAATGTGATAAAACGTGCACAGAACTAAGACAATTGAATCATTGATTTATAATTTCTAACCCAATTGTGACCAGAATGGCACTAATGCTGGCATCCCCTGCACCATTTCAGGCTTAACGGACTTTCCATACTAACACGGCGCCATATTGTGTACACTATAGGCTAGTTTATTTCCATCAGGCAACATAATGATATACTTCATCATGTTTGGTAACTGCCGGATGATTCCGTAAATTACCATAACAATGAGAGTTTGGAATTACATCCCTTTGCACACACGACCGTATAAATTAAACTGCCTGTTAAATCCAAGTGAAAGGCAAATTTGTTGTTGTCATTCTTTTCCTTTGCTTGATTCGACATTGTAAATATCAGGAACTGGAAATGGATCTCGAGCATGTCCATCTATTATATTGAAAACTTCCGTTAAGCACGAAACGCGCAGATGATGATGGCATTAGGGCCACTCTACTCAGGTTAGAAATTATAAATAAACGAAAGAACTGCCTAAGTTCCTTGCACTTTTTATCACATTAAAGGTTTCATTTATTGAAATCGGTCGGGGGGTACAAACGGGTTGGTATAGTCAGACTATACATCCGAATCTAACAACCTTGGACAACTTTATTTGTGATCATGGAAAGAAATTAAAATTTTAGAGTTTATTTCAATTTTCAAAGACTTTTAAAGACCATTTGGATAATCTGCTCGATTTTCCCAAACTTTCAAGGCCTTAAAAATGCCACCTCATTTTTCCTAAACTCTCGAAGACCATACGAACCCTGCATGGTTACTAAGGATCTGAACTTAAAGGTTTGGCTTACAACTGATGGGGAGCAGGTTCTTGGAAATTAGGTAGACAATAGATTTTCTAAACAGTTGCCTTAAAGCTGAACTCCATCTGCTCCAATGTAGGATCAGAGTATGCTATATCCTTGAGGTTATCCCCACACTCACTGTGGTGGCTGTCCTCCACAAGCATTGTGTCTAGAACATTACCAGTTGCAAGACCGATGGAGCACTATCATTCCTGTGTAAATCCTGGTATCTCTGCAATGGGTATACCATAAAGAATTGATATGGTGGCTGCATCAGTATCCAAGCAAGTGCCATGGCGTATCTTGCCAATATTGTCTGTATTGCCAAGGGGTATGTACTTCCAGGTTGGCTCAGCTAACAGCTAGACAGATGACCTGGTTATCAATTGGCTGGTTGACTCAGCAAAACTGCCTGGGTAGTACATGCAGTGAAATGGATGGACTGGCTATCTATACATGTGATGGTGTGTCTTGGGCAGCATATGGCATGACTCATCAAAATGACATATTCAAAGTCAATCACATATCAGTATGCTTGGCTGAGCTGGCTGGTCAGCACTTGGAACAGAGGCATGAGGTCCAGATAAATGGTAAAATAGATTGTCAAAGTTCAAAATATATGTCATGTAAGTGGACTTACAGGCTCTAGAGGTCAATCTCAAATATGAGAAGAGACCAATGTCCACTCTGCTGCCTAATAAAAGGTGGACAATATTCTGTAGCTACAAGCCACCACTGGAGAAATTGTGAGGGAAAACAGGGGACAAATTCATCTGAGGTTAGCCATTATGTTGCCACCTTTTGCACCAGTTGCCTGATCTGCAACTGCATCAAAGTCTGTGAAGAATGTGGAACTGGAACTCCACAACCTATTATTCTTCTATTTCATGCTTACCAAAATAATGGTCACCATCAACATTATTCTCATTATTTTAAATGGGGTGAGGGAGGGTGGGGTTCGTTCATGACACCCCCCACTATATTTTCTGGTGACAATGATTTAGGATGCAGATTTGGTATGTAGCGTTCCATATATCTGGATTTGCCACACCTTTGTTCATAAGACCTTTTCTCAGTAACAGTGGAACAAATTATTTCCTACCAAAAGTTTGAAGAACCCCTGGACAAGCTAGGCCCATCTCATGTGTGTGCCATGGCTTAAAACTCTCACATTTAATGCATTTGTTGCCATCATCTGTCACTGTCTGAAAGACAAGAGTGAGCTAAACTTCAGAAGAAAAGAAACAAAAAGTGTTCACATGCAAAAAATGAACACTTGTTACTTAAATCAGTGAAACATTACAGGTAGTGTATACAAAATACAACCATCAACAGCTGGAGCACAATGTCAGAAAAAAATCCAAACTGACAAGAAAATCAACAAACTTTTAAAAAATAATGACAGTAACATTACACTCAATATTATATTGATACAGACAATTAAAAACCCTCACAGCAATCCTTTGATTCTGAGAGGACATTATACAATGCTGACAGTATCCAGTGAAAACTAAATTTAAGTAAACCACCCAAGTCACCTTGTGGTGGTCAGGGGAGATAATGGGTAAACGTTTCTTATTCAACAAAGACAAAATGTTTCATTTTTCATGATTGCTGGATTTGAGAAAAAGCAGAGCTTCATTTCTAACAATCAATTGGATCAGAAAATGCATTCAAAGGAGAAATTTTACCACAAAAAGATAGTTTTATAAATAATATTTCAAAAACACCAAGCAAAATTTGATTTGTTATAAGTCATAGGGGTGTTGAAATCCATTGTATGGGTCTCTGTAACTCTGGTAAGTAATGTTTAGCAGGTCACTTGTCTTTTTGTAGCCTCACAAAGAAACTCGGTATCTTTGCCATCATAAGAAAATGCTCATAAACATGAATGTCACACTTTTTCAGATTATTCATAAACATAATGGTCACATTTGTTTAGATTGCTCACATACATAACATTTGCACTTGTTTAGATTGCTCCTAAACATTACTAACACACTTGTTTAGATTGCTCCTAAACATTACTAACACACTTGTTTAGATTGCTCCTAAACATGACTGTCACACTTGTTTAGATTGCTCCTAAACATGACTGTCACACTTGTTTAGATTGCTCCTAAACATGACTGTCACACTTGTTTAGATTGCTCCTAAACATGACTGTCACACTTGTTTAGATTGCTCCTAAACATGACTGTCACACTTGTTTAGATTGCTCCTAAACATTACTAACACACTTGTTTAGATTGCTCCTAAACATTACTAACACACTTGTTTAGATTGCTCCTAAACATGACTGTCACACTTGTTTAGATTGCTCCTAAACATGACTGTCACACTTGTTTAGATTGCTCCTAAACATTACTAACACACTTGTTTAGATTGCTCCTAAACATGACTGTCACACTTATTTAGATTGCTCCTAAACATGACTGTCACACTTGTTTAGATTGCTCCTAAACATTACTAACACACTTGTCTAGATTGCTCCTAAACATGACTGTCACACTTATTTAGATTGCTCCTAAACATGACTGTCACACTTGTTTAGATTGCTCCTAAACATTACTAACACACTTGTTTAGATTGCTCCTAAACATGACTGTCACACTTGTTTAGATTGCTCCTAAACATGACTGTCACACTTGTTTAGATTGCTCCTAAACATGACTGTCACACTTGTTTAGATGGCTCCTAAACATTACTAACACACTTGTTTAGATTGCTCCTAAACATGACTGTCACACTTGTTTAGATTGCTCCTAAACATGACTGTCACATTTGTTTAGATTGCTCCTAAACATGACTGTCACACTTATTTGAATTGCTCCTAAACGTGACTGTCACACTTATTTAAATTGCTCCTAAACATGACTGTCACACTTATTTAGACTGCTCCTAAACATGACTGTCACACGTATTTAGATTGATCATAAACATGACTGTCACACTTGTTTAGATTGCTCCTAAACATGACTCACACTTATTTAGACTGATCCTAAACATGACTGTCACACTTGTTTAGATTTGCTCACAAAGATGACTGTCACACTTGCTTAGATTGATCATAAACATGACTGTCACACTTGTTTAGATTGCTCCTAAACATGACTGTCACACTTATTTAGACTGATCCTAAACATGACTGTCACACTTATTTAGATTTGCTCATAAAGATGACTGTCACACTTGCTTAGATTGATCATAAACATAACTGTCACACTTGCTTAGATTGATCATAAACATGACAGTCACACTTGCTTAGATTGCTCCAAACATGACTGTCACACTTATTTAGATTGATCATAAACATGACTGTCACACTTGTTTAGATTTGCTCATAAAGATGACTGTCACACTTGCTTAGATTGCTCACAAACATCACTGTTACACTTGTTTACATGGCAGGATTGGTACACACTTTTAAACAACAAACCTGGTCTCATCTGATATGGAAAAAACGTCAACACTTTAATAGTTACAATGCTATGTTATGTGAATGTGGTCTTATACATACAAAGACAACTCTCAAAATAATAACTGTTGTGCTAAAATTTGATATTATTATAGATTAACCAAAGTCTATTAATTCAAAATTGTTTAATGCTCGATACCATATGACCCTATGTCATCACAAAATTTCCCCCCAAAATGTATTGATTGCTATGGACTTTGAGAATGGTAGCCATAGGAGAAGAACACACATTGGATTTATACATTACCAATGCAGGGCAGTGAGAATTGTTATCAATACGCAGTGCTTTCATTGTGATACCATAGTGTAACATTCAATCTGGTATACTTGTACTTACCTCTAGCTTTACCAAAAATGTCCTCATACTTTAACATTGATTCTGTAGTATGCATTTCTCTGTACATTTATGATTCTGTTGTATGTATTTCTCTGTACATTTATGATCCTGTTGTATGTATTTCTCTGTACATTTATGATTCTGTTGTATGCATTTGTCTGTACATTTATGATTCTGTTGTATGTATTTCTCTGCACATTTATGATTCTGTTGCATGTATTTCTCTGTACATTTATGATTCTGTTGTATGCATTTCTCATCACATTTATGATTCTGTTGTATGTATTTCTCATCACATTTATGATTCTGTTGTATGTATTTCTCATCACATTTATGATTCTGTTGTATGTATTTCTCAGTACATTTGTGATTCTGTTGTATGCATTTCTCATCACATTTATGATTCTGGTGTATGTATTTCTCATCACATTTATGATTCTGTTGTATGTATTTCTCATCACATTTATGATTCTGTTGTATGTATTTCTCTGTACATTTATGATTCTGTTGTATGTATTTCTCTGTACATTTATGATTCTGTTTTATGTACTTCTCCGTACATTTATGATACTGTTGTATGTATTTCTCTGTACATTTATGATCCTGTTGTATGTATTTCTCTGTACATTTATGATTCTGTTGTATGTATTTCTCTGTACATTTATGATTCTGTTGTATGTATTTCTCTGCACATTTATGATTCTGTTTTATGTATTTCTCTGTACATTTATGATTCTATTGTATGTATTTCTCTGCACATTTATGATTCTGTTGTATTTCTCTGTACATTTATGATTCTGTTGTATGCATTTCTCTGTACATTTATGATTCTGTTGTATGTATTTCTCTGCACATTTATGATTCTGTTGTATGCATTTCTCTGATTCTGTTGTATGTATTTCTCTGCACATTTATGATTCTGTTGTATGTATTTCTCTGTACATTTATGATTCTGTTGTATGTATTTCTCTGTACATGTATGATTCTGTTGTATGCATTTCTCTGCACATTTATGATTCTGTTGTATGTATTTCTCTGTACATTTATGATTCTGTTGTATGTATTTCTCTGTACATGTATGATTCTGTTGTATGTATTTCTCTGTACATTTATGATTTTGTTGTATGTATTTCTCTGTACATTTATGATTCTGTTGTATGTATTTCTCTGTACATTTGTGATTCTGTTGTATGTATTTCTCTGTACATGTATGATTCTGTTGTATGTATTTCTCTGTACATTTATGATTCTGTTGTATGTATTTCTCTGCACATGTATGACCTTTCAAGAAATTCTGATAAACTAAATAACTGTCATTTAAAGGTGCATGTAATCAAATTGTCAACAAATGACTTCCACTGCTGAAATAATCGGTACTGAATGCCTACATACCTGCATGACTTGTACTTTAGGAAACAAAATTTAATGAATTTCATTTGTTGTTATAGTAGTCATTTTTTAAAATCTTCCTGTCCAAGGAAAACCAGAGTTCTGAAAAGTTTCAATGTTCATGACAGTATAAATAGTTGTCTGAAGATGTCACTCACCAAGCAAATGGAACTTTTTTGTGTTCCTGCATTACATAGTGATCCTCCTCATTGGGCAAGGCTCTCATTAGACCAAAGTCACCAATCTTGATCTACAAGCAAATAGAAAGATGAAGTTATAGAATATTCTGTTAAACAAATATGATTTAATTTACATTCATCATGACTTATTAATTTCACCTTACTACAGAGTTAGGGTTACTTAAGTTTGTTAACATCTGTGTTATACTTCAGTCAGACTGCAGACAACATTTTCCATCTTAGTGTGAGTATGACACTTCCATTCTTTTCCCATGATGCACCACACCAAGATGAAGCTACTAACCATTCAATGCAGTTCAAGGAATGAGCACATAATCTCCATACTCTTCCCATGATGCATCACACCAAGATCAAGAAAAAGCTATCAACCAATCAATGCAGTTAAACGAATGAGTAAATAATCTCCCTAGTAGCTGAGTGGTCTAAAATGCTCACCGTTCCAGAACACTGCCATCTCACCTCTGTCTGCGTGGGTTTGAGTCCAAGGCTCGGCTAGCATGGGTACGTGGGAAAGCCTGCCAGTAGCTTCTGGTGGGTTGGTGGTTCTTCCCTGGGTTTTCCAGGGTTCTTCCTCCACCTGTTATACTGGCCGCTATGTATAGCCTATCTTGTGCTGAAAAATGGCATCAAACCCTACAACAACAACTTCCCATGATGCACCACACCAAGATCAAGATAGAGCTATCAACCAATCAATGCAGTTAAAAGAATGAGTACATAATCTCCATACTTTTCCCATATAGCACCATACCAAGATCAAGATAAAGCTACCAACAAATCAATGCAGTTAAAGGAATGAGTACATAATCTCCATACTCTTCCCATGATGCACCACACCAAGATCAAGATAAAGCTACCAACCAATCAATGCAGTTAAAGGAATGAGTACATAATCTCCATACTTTTCCCATGATGCACCACACCAAGATCAAGATAAAGCTACCAACCAATCAATGCAGTTGAAGGAATGAGTACATAATCTCCATACTCTTCCCATGATGCACCACACCAAGATCAAGATAAAGCTACCAACCAATCAATGCAGTTGAAGGAATGAGTACATAATCTCCATACTCTTCCCATGATGCACCACACCAAGATCAAGATAAAGCTACCAACCAATCAATGCAGTTAAAGGAATGAGTACATAATCTCCATACTCTTCCCATGATGCACCACACCAAGATCAAGATAAAGCTACCAACCAATCAATGCAGTTAAAGGAATGAGTACATAATCTCCATACTTTTCCCATGAAGCAAACCACCAAGATAAAGCTACCAATCAATCTATGAAATTCAATTAAAAGTTTCAAACTAGATGTTATGGGAATAATATTATTGTTATGTGAATGATGTCACTGACTAACCAATCAGGACACACATTTTACTAGTTACTGGCCTATGATATTGGCTTGACAATTTAGACTGGGTCCAATGAAGTTCTTAAGTAGGATAACTTTCAAGTAGGAGCATGATCTAATGTTTGATTGGGAAACTGATTCCATTGTGATGGAAATGGTGGATACACATAAGAGTCATTTTAAAGAATTTTAAAAATTAACACCATCCCTTTTCGAACATAACACCATCCCATTTAAAAACATATCACCATCCCATTTAAAAACATATCACCATCGCATTAAAAACATACATCCCATTTAAAAACATACCACCATCCCATTTAAAAACATACCATTAAAAACATACCACCATCCCATTTAAAAATATACCACCATCCCATTTACCATCCCATTAAAAACATACCACCATCCCATTCAGAAATACTGATGCTGAATAAGCTTTATTATCTGAATTAACCATAAAACAATAATATATTAAATTTAGTATACATGGTATTGTTGTTTTCATTAAAAGGTCATTGTTCAATGGGTCTTGAAATTCATGATTGGTAGCAACCAAAAACTTCACAAAAACTGGTAGACTATAAAAAACAACAGAGAAATCATAGTGCAGGAAACATACTTCAAACTATCCACATAACCATGGACTTTTGCCAGAATTAGTGTCCTTTTTGTGTAAATCAGGACTGATTATCATACCATACGGTTACCAGCTAGACTGGATGCACAGACAGATGGTCTGACATACTGACCCACATAATAAGTTCATCCTTACACCCTGTGTGTACAAAGATACAGGAGGCTCAAGCAGAACTGAGACTGACCAACTGGCTGACATCTGCCAATTAACAAAATGCAAGAATGACTGGCCAACTGGCTGACATTTGCCAATTAACAAAATGCACGAATGACTGGCCAACTGGCTGACATCTGCCAATTAACAAAATGCAAGGATGACTGACCAAATGGCTGACATCTGCCAATTAACAAAATGCAAGAATGACTGGCCAACTGGCTGACATTTGCCAATTAACAAAATGCACGAATGACTGGCCAACTGGCTGACATCTGCCAATTAACAAAATGCACGAATGACTGGCCAACTGGCTGACATCTGCGAATTAACAAAATGCATGAATGACTGGCCAACTGGCTGACATCTGCCAATTAACAGAATACAAGAATGACTGGCCACAAAATCTGGATCTGCAGGATGTTTTCAATGCTGCTAAGGGCATATGTATTGAAAACAATTATTTCAAGAGTACTCTATTTTTTATCATTATCTATATCTGATGGCATCATTATATTTGTTCAATATCAAAAAGCACTTATGCCAGTTGGTTAGAGTTTCCTCTGACCTTTTTCCTACCCAGTGCTAGGTATATGGACAGTTAGGTTAATGTGGGAATACTGAGCGCATACATTATAAAAATAAACTTTGAAATTTGCCAAAAACATGTACCAGTGGCATAGGTTAGTCACTTTACTACAGGACTAGCCAATATAATCAACCTTTGATAAAGCACAAACTGCCTGAAATTTATATGTAAAATAATCATCTTTTCAGATATAACAATCAAAACATTATTTGGAACTTTAACAATTCAACATTTTGGTCTGATTGCCAACTTATTAAAGAGGTGAAATCTGATTAACTGCTATGCGTGAGAATCTAAGTTATGTACTGATTGATTTTTGGCAAGTAGGGTTTCATGTATGGTCACTTAAACTGCCCAAAGCTACTACAACATGGCTTTGGTGAATTCCATGAAAGCCCTTCAAACCAGGACCATTTTTGTCAATTCAAATTCTGCCAAGCAGATTTGGAGAAGTTGTGGAAATATTGTTTTATCATCAGTGATGGAGATCATACTGGATCATGGATTGGCATCATTTGTACAAATCTGAAAGCACTTAGTGTCTGGATGTCTTTTTTTCTTCAAATTTAGTCAAATTGTTTGAGCTTTTATGAAATGTTATTTTAAGGATTTTATATTTTTAGTAACAAAGGCCATATCTGATGACAGGCTGGCATTATGTGTATAAAATGGAAAGCTCTTCATGCCAAGATGCTCTACCATGTTTGGCTGAAACTGGAAGGGCGTGTCTTTTTAGAAGTCCAAGAAAAACATGTGCTGATGAATGACATGCAATATGCCAGATGCAGGATCATACTACAAGGTCACAGACTCATAGCCATGGGAGTTACAAAAAAGTACTCAGTCTTCCTCTCACCTTGTCACTTGTGGCTAGAAGAACATTCCGACATGCTAGGTCCCGATGAATAAATCTCTTAGACTCCAAATAACTCATGCCAGTGGCTATCTGTATGGCATAATCACAGAGCGTAGATATTAAGATTTTTTCCTGGTCTCTTCTCAGTGTGTCCAACAGTGCACCATTGGGAGCTAACTCTGTTACCTACAAGATGTAAAAAAAATATTTTGTAAATTTTAACAGAATCTAACTACTTTACTTTTCCCATCACAGATGTATAAAAGGCAAAGTGATCTTACCATAGATTTATAAAAGGCAAAATGATCTTACCATAAATGTATGAATGGTAAAGTGATTTTACCATATATTTATAAAAGGCAAAGTGATCCCACCAGATTTATAAAAAGCGAAGTGATCCGACCACATACGTATAAAAGGCAAAGTGATTTGCTTCTGTTGATAGAAGCATAAGCCTTTCATATAAACATTAGTGATAGTACTAATTGATGCTTGATGAGAAACCCCTGCTTTGTGATAAGCCTTCGAATGATGATAAGTCCATGCATGATTATAAGCCTTCAAATGATGATAAGTCCATGCATGATTATAAGCCTTCGAATGATAAGTCCATGCATGATTATAAGCCTTCGAATGATGATAAGTCCATGCATGATTATAAGCCTTCAAATGATGATAAGTCCATGCATGATTATAAGCCTTCAAATGATGATAAGTCCATGCAAGATTATCAGCCTTTGAATGAGTACAAGTCCATGCATGACAAGAAGTCCATGCATGATTATAAGCCTTCGAATGACGATAAGTCCATGCTTGATAATAAGCCTTTGAATGATAACAAGTCGAAGCTTGATTAAAGGCCTTTGAATGAGTATAAGTCCATGCTTGATTATAAGCCTTTGAATGATAACAAGTCGAAGCTTGATTAAAAGCCTTTGAATGATGACAATTCCATGCTTGTTAATAAAACCATGCTTAACCTTTTAAGTCCATGGCTGATTATAAGCATTTGAATGATGATAAGTCCATGCTTGATTATAAGCATTTGAATGATGATAAGTCCATGAATGATTATAAGCCTTTGAATGATGACAATTCCATGCTTGTTAATAAAAGCATGCTTGAACTTTAAGTCCATGGCTGATTATAAGTATTTGAATGATGATAAGCCCATGACTGCTCATGAACGTTTGAATGATGGTAAGTCCATGTTTGATGATATGCCAATGCTTGACAATAAGTCCATGCATTACAATAAGCCTTTGAATGATGATTAACCCATGCCTGACCATAAGCAATTGAATAATGATAAGCAAATGCTTGCTTACAAGCCTTTGAATGATGACATTTTTGATGATATGCCCATACTTTATAATAAGCTCATGCTTGATTATAATCCTTGGATTGACCATAACCCCACGGTTAACGATAAGCATGTGAATGATGACAACCCCATGTTTGAAGATAAGCCTAAGCCCAATGACAAGCACCTGTCTGATGACAAGCCTAAGCCCGATGACAAGCACCTGTTTGATGACAAGCCTATGAAGGATGGTAAACCATAGCTTGATGATAAATCTATGAAAGATGATAAGCACATAACTGAGACATGGACATCTATTTTAATAAATGACAATTACTTATATACATATAAGGCTGTCTCCATGGTCTTATCACTGAAGGAATACTGTAATTGTACACCTATTGGGTCTGTAACTTTTGTGACCTCAAAGATTACGTACAGAATCAGTCAAGCAATTTTGATTATTATATTATTTTGGAAAAAGTTAACAAATATTTATCCTTAAGAATCATCTGATATTTATAGTTAATATCTTTTATCACAAATGTATGTACACCCCAAACAATACAATGTGTTTATGTAAACAAATATGATGGAAAAACTGAAAATTACCATCATCAGTGGACTGGACAGAACGATGCCATACAACTTGATGAGGTTGGGATGGTCCAAACTATGCATGGAATTGACTTCCATCAGAAAGTCTTCAAAGGCACCTGGCTGTGAGAGTGCATCACTACGAAGTATCTTTACCGCCACAGATTTCTGGATTTAAATTAAAATAAAATTTATTTAACATTGATTGTGATACAAGTTTTGAAAACTTATGATTAGTACTCTTGTCACTTACTAGTATTGGTGCAGGGTGGTATTTGAAATGGTTGAAAGCTAAGAATCCAGAGATCTTGTATATGTGACAACTCGCTCTGAGATGGAAGAGGTACATACCTAGTATTCACCACCAATGACCTGACAAGAGGCACATCTTGCAGCTAATTTTGAATGGCATAAATTTATTCCATTGTTACAAAGGAAAAGTATACCTATGAGATATGGACAATTCAATTCCAAATGAAAACCTTTAAAACAAAGGAAAGAACAGTAAACATGCCAACTTCAACTGAAATGTTTAGTCCTTAAGCAGAATTGGCAAGGTATACTGTTAACAAGAGCATGTGTTTTAAAGATTGTGGAATGCACAGCTTTAAGCCACATAGACTGACACAGTAGGTCCTAATGCAAACAGACTGTAATAGGGACCTGACTTCACTTAATGTTTTACAGAAATAAAGGCAGTAACTGTTGTCAAAACTTTGTTTTCTAACTGTTTTGAAGAAAAGATGGAGACACAGTATTCATGCTTCCATCCATTCCACTCTCCCTTCTACTCTACAACTTTAAAGCCATCTGAGACTAAGGAATGGTGTTCATATACAACATCATTACAAAATGTGTCACATGCCATACTTGGTCCTATCTTCCAAGTCAGGGTCATCATGCAACATTTGATATTTATAATTTACACTTTCCCTTCCACTCTATGACTTTAAAGTAGTCTGAATCTAAGGGATGAAACTTGGTATACTTACACACCATAACTTGAAGGTGTGTCATGTCCCACATTGGGGGTACTATCTTAAAGGTCAAAATGTTGAACACATCCAATGTCCTGATGATATAAGCTCATATTTAGAGTAGGTAACAAAGACAGTCGGATGCAAGATCACCTGATTAATATGCATGGATCACACTCATTATTTAATTCCTGCAAGGTAATAATAGTATAAACAAATATTCAAAATCTGATAAACATTGGATCAGAAACATGGCTTCCAATGTGATTTCCAGTTCAGCCAATTAGCTGAAAGATCACTTAATGAGTATGCATGGATCTTGTTCAGTATCCAACTGGACTATGCCATAAGCATATATTCCAAGTCTGATCACAGCTGGATATGAAATATGGCCTCCCAAGTTGTAACAAAATTAGCCTGTCAGATGAAAGATCACCTTAGCAGGTAATGATCTCACTCATTACTGAACTCATCTGAGATATTAATGATAAAATGCAATATTCAAACCTGATCATTAATATGATCTCACTCAGTATTGAATTCATCTCAGATATTAATGATAAAATGCAATATTCAAACCTGATCATTAATATGGTGTCCACATTGGTAACAAGCAACCGCTGATGGATGGAGGATGCACCATGCATGATGGACGCAGGACCATACTACTGTATAAGCTAACTTGGTCTTTCAGTCAAGTCAGCTAGAGACTGCTAGAACACTTGCATTCACAAAATTCTTTCAAATGTGATATCAAGCATTGAGTATAAAAAGCCATTAGCACATAAAATATCAAACCCCATTAAATTCCAAAATGACCGTTGCACATTTTAAGCAAAATGACACACTCAGGCAAATATACAAGGCATATGCACAAAACAAATCATTTGAGATAGACATATTGAACACAGACATAAATCCTAGAGATCTGAGGTAAGAAGTGTGCCCTGGTTCCTTGTTTATTTTAACTCATCAAGGTCAAAACAGGGACTACTTGTGCTGACAAGATTCTGTCACTTATCACACTATACATCAGACTCTAAGTCAAAAAGGTCAATGCAGATTGCTGGAGGAAGTTGATTTGTTGAAAGCTTCAAATGATGATCATAAAAATTCCTAAGTTTCATGTTCATCCATTAAATATTTTAAGACTGCATTCACAAGATTCTGACCTTGACTACATTCAGCTGCAAGTCAAAAAGGGCAATAACTCTTTAACAAAAAACTGAAACAGCAAAGTGATTTCTTACAACGCATACATCTTCAAGTAATGACATTACTATTTAGATTTCATGGCAATCCAATCTTCTGGTAATGATCATAACATTTAGGTTTCATGGCAGCCCATGGAAAACTGTAGAATTAGTTGCACCAGTGAAACTGTCTCATGCACTTCATTTAGGTACAAGATATAAAGGGCAGTAACTCTTCACAAAAACTGCAGGAGCAAATGATAATGACCATAACATTTACAAAGTTTCATGGCAAACTAGTCTAAAATTTTGAGACAAGCTGCATTCACAACATTTGGTCCTAAAATTCATTAGGCTTCAAGTGACAAAGGGCAATAACTCTTAAAACAAATTGCAAAAGCAAAGTGTAATGTCAATATGTGCATCACCATGTGCTGACTATAATAAATACCAAGTTTTGATCGATAAAAAGTGGTGGAACTAGCTATACTTGTTGGAAGGAAGGATGTAACCATTCCTATATATTCTGCCTCTATACAAAAATATATATTTAGATGTTTTTATGCATATATACTACATGAAAGAATGTTTTTCAAATGTATGTAATGCCATCTATTCAGGTGATGCAGCATTTAAAGCCCCGATGCTGCCATTACTTGCAAAAAGTCACATGTGACACATCACATGAATAATAAAGAATCCTGAAAGATACTGGTCCTTAACATCATTGGGTGCCTGAAAAACTAGATAATATGAACATCATTTTAAACCTAACATCTCGATTATTTCAAAGAACAACTGTCATATACATACCTGTTGTTTTAACAAATCATTTCCTTCCTTACAAACTTTATTTAGATTGGAAGAATGGTTAAATTTATTAAAAACAGCAGCATTGAGGTTTAAAAAGAATTTTCAAAGTTTTAGAGCTCACACTAGTATAATTTTCATTTAAGACCAACTACATATAATGAAATGGGTTTCTGTGAAAACTGCATGCTCACGCAACAATCATTTCATGATGCACGGTGATAACAAGGTTATGTGATGGTCACCATTGATCTAAACCATTTTTAATTAGCACCAACTAACATAACAGAAAGTCTAAAAAGAAAACACCTTGTCAATATAACCATCTGCTCAGGATGACGGGAGAATTAGCAATAATATTCTTAAGATGGCCACAATAGTGACCATATTTAATGTCCAAGGGGCATCTTTTTCATTTAGGACCAACTACCGGTAGACATTATAACAAGTCTTTTAGTGAAAATCCCATTTGCAATAAGACCATCTTTTCAAAAAGAGTAGTGATAAGATTTTCAAGATGACCAGTATGGTGGGAATATTAAATGTTATAAACAGCTAGATTTAGTCATTATAGTGGACACCCCATGTCAACATGACTATCTATTATGCAGACATGATTTTCAAGATGGCCACCATGGCAGTTACAATGAATATTAGAGTAGCACTATTTTCATTTAGGACCATTATAAAAAGTCTTTTGGTGAAAATTCCATTTCTACAAGATGAGAACTGATAACAAGAATGGTCATACTGGATCAGTATCATTTATAATTAGAACCATAAGAAGTTTTGCGGTGAAAACTATATGTCAATATAACCATCCATTCACAAAGAGGAGAGATAACAAGGTTTTAGATATGATCAATATAATGGTAAAAAATCTTGCTGATATGACAATCCATTTAGGAGTAGTAATATAAAAAGGCCATTGTAGCAGCAGAACTGTCAACTGTAACAAGACCTCTGTATGACAGTCAATATTTTTCCATAAGTTAGGCCAATTTTTAGTATAATGAAATAAGCAGCAGGGAAGTTGTACAGACCAGGTGGCACAGACTAAAATAAGCCTCCCACCAAACATTTCTCCGTAGAAGCCTCAGATTGCAAAAATAAACCTTCCTGCGCAAATTAATCCGCGAAATTTCGACCCAGAATGCATTTTCAGGCATAAAAAAAAACAGCATTTTTTGGGGGGGGGTATTGTAAAATTTGTTTGTGATTGCAAATTTGGACTGCAAATACTAATTTTATTTCACAATAAAACAATATCATTGAAAATAAGATGAGTCGGAAAAGTAGCACAGTTGGAGAACCTCAATCTGCTAGATTAGCGCGAGATCAATTAGCGGCATTAAAGAAGTTTATTCCGACAAAACAATTATTTAAGAAAAATGTTCGTGGTTACGAAGATATGCAACATGGAATTTCAGAAACTTCGGCAAAATGGTTGAAGCCAGTGACCGGAACAATTGAGCAGGTTGTATATGGCGACGAAAAAGATCCAGATGCTAGAAAACGTGGAATCTTTCCTATGTTGAAAGGTATTGAGGATCAATCACGAACATTACCCGAGCGATTAGCAATAGCAGCAGCGGCGCAACAACTTGCAATTACTGATGGAGGAAAACCTGGAGATGGAAAACCGGGAGGAAGAAAAATCTCAATGATAAAAGGGAAGTTTAATATCGATAATTTAAGAGAAAATTTCACCGATGAGGGATGGGAAATAATATCGCAGCCCCTCTCGACATTGTATAATATAGATGAGATTGGCCAATTTGCGGAGGAATATTTTAGTAGTCGAGCTGAATTTTTGACTGCAGTGGGGAAAAAAAGATATGCAACTCGCGATAGTTGGTACGATATGGTATATAAAATTTACACACAAACAACATCAGTAAGGAAGACAACGGATCCGCGTTACAGAAGATTTTTAGAAACAGCAAGAGATACACAAAAAGATATTGTGCAAAGGGAGAAAGACAGAAAACAACAGGAGAAAGAAAGAAAACAACAGGAAAAAGAAGAAAGAAAACAACTGGAAAAAGAAAGAAAACAACAGGAAAAAAAAGAAAAAACTAAAACACGAGGAAGAAAAGTAATACCACAGGAAGATATTCAACCGCAGGAACCAATAATTCAACCAGAGGAATTAGGAGCTAGACCAAAAGAAAAAACTTCACCTCAGAAAAAGGAAAGAAAATCGAAAAAGAAAAAAGATCAAAGTGATGAACCGATAATTGTACCCGAATATAAATCATCACCGGCTAGTAGTGTGTTTAAAATTGATCCTAGTGTAACAGCGGATAATTATTTGAATCCAAGTAGGTTTTATTTACTTAGCCACTATGATTCATTAGTTCAAATGACTGCGGATGATTCTACGGAAAATAAAAGATTCTTTTTACGAAAAGAAATTAATGCTGATAAAGTTAACATACTTGATTGGTATGCGATAATGTATTTTGGTAGTTTAGGAAAACCAGTAAGATATTCTGATGAAGGTTTTGCGAAATTTTCATCGGATGTTGGTAATTACAGAATAGAGTTATCAGAGGGAAAAGCAATAGCATTATCTTTAATAAAATCTAAACAAGATAGTCCTATAGGGGATTTGCCACCAAGGTCATTGTCAGGGACATCTTCATCGCCGTCAGATGAAGTATTCTACGTAACGCCATTGGAATCTCCAGAAACAAAAAAAACAGGAAGTGGATATTCAGTTTGTCCCGACAGTGTTGTCAATGATGTATCTCGCCTCGAAGTATTAATCGGAGGAAAGCGAGCAGGAAATAATTCTCGTGAGATAGTCAACGAAGCATCAGATATTTGTCAGCGATTATTCCGTGGTGGTATCATCGATTCTCACATTTATAAAGAGTTTGTCAATGAACTCATCGATTAAATCAACACAATTGAAATAATATGATTATTCATAAACATCAGCGCAGACCTAATCAGGTCCGCATAGTAAACTCTCGATTGCCAGTATACAAATATATTCACGGTAATGGATTCGGCGATATCGTTGGAAGTCTTGTCACGCGAGTAATACCTAAAATTGGACCAATGGTAAAACAACTAGGATTGAAAGCGATAGGAAAGATAGGTGAGACCGCTGTTTCTGGTATCGGTAATTTGGCCAGTAAAGGCTTCAACGCTATCAAAGATAAAATATTAAGTTTAGTACGTAAAAAGCAACCCGTCAAATTACCCATTACCAGCGAAATGCCACCTGAAGTCAGTAAGGCCATAAATGATGCGGCAAATAAAAAAATAAATGATCTAGCACAGGAAGCTGCTATAACAAATCTAGCGCAGGAAGTTGCTAATACAAATCTAGCACAGGATGTTGCTAAGAAAAATCTTGTAAATACAAGTTTTGTTTCAGGTAGTGGTCTTCGTTTTAGACGATATTATTAGTAATAAATGTTCGCACAAGTGTCAAATGAAGTATTTGATATGGACGAGCCAGTAGGTAGGGACACATCAGTGCGAGATTTTCAGTATTTCTCGTACGATGTAGTTGAGCCAGATTCAAGAAATCGGAAGGAAATTCAAGTCCACGATACAACAAGATATTTTCTTCCATCTGAGGCGTATATCGAATTTGTTGGTAAAATTGTAAAGGCAGCTGATGGTACCAACTACGATGCGGATTTTGGTGTTGGGTTTGTCAATAATGGTATCATGGCATTATTCAAGAATGCCACTTACATGATTGATGGAAGAGAGATTGAATCAATTACGAACAACGTTGATATAGCAACGACTATCATAGGTCTAGCGAGATACTCGGATGATTTTACCAGATCAGCCGGTCCTAGTATGATGTTTGCCAAGGATAATTCCAACTACCCTGAACATTTACCATATGATATCGGTAGACCGGTAGACCCCGCTGGCGCCCCCGCTGCTGTTCGTTCAGTGATGATCTCCCCCAATGCCAATTACAATCTTGGATTTGCCATAAGAAAAAATATGTTGAAGGGAGATGAACGAAAATTCTCCTGTGCAATTCCATTATCTCATATTTTTGGATTTTGCAGACATTTCAGAAAAGTTATTTACGGAGCGAAGCATACGATATCTTTCGTTCGAGATGCCAATGATGACAGAGCCATTTGGCGAGATCCTGGTGATGCTGGTAAAGTTGTCCTTGAAAAAATTACCTTGTGGATGCCAGCAATAGTTCCATCGATGATCATAGAAGAAAAATTATTATCATTTATGAATCAAGGTGGAAAATCCGTTATGTCCTGGCTGACAACAATGACTAACTCCTACGAAAATGTTAATATGGACGGAATATTTACTTGGCGAATTGCGTCACAGCAGGGCTCTTCCGCACCCAGACATATCTTTGTTGCTCTGCAAAGCATGATCAGAGACGATCAAAATCACAGTAACATGATATTTGATAAATTCGAGGCAACAAACGTATCATTAAGAATAAATGGCCAACAGGAGCCATCCGAGGAAATAGCCATCGATTTTGAGAACAATTCGACGGCACGCGCGTATCATCGATTATTAAGTTTTATGGGACGTGATCAAAATATTGATACCGGATTGCAAATATCACAGTTAGATTTTAATACTCTCTATCCCATCTATTACTTTTCCCTGGAACATCTCGATTTGGTAAAGCAGTCGGTTGTCGATATTCATTTCAAAGCCAGAATTAACACAGGAGGACCGGCAAGAGCAATCGCGGTTATTCTTAGTGATAGAACGATGATCCTGGAAGGCATCAGTGGTAGAATGAGAGTTATCGACGCACCCGTAGAAAACATGTAATAAATTCTAAATTTAGATTAAGTGATTATTAATATGCCATACGATCACGTCAGCGTAACTCTGACCCCGGGTCAGGTGAAAAAACTTCATGCAGCAACAACAGCGCGACGAGGTTTAAGTTTAACCTTAAAAAGTAATCAACTTCACGGTGGACCTAACAAACTATCGTTAACTAAAAATCAACACGGACATTTCACCAGAGCCAGATCAGCAAATACTGGTATTCGCCTGAATCTCTCAATAGGAGCAATCAGAGATATGATCAAAGTAGGTGGTATTTTCCCGCTATTTGCCGCTATTCCGGGATTGATAGCTGCGGCGGCCCCCATGATTGCAAAGGCAGTAGGATTAGGTGCACTTGGAGGGATAGGTTCCGCATTAGCAAAAAAAGTTACCGGAGGAAGATATCGCAAAAAAAAGGGAGGGATATTTCCCCTTCTTCCCCTTCTCGCAAAATTGATGCAGCCGCAACAAGGATCAGGCCTTTACCTAAGACGACCCACGTACGGATCCGGTCTAAGTCGAGCCTACCAGCCTCAAATTTAGATTTAATAAGTGAAGCAAAAAAAAAGAAAATAAAATTTTTCAGGGGCGTATTTATGCGAGATCAACTACCAGATAAACCAAATCTCACCGAGACAGGAATAATAAATCTTGATAAAAATTCCGGCCCTGGCACTCACTGGGTTGCGTATGCGATTAATCCTCGCGAAATCATTTACTTCGATTCGTATGGATTAGCACCACCAAATGAATTTATCAAATACGTGTCAAAACTAAAACTTCCGGTTTGGTATTCAACACTTCCAACACAAACATTAGCAGATCCACCAATATGCGGCCCGGAGTCAATTAATGTCCTTGATGCAATTTCAAAATCATCCAAACCTTATCGCAAAATTTTATTTGAATATACCGTAGATAAATATCATGGTTGACATTTACGGTAGGTCTCTCTTTAGGAAAGAAAAAAAAGACGCAGTCGACATCGATACATCAAAGTTTGCAACCAAGAGCGATATTAACAATCTTTTATCACTGTCAGAGGTGGATCCTGGCGAAGTTGCTGTATTTCAAAATACAGAAGGGCGATTACAAACTAGTAACGTTAAAATAACTGATATAATCAAGCGAGACGAATACCGTGATCACATTAGTCAGTTTACTCGCCAATCGGAGATGGTATTAAAATCTATTGCTGATATCGCCGATATTATAGCAAAGTTACCCCTGAAGGCCGATAAAGCATTACACGACGATCTTCAGGACAGAATGACAAAAAGACTTAATAGGCTAAATAACGACCTTAAAAAACTTGACGATGTTTTAGATAAATTTAGCAAAAAATTTGACGAGAATATAAAAACATCCAGTGATACTTCCTCCGTATCAGATAAAAAAGCCGATCAAGCATCACATGACGATCTTAGCGAGAAAATAAAAAAAATCAACGAGGAAATTACTAATATTCTTGCCGAAATTAACGAAGTAAATATCTCGATGAGTCAGAAAATCGATAAAACATCAATCGACGATCTCAACAAAAAAATAAAAAAAATCAACGAGGAAATTACTAATATTCTTGCCGAAATTAACGAAGTAAATATCTCGATGGGTCAGAAACCATCAATCGACGATCTCAACAAAAAAATCAACGAGGAAATTATTAAACTCGGTAATGTTGTTGTTCCTGAATTTACCAAGGGGATTAACATGATGCAAGGACAAATAAAATCCATCAACGATGAAATTAACGTGGTACGTGAATTAGCGCGTCAAAAGGTCGATACATCAATGTACGACGAAAAAATTGACAAAAAAGTCGATATAACATCACACGACGATCTCAGAGAAATTGTGAGAGAAATACACGCGGATGTTTCAACAATGCGAAGTTTGAACAATAAATTTTTCGACACAGCCACAAAAATTGATAATTTAAAAGAAACAATAGTTAGGGAACATATTGGATTATTAAAAAATATTAAATTTCCACCAGAGGTAGGAACATATAATCTTACTTGTTCAATACCGTTTGTGGTGTCCGGTCTGGGGGGAGTGAAAATGTGGACCCCCGAGGAAAATTTATTCAACTTCTCTGTGCCAATTACTGGGTTATATCGAATATATATTCTATCAAGGATAAAATTTAAGATAACAATGAAAAAGCATGAATGGTACCATAACTTCAATGAATCTTCCGGGTATTTAAGTATTTTACTAACTAAAAATATCGACGAAACATTTATGTTAGAACCACCAGATAGAACCACCATGAGATCGGTGAAGTATTTTGTAATTTTCGAATATGTTTACCAAACAAACACAATTGATTGGATAAACTAATTAATAAATGACCGCATCGGATTACCGCTACAATCAGGCGCGATCATGGCAGGATTCGCTAAAAAAACAACTTGACGATTATCAGATAAAAATAAATAAATACCAGCGCAAATTAGTTATCATTGATGTTGCAGTGTACGCGGTATCGGCCGTGGTTGTCGGCGCAGGAATAATTCTATCCGCGATAACAACAATTGCGCCAATCGTAGCAACAATAATAATCTCGTCAACAACAACAATCGCGGGTGTTCTTAATATCATCGCGAAAAAAATATCATCGTGCACAAGTGAGAAATTATCTTTGTACAAAAATAAACTAACTAAGGTAAATGATGCGTACTCGAAGTTATCATTGTTACTTTCTGAGAGTCTCAACGATGGTATTATATCCGATCTAGAATTTTCTACAATGATCAGTATTTACTCGGAGATTGAACAAATGAATATTAATAATGTCCGAGCTAGCCCAGATTGTGACAAACACAACACCACCAACAACAACGTTAATATCGCTAAGTTCAACGAAACCCGAGTTTAGTATTAATTTCTCAACACCAATTAGCGTTAATGAAATTGCGTTAACACAATTGCGCGTCTACAATAGCTGGCCTAATGTTAGATCAAAATCATTCGGTAATTTGATGCCAAATAATTCACTTGTTTTTGCAAATAAGAATAAACCCGATGGAACACCCGAATGGATCGTCGTTGGTATACCAACCGGTAGTTACGAAATTGATCAGCTGAATAATGAGTTTACCACTAGAATATCAAATTTAACCGGCGATGCTACTCCGGGAATAAAGATATCTTCACATGATCCAACACTATCGTCAATGATAGAAGTGAAATCACCGTACATGGTAGATATTTACCAATCATCGATCAGAAATATATTAGGTTGGCCCGAGGTCGCACCTCTGATAAAACCAAAGAAATCGGATGTTATTATTCCAGGTTGGTATGATGAAACCCTTCCAGAAATACCGGAACCAAAAAAGGAAGATTTTACAACCAACGAAGGATGGTATGGAGATATCAAACACAAATCTTTGATCCACAGCGCCATCAATCTCATGAATAACCACAAATTTAACCTGGTAATGTTCGCTTTCACTTTTATTAACGAAAGAATTCTCTCATGGCTGCCTCTTCCTAAAATCCCCCCAGATGTGAAAATCTTCGACGCTACCCACATTAACAGGATAATAGCCCCCATAGACGGTATCTTGGTAAGAAGAACCCTCGACGAGTTTATTCAAGAACACGAATTACAATTAAATTTATTGCGAGGATCATTTCATGAATGCATCCTAAATAAATCTGGTTCATGTAGCGAAATTATAAAGCACGTGAAAATTTTAAATCAACTTGCGAATGATATTGAATATTATCATGATATGTTTATTCGGGCGATAGTCGACGATATATCAATTGCCGAGTATGTTCTTCCTATTAGCAAATTCGAGTTGATCAAGAACTCAGGAGAAAAACAAAAATTCATGAGAGTATTTGAATTAACCGAGGAAACACTGCCAAATTTCAAATTTCCCAATTCTGATTTTGATGCGATGAGAAAATCCGTCACTGATACCATTGATGATTTATTTCCGAAATTACATGCCGCATGGACCAAAAAAATACATTCAGAATTGATTCTTAAACACAATAACGATCCTGACAAAGGTGGACGACATATATCGCCGGGTATCGTTAATATAACGGAAGTTATCGCGATTTATCTTCACGCGGATGTTGTCGAGGGTAGTTACAATGTTGATTCGTCAGAGTCAAATCAAGCCCATCAGGGTTTTATATTGTATTCATTTTCACCTAGCGCATCTCCTGGTTATTTGATAATCAAGGAGCCAATGAATCCGTTTTACCTGCGATGTCATAATCGATTTTTATCAAGAATAAATTTCAAACTAACGGATCAGAAAGGAAATTTACTTGATATACGCGGGGAAACTGTGAGTATCAATCTTTTGGTGAAATCATAAATTTTCAAATCTGTATCCGTGGGAAAAATGGGCGAAAAAAATAAATAAAAACCAGGGGAAATTTCAAAATTAATCTTTTTTTTTTGTTTTGCAGAAATTATTCAGGAATTGGATGATTCCCTAATTTTACTTTCATCGACAAGTTTTTTCAACTGCCTGATGCGCGAACTTGTAATTTTTCGTGATTCATATGCGTCAGATAAAATTAATCTTGCGTTTTCTACCAACATCGATAATTTAACAAAATCCTCGATACGATCATCGCTGACTGTCGCAAGTGATTGATATATCGCAATCTGGATTTTCTTTATTAATTTATATTCGGACGGCAGTGTGTATTTATATTCAAGTTTTCCTTGAACAATTGTTTCGAATTCCGATCGAATTTTATTTGTGTCTAACTCCGATGGAAGATCTATCTTTTTCTTCAGATCGTCGATGGCTACAATGATATCGTTTATTGTTTGTTCGTCCATTATACTAATTTTGTAGTATTCAATTATTCTTCGTCATTTTCCGAATCAAATATTATTCGGATGTAGGAAAATTTAATCCACGAATTAGCATCATAAGAAAAAGTTTTATTAATTTTTCCTTCTGCTACTCGTCGTACCGAATTTGAATTAATAACGAAATATTTCGCAGCTGCAGTCATTGATTCGAATACAAGTTCTTTACCTGTTACCTGATTTACCGATTTGACAGCCTTAGCTGGTCGCTGCCCACCACCTGTGTTACCAGCCTTTGAATTTTCACTCTGCGTCACAGCTCGAAGGTTAGATAATTCGTTATTAAGTTTATTACCGTCAATGTGGTCGATGACAAGTCCGATTTTTATTGGTCCTTTGTAACATTCGAACACAAATCTGTGGTTAAAATATTTTACTCCCCTTCTTCTTTTAGTTTTGTTGATTGTAAATCTCACGTAACCGTTTTTATCAACATTACCAACAAGATTCTTTGTTTTTATATATCTGACATTACCATCCTCAGATGCTTCGTAACCCTCGATGGTAGGATGAGATCTATACTCGTGTGAGATTTTCATTGCAGGAATCGTTGATTTCATTTCCATATACAATATTCTGTTTGTTTAAATCGTAATTTGCTTTGAAACGATTAATATAATCTTCCTCACATTTTATCACTGACGAGGATCTTTTTTCATAATATCGCCGTAACTCACGATATTTTTTCCCACCACAAGAGAAACACAATCTTGTCTTTCCTCGAATACCAACTTGACAAACTAAACACCGCTGCCGACCCTTGTTGCCTCGTCGAACTTCGTATATATGAGCGCCGCAATATTCACCTCTGCAGGATTTGTCACATGACTTTGTTGATCCAACTATTATCCATTTGCATTGCATATTATAATTTAGATATTTGTCTAAAATATAATAATGGATTTATTTGATCTTGATGAGGCAGAATATATCATTCCAGAGGTTGATCGTGCAAAGAAAGAATTTTTCGATGATGGAGCGATTCATACCTGGTCGACGTGGAAAACTAACTTCGTTGATGCTACGATGAATTTGGAGCGAGCGAAGAAGATAATCGAACATATAAAATCTGAACACAAAGAGGAGCGATTTATCTTTGGAATAAAATTTATTGCACAAATGCCCGATGATACTTGGATTATTCGCGATAAAAGAGATCCAGTACGTGGCGGTAAGAAAAATGTTGTTCTTGATAAGAATTCGAAGCCGGGATTGTTATTAGGGATTGATGGTCCTTATTATGCTAGGGCGTATCCTTCTAGTGCTGTTGTTTATGGAATTTATCGGCTGAATAATAATCCTGATGCGAAAAATCTACCTGCGATGAAGGAATCTCCGAAAATAAACTGCGTGGCTGAACGAGTTATCGAGCACATGAAAAATGCTCGTCGTGGATCTGGTCTAACTCAATTGAGATTGGATAAAATTAATTCATGGGCAAAGACAGTTGCTGATGGCGCATCAATTGACGATGTTGCTGCGTTGAGTAAAAAACTTAAATTTCCTATCACAGTAAAAACGCTATCGGGAGAAATATTATATTCATCGCCGTATAATTCTCGAGGAACACCAATCGAAATTGTTGATCATAATTCACATGCGTGGAGTCAGTCGGTAATGATATTTCCGCGAGATCGTGTTGTTAAGTTTTATCCCGTGGAATCTGGGAAAGACAATTCCGATGCAATGTTTAGGTATATCAAACTATTAGCCAAGTCCGATCCAATATCGATTTGGTTATTTTCTAGCGAAGAAAGATACGATCAATTTATCTTACCACGCGGAGATATTTACCGAGATGAAATATTACACGAAGCGATGAGAAATATCGCGGAGAAGTATTCGTCAAATCCAGATCAGTTACTGACAAATTGCTTTACTGTTCCGTCTGTTGCTGCTCATGCTGCTAGAGAAAGAAATTCGTGGAAACCTACAAGAAATGAATTTCTTAATGATATTCAACTTAGCTGTATCGAATACGGCCATGGAGGATTATGGAATACCAAGTATTATTTCGAAGATATGATTTCCGTTGATATGAGCGCATGCTATCCTGGAAGTTTTCTCGGATATGGCGATTGTGCGGATTACTTTGCTAAATTCGGTCATCCCACCAACGAGATGACTAGAGTTGCAATTAACGGACCGTTACCCGATTTTGTCATGACCGGATTCGCTCATGTTACTTCGTTTGAACTTGCTGAAAATTTGCATAAAATTTGTTATATTTGGTTTGGTCGGCATTTATCTCAGCGAAGATGGGTCCCTACGGTATTGTTGAGATATATGCTGGATTCGTCGATGTTGATATCGCTGATGGTGAGTGAAGCGATTATATCGTATAGAAAGCAGACCGAGGTGTGGTTGCCGACAGATTGTGAAAACGCGAAAGATATTGGAAGAAAAATAATTGGTAAATTTACTCAAGGAGGATCAGTTGATCATAAACATCGCCACGCTAGGTTATTTATCAATGATGCCGAGATGGATTTTATTATTGCTGATACAGTATCGCGTGGAATATTTTGCAACAGAGAAAATATTATTATTGATGGAACGAAGTTGGGTACAGTGATCACTTATCTCGATGGAGAATCAGCGCAGTATACTCATTTGAGATCATCAATGCTCGCCTATGTAAGTATCAATCTGCTATCAATGATAAATAAATTTGCCGATATCGCGGTAAGGGTTGCAACGGATTCATTTTATATAGATAAAAAATATCAATGTAGGCTAGAAAATTTAATCGCTGATGGGGCTTGGGGAACCTGGAGAATAAAAAACGAGGATATTCTAGATTATTGTGAGGACGCGGATGTAGAAGATTGCGATAAGTTTCATAAAGATAAATATGATGAAGTATCAACAGCAGCATCTGCGTTTGATCCGATTTCACGAAACAAATTCGTTTACCTAAATGGTCCTGGCGGTAGTGGTAAAACAACACGAGCAATAAACTTATTTTCAAACTCTGATATGATCGTGTTAACTCCAACTCACAGGTTAGCTCGAGAAATAAAACAACGTGGCGTTAATTCTTGTACTTATCACAGTTATTTCAAGTACAGCGGTGGATTGTGGGATTCGGCTCGAATGGGAAATAAATATATCAACAAGATTATAATATTTGATGAAATTTGCACGGTAAATTTAGTTGTGTTAAAATTATTCCTGGGTTGGCTAGAAGAAAAAAACACCGCAGTAATAATGTGCGGCGATCATGGTCAACCTGATCCTATTGATGGTGAATCTCCACACGGGTGGCTTAGAAATTTTGTAGATTATTATGAAGAGATTGATGCTGATTATAGATCTAATGATATTTTACTAACCGAATTTAAAAAAATGATTCGATTGCAACCTAATAAATTTCAATGTGATGTGATGAGAAAAATAATCGACGAAACTTCGATGGATAATTTTCTAACTTTGTGGCGTCCAGATCATCTGATTGTTGCTAGCAGAAAAATTATTCGCGATGCTATTCAGAAAATACTATTCAAGCTTCACTGTGAGAAATTTCCAACGCTGCAGGTTCCGTTGTGCTACAGACCCGCTGATACCAGAAAACAAAATATTAATGTTACTTTGCCATGCGGAGAAGAAAAAATAATGGTTTTGAACGATATTATTTTCGTTGATATTAATCTTGTCAATGATGCAATAAACGCAGAAAGATCGCCATGGAAACTCGGATACGCAGCAACAATACACTCGTCACAAGGATTAACAGTAGATGGCCAAGTTTGGATCGTCGATGATAGAATTTCCTGGTCGAATTTAGTTTATCTGGCAGTTTCTCGAGTAAGAAAATTATCTCAGCTAGGTAGAATTAAATTTCACATTAACGAAGATGGCGGTAATTGAGTATCTCTCGGTATTATTTGTAATTCTTCTTTGGTAAATCCGCGTTGTGGTGCTAGTGAATCTAGAAAATAAATTGCCGGTCTTCCCGATGATCTTGTTACGGCCGATATTTTATGTGTCGTAACACTCCAAGTTGGATCGGTTGCTCTTTTTCTGCCACCCTCGGCTTCTCCTTCCTTGTATAAATATCTTACAATAACACTACCTAGCACAGGCGGAATTGTGGAACTTCGCTTTAGTGGTATTTTTATTTTTGTAATTGCAATTGCGGGCTTCATTGCTATTGTTCGTGTTACTTCGTTATTTAGTGCGTTAATCACGTGAGGTAATCTTGTTACCCAATCGTGAGATCGTTTATCTTGGATAAATTCGCGCGCGTACTGATATCCGAATAATCGTTCTGCAAGAGTTTTATTGAATCTCTCAACGATAGCTTGATTGTGATGAACACCTACAATACCGCGACGGATTTTAACATTATTCTTTTTCATCAGTGAAGTAACCGCGCCAAGAAATTCTCGTCCTGGATCAACCTGGAGAAGCTTCGGCCATGTTAATGGAGATCGTGAATAAATTTCGCTAAACGCCTTAGCAATTTCCGTTGCTGTTTTATTCGATAATGGTTCTGCTTCCTTGTACCTACTTGCAATATCAACAACCGTCAGAACATATTTGTATATAACTCCGTCAACGGTATCGTAAGGAAGAAACATAAGATCAGCCTGATGGACTTCATTAGAGACACTGACAGAGAAACTCGCATATGATATTTTCTTAGGCGGAGGAAGATAAATTTGCCAAACTGCTTGTCTCGATAGCCACGATTCAGCGACAGATTGCTTTACTTTTGCTGCCTTAGCAAGTTTGGCTATTGCTGATTTTCCTCGCCAAAATCCTCGCGGAGAATAATATATTTGCTCCATTATAAATTACCAGCACCTAGTACTAATTTACCTTTCATTGCTCCTTTTATCAACCAAGTTGCCAATTTATCTTTGAAATTTTTATCAGGAATAGCATCTATTGCGTGAATTAATTTAATATCAGCGAGATGTCTTTGTTGTAAATCTCCGCTGCGATATGCAAGATCGTGATAGTAGCATGCGTTATCGATAGCGTTTACTGGATCCTCGCCAGGATTTGGTTGATTATTATCGTTAAGTCTTATATCTAGCCTTGTACCAGGTCCGCAGTAATTATATCCTGGTAAATGTTTCTCTCCGGGATATTTCGCCCAGGAAGCTCCAGGCAGATTTGTTAAGGAGGTTGCGATGTCTCCTCCGGTTCTACTTTTTTTTTTACAAATCTAAACTTAATTGTTCCACAAACCGCGCATTCTCCCTTGATTGCATTTCTGTTGTTGCGTGTAACGACTTCGATTGGATTTATCGTAGCAGTTCGAGTGCGACACTTAACACAATATGAATCCATAATATTCTAATAACATGAATGTAATTGATTTTTCAGCCACAAAGAAACGCGAGCAAGTAAAGCACACCGAGGCATTACCAAATTCGATTAGAATGATAATCATTGGACCATCTGGTTCTGGAAAAACGCAATTGTTGCTAAATTTGATTATGCGATGGTTAAAATGGGACAAATTGTATTTGGTTGCGCCGTCTGTTGATGATCAGCGATGTTATCAGGTATTAAAAGAATTTAGTGATAATACTGAAGATGGCACAATAGAATTTATAACGGATATCAATGAAGCTCCATCAGTGGAAAGTTTAGACGGTGATGCTAATAATCTTGTTGTTTTCGATGATGTGATGCTGGATAAGCAAACTAACCCAGCTAGGATATTCTCGCGTGGCCGACATAAGAACACCGATGTGATTTACGTGACGCAGCGATATACGCAAATTCCAAAGGTGATTAGAGATAATTGTAATATTTTATCGGTGTTCAATGGCGTTGATACTCACACGCTGAGGAATATCCATCAAACTTGGTGTAACGGCGATATGGATATAAATAAATTTAAAAATTTCTTCAGTAACGCTCAGGCAACACCACACGGTTTTGTCACGATTAATCTTCATGATCCGCGTAGTAGGTATCGTGTTGGTCTTGATCAGATTTACTCATAAAATCGCAGTCCAAATTTGCAATCACAAACAAATTTTACAATACCCCCCCCCAAAAAATGCTGGTTTTTTTTATGCCTGAAAATGCATTCTGGGTCGAAATTTCGCGGATTAATTTGCGCAGGAAGGTTTATTTTTGCAATCTGAGGCTTCTACGGAGAAATGTTTGGTGGGAGGCTTATTTTAGTCTGTGCCACCTGGTCTGTACAACTTCCCTGCTGCTTGAAATATTATGTACTGCTATTGTTGAATTAGACAATATGCATTCAGAAAGTTCTGAAGTGTGATCTGCAACAGCAAAGGCCACACTGTACACTTAGACCTCAGTGACCTCCAGTTCAGTTTCAGAAACTGCAGTTCCAAACCCAAATGATGTCAATGCCATTTTGTAAGATCTCCCAATCAGGAACTGCAGTTTCAAACCCAACTGATGTCTATGCCATTTTGGAAGATCTCCCAATCAGGAACTGCAGTTCCAAACCAAGTGGAAGTCAATGGGTTCTTGGAAGATCTCCCAAATTGACATAATCCTTGTCCTTTTTTCAAATTTCTAATGGCAGCAGTATTCATCTGTCCTGCCATGCACAATAATCAAAATAATATATTATGTCCAATAGACATACCAGGGATATGCTGTATTGCCTGATTTTCTTCCATTAATTGCAATATTTCTTTTTAATACTTCTTTGCTGATTGCTTGAGGCTGATTTTCCTTTTTGCCATCAATATATTTTCATTTGTTACAAAACATTTCTAGATATAAGCAAAAGCTTTATCATGCAGGTATTTTGCACAAAAAGATGGGCAGATTAGAGCTTTTTTATTTTTTTTATTGAACGTAAGTTGTAAGGATTTTACCTGTTCCCCTACATCACCACCTGACCAGGTATATAGGGCATTACCTTGAGATTATTTTCCATTCTGAGCTGTACTCAAGGACATGTTCATTCACTCAGACACAACATATGCACACACAGACACATATACTCTCATAAAATTAAAGCATCTTAGGTACTTGGTTCCCTAACCAAACTACCTGTATCTGTAACAAACCCAGACAATCCAATATCTGGATTTTACATCAACGATCATAGTTTTGATATATTTTGCCATTTTTCTGTAAGTTTGTAACTTAAGGGTAATTTCAGTAAGACCAATGGTCAAATCATATGAGCTGTCAGGTCTGTAGTGGACAAGTAGCATCCACTTCATTGAGGCCCAACCAGACTTTGGGAAGAATGTGTGTAACCTTTCAAAACTCTTAGTAGTTTATGAGACAAAGCAAAAATAAACTAATCCTCACATACAATAGATAGATGATGGGCAGGCAATGAATTGATGACAGATGATTGGCAACAGGCCATCCCATTAAGTTCTTAACCATGACCACCTGTGCTAAAATTGATTTCCATAAAAATAAATAAATTTACATTTGTTCCAAATTTAAGGTAACATTATCAGCACAAAAAATAAAGAAAAGAAATAAAATATCTGCATAACAAAATGGTCTAAAATGTTCTTTTCCATGATTGTCCATGTTTTATGTTTAATGTAAAGGGATGTGATATTTGATCAACTTGATTTGTAAAAAAGTGCATGGCCCAACATATGTAGTTCAAAAACCAGCTGATGAACAAACCACCTGAATCAACAGCTGAAATGACACCTTTATAACCATTTCATATATTATGAAACCCAAATGTCAATACTGATTTCCAGTGCAGTGTTATTTAAAATTACCTTGTTACCAGAGGGAGTAATCCAGTCCCCTTTCCTAACGACCCCAAAGGATCCTTTACCTATCTTCCCATACAAAGTCAGGGCTGTTACATTGATGACGCAGGTTAGGGATTGGTCACCATTAGCTGAATGGGGGGAAGATGACAAACCTTTCTTGCTGGTTGACGTTTTCTCCTGACCTTTAGGAAGAAACTGGAAGAAAAAAAAGATCATGAGAATATTCATTTCATAGAACTTCTCCCTAGATGGCACTCATAAAAAAGACCACTGTATGTTATGCTGTCAGATTGGTCACTCACAAAAAAGACCACTGTATGTTATGCTGTCAGATTGGTCTCATTTTGAGTGTTATATTTTTGTGTTATGTGTGGTTCAAAAATGTACTTAATTGACAAGATAGGATGAAACAAATACTGTAACAAACAAGTCTGGACAACATTAATGAATCCATCCAAGATAAATATAAACCCATATTGCAAGTTTTTTATATCCAAAAATGGATCATAAAAATGGATTCTAGAAGGACAACAAGCTCAGCCATTTAGATGTAAGAGCACCTCATTAATAACTATGGATCTTGTACATTACTGAACTTGTCCAAGGTTTGTATGTTCTAAAGCCACATTGCAGGTCTGATTCAAACTGCATCCGAAATAAGGACTCAAGAGTGGGAACAAGCAACTCTTAAAAGATGCAAAATGCATGACAGATAATGGATGACGGATACATGACTGTACCATATGTGCACATGACCTTATATCCAGGTACTGATTTGGGTGACATGTACAGAAACCTAGATAATTCTGAACTGTCTGTGTCATGCACTGCATTAATTGAAATGAGAAAGTAAAAGAACAAGTAACAGATGCCAGATTTGCATCTGTTCTAGTTGATGGCTCTTCAGATACATGTCAATGATAACTGTACAGATATATGTCTATGATGGCTGTACATATAAATTTCATTGACAGCTGTACAGATACATGTCTATGATGGCTGTACAGATACATGTCTATGATGGCTGTACAGATACATGTCTATGATGGCTATACAGATACATGTCAGAGATGGCTGTATATATCCATGTCTATGATGACTGTACAGATACATGTCTATGATGGTTGTACAGACACATGTTAAAGACAGCTGTACAGATACATGTCAGTGATGAATGTAGAAATATGTCTATGATGGCCGTACAGATATATGTCAGTGATGACTGCTGAAATATATATCAATGATGGCTGTACATATCCATGTCAGAGACGGTTGTACAGATACATGTCTATGATGATGCTACAGATATATGTCTATGATGGCTGTACAGATATATGTCAATGATGATGCTACAGATATATGTCTATGATGGCTGTACAGATATGTCAATGATGGCCAATGAAATATATATCAATGAGGGCTGTACATATACATGTCCGTGATGACTGTACAGATATATGCCAATGATGGCTGTACAAGATACATGTCTATGATAACTGTACAGATATATGTCTATGATGGCTGTACAGATACATGTCAATGATGACTGTACATACGTGTCTATGATGACTACAGATACATATCAATGAGTAAGAGACTACGTTTTAAAACTGTCTGATTGTCAGTTTATTACATAGTCTGCTGATGTTAAACTCAGATCAGCAGAATGATACAGAAAGAAAAAGACTGCAAACCATTCATGTATCAAGTGCATTACTGAAGAAGAAATGCAGGGTGTAATTTTGATGAGGCAGCTGTCACACTTGGTAAAAGGAGGAGATGCAAAGAAAAATGAGAGAACAAAGTGAATACTAGTTATTACATACTGTGTGGCACACAGTCTTGAATTGGGACAATCACATACAGCAACAACAAAAAAAGTTCCCTACCTTTCAAAGTATCAAGAAATATTTTCTACTATTTTTCCCCAAAACAGCAGAGAGAAATGTAAGTAATTGGACAGTTGCTAGAAGAGAGAAATAGAAGTAATTGGACAGTTGCTAGAAGAGCTGTTGTTATTGTTGTTGTAGGGTTTAACGCCATTTTTCAGCACACGATAGGCTATACATGGCAGCCAGTATTAATGGTGGAGGAAGAACCCGGGAGAACTCCAGAAAGAACCACTGACCCACGAGAAGCTACTGGCAAGCTTTCTCACATACCCACATTAGCCGAATCCGAGACTCGAACCCACGCAGACAGAGGTAAGATGGCAGTGATCCGTAACGGAGAGCGCTTTAGACCACTCGGCCACTCGGGGCCCCTGCTAGAAGAGAGAAATGGAAGTAATTGGACAGTTGCTAGAAGAGAGAAATGGAAGTAATTGGACAGTTGCTAGAAGAAAGAAATGGAAGTAATTGGACAGTTGCTAGAAGAGAGAAATGGAAGTAATTGGACAGTTGCTAGAAGAAAGAAATGGAATTGGATAGTTGCTAGAAGAGAGAAATGGAAGTAATTGGACAGTTGCTAGAAGAGAGAAATGGAAGTAATTGGACAGTTGCTAGAAGACAGAAATGGAAGTAATTGGACAGTTGCTAGAAGAAAGAAATGGAAGTAATTGGACAGTTGCTAGAAGAGAGAAATGGAAGTAATTGGACAGTTGCTAGAAGAGAGAAATGGAAGTAATTGGACAGTTGCTAGAAGAAAGAAATGGAAGTAATTGGACAGTTGCTAGAAGAGAGAAATGGAAGTAATTGGACAGTTGCTAGAAGAAAGAAATGGAATTGGATAGTTGCTAGAAGAGAGAAATGGAAGTAATTGGACAGTTGCTAGAAGACAGAAATGGAAGTAATTGGACAGTTGCTAGAAGAGAGAAATGGAAGTAATTGGACAGTTGCTAGAAGAGAGAAATGGAAGTAATTGGACAGTTGCTAGAGGAGTTATCAATATCTGGGGATCAGTCTTCTTCAGTTACAGGTTAATCTTCGCAAACTGCAAAAGTTGAGGACTATCTGGGGAATCTTTTTAAACAAATTCAGCTCTGACTTCTCTCAGGAAAATGTATTATCTAATGGGAAAACAAACCAAGTCAAAAAAGTATTAAAATGTGGAAAACAAATCAAGACATGGTTGTTTGTTGTTTTGGGTTTAACGCCATTTCTCAGTGCCAGATGGGCTATGCATGGTGGCCAGTATACCTTGTGGAGGAAGAATCATTGGAAAACCCAAGTAAGAATCACTGACACATGGGAAGCCACCATCTGCTTTCTCACATACCCATTTAAGCTGAGCACAAGACTCAAACCTACACAGAGGAGAGATAGCAGTGATCAGTAAAGGCAATAGTTTTAGACCACTCGGCTACCTGGGGCCCAAAATCAAGTTAAAATGTATTATCATGTGGGATAACAAATCATGTCAAATTTATAAAAAAAATGTTGGAAAACAAATCAAGTCAAAATGTATTACCAAATGGTAAAAACAAATCAAGTCATAATTTATTATCATGTGTGAAAACAAACAAAAATGGATAATCATCTGGGAACAACAAGTCAAATGGCAAATGTGAGTAAGTCTACTATGAACTCTAAAGGAAATACTTTCTGCACTGATAATTTAAATTATTCCTGTGAGTCACTTATTGGTGAGTGACCAAGCACCCATCTCTTACTTGCTATAGCTCTGCGAAATTCAAGACCTAACTCGCTGATTATTTTTTCACCATTACAATATGGCTTTAAGTTAAGAAAAGACCTAAACATGAATTGAAAGATTACGTATATATAGAGGCATCAAACCATATGTCTATATCAAAAAATATATGTCTATATCAAGCCATATGTCTACGTCAACTGATGTCTATATCATTCTATATGTATATCAAACCATATGTCTACATCAAATCATATGTCTATATCAATCCATATGTCTATATTAAATCATGTCTATATAAAACCATACTATGTCAAACATGTCTCTATCTAACCATGTCTATATAAAACCATACTATATCAAACCATATGTCTATATCAAACCATATGTCTATAACAACTGATGTCTATATCAACCTATATGTCTATATCAACCGCTATATGTCTATATCAAATCATGTCTATATCAAAGCAGATGTATATTCATCACTGCTAGAAGCTAAACCAGAAAGTTTGATCTCTATTTCACTTCTGAAGACGATAATGTTTGCCTTGTCTCCACCTACAACTAAGCAGGAGAGATATCTCACTGCTTTCAAAATGACAAAAACAAAGATATCTCACTGCTTTCAAAATGACAAAAACAAAGATATCTCACTGCTTTCAAAATGACAAAAACAAAGCTCACAAACTGCTTTAATCAAGATCCACTGGTTCATCTAATAAGACTCTAAATTATGGAAATGTGTGGCTGTCTCCAGCTAACACATTGACACAAACACAAGGAAAATGTAGACAGGAACCAATGAACCAATCCCTCAAGTCCCTGCAGTTGCTGATCATCATCTTCTATCTCAATCATCTGAAGATGATAAACCAGATCTACTTCAGCTGCCCCATGGTAAATTTGATTCTGACAATGAGTTCCATGTCAATGCTCATTCAGACTGATATCATTTCTGATAGCAACTTTCATTTAAGTACTCATTCAGACTGTACAGCTATACCCTGTTTCTAATAGTGATTTTCATTTAAGTACTCATTCAGACTGTACAGCTATACCCTGTTTCTAATAGTGATTTTCATTTAAGTACTCATTCAGACTGTACAGCTATACCCTGTTTCTAATAGTGATTTTCATTTAAGTACTCATTCAGACTGTACAGCTATACCCTGTTTCTAACAGTGATTTTCAAGTAAGTACTCATTCAGACTGTACAGCTATACCGTTTCTAAAGGTGATTTTCATTTAAGTACTCATTCAGACTGTACAGCTATACCCTGTTTCTAATAGTGACTTTCAAGTAAGTACTCATTCAGACTGTGCAGCTATACCCTGTTTCTAATAGTGATTTTCATTTAAGTACTAATTCAGACTGTGCAGCTATACCCTGTTTCTAATAGTGATTTTCATTTAAGTACTAATTCAGACTAATCAACAATATCTAGTTTCGATAGTGACTCTCATGTCATTACTCACTAAGACTGGTAATGCCCAGTACTATGTACCTGACTCAGCTTCCGAAAAGTTGAAATAAAAGTCTCTACGGTCATTTTTGCTATGTTGTAGTTTTATTCCAGTGTAATGAGTTGAGTTAATGAAGGAATACTGTTTTAATCAGCTTCTTCCCAGGATGAGTCTTTGAATAAAAAAGTTTCCTAGCAAAGAAATGAGCCAGAAAATCCCTAATCCATGGGGGCACTTTTGTTAACTGGAATTGGTGACTCATCAATGAGTTCCTCATATATAAAACAGGACAGTGAACCAGTTAGTTAAGTGACTGCAAAGGTCTTTTCCCAAAGAAAATGATCTAAGGTACATGTACTTCATAACCCAAGGCTTAAAATATGTTTATATTACCTTCAATCCTTCAAAGTTCTACAGTAAATTCAATGATCAGGTTGATCATCAGAAAAACAACTTTTTACTGCTTTTCTTGCATGCCGTCTTGTTAAGAAAAAGGGCACTCCACTGAAGATAGCTCCAAAATTACAATGTGTTAAGTGATTTCATCTTTTTTTCCAGTGAGCCATGTGTATAATGTGACAGTGATATGTGCCTGTTTATGGTTTATCGCTATATTAAAAATATTAAGTCACCAACAAGAAGCAGTGTTACCAGTCTAACTATAAGAAGCAGTGTTACCAGTCTAACTATAAGAAGCAGTGTTACCAGTCTAACTATAAGAAGCAGTGTTACCAGACTAACTAACCCCCTCCCTCTGATCTCTATCAGTCATTTGCTCATTTACATAAAGCATGTTTTGAATACATAGCTGAATTACAAACTAGTAAAATGAAGGATGCAGAAAATCGCAAACTTTACACTGATTATTTTGCTTTCACTCACATTTACTACATCTGTATCATTCCTAAAAGCACATTTATCAAATATAGGAAATGTCTATAAAAATTGAAACATAAATTTTGCATTATATTTACTTCAAGCGCAGAACATTTTACAGACAGGGTACACATACATATACAGATTGTTGCATTTTCAATCAAATTACTTTTTCCAGTATTCCTTTCTTGCGCAGTGTTGCCTTCTTCCTCTTGACAGCATCAAAGAGCCGTCGGATGGCTGGCTTGCCCATTCCAATCTTCTCCAGGTCATCTGTCTTGACATATTCAAAGTGTGACAATCTGGGAAACATAAAGCATAAAATATTTAAAGTTGCAATGAATGTTTGCAAATAAAAAGATGTGTAATTTATGTGATATTAGAAGGAAAAGTTAATTGTAATGTCAGTCATTTCTAATTATGTCCACTGCAATCAAGAAACAAAAAATCCCAATTCACTTAATTGTATGCAGACAGCAACAAGAGGACCATGAATGGCACAATACATGCCCATCCCATGTTTAATAGTCCTGTAAGCAGATAAACAAAATTTTGTGCAGAAACCATTTTTCATCTTTCAGTCAGTGACCCTAACCTTTACCCTTTTGACTTTGATATTCATTCCTGCCATAAATGAAAGCCATCCACAAACTTTGGGCCAGGTCTGTGATTTATAAACCAATGTTATTGTGCAAGAAACAATTTTCTTCTTTTAGTCTATGGCCTTAAAACCTTTCGACTTCAAAATCAATAGCCTTACTCCAAGTGCAAGTTCTGTAACTGTAAATGCTGGAAAACTTAAGTGATTGTGCAGAAATCAAGTTCCTTGCTTTAAGTCACAATGACCTTGACATTTCTGAGCTTATGTACCCAAGAAGGATGTCTCTTTGACAACATATTATGCACCCCTTAAGGTAGGCATATGCAATAAATAATGCTAAAATATCAATTTACAGTTACAGTACAAAGTGTGCCGACAATTTTCCAGTCATGTCTGTACAGTATCCAATGAAGAAATTTGCACTACAAAGTGAAATCTTTCAGATTTATACATGGATCAAGGCCTGTGCTACACTGTACTGTTGGACAATAGACTTATGTGAAGTGTCGAATTTTGAATTGCAGCGAACTTTAAAGTTGAATGCATTGAGCATTAAAATTGTATTGCATTTAAGCCAGAAACGTCTTTGTGGTAGGTCACTTCGACCTTTCTTCGTTCATCTCCCCCCATGTCAGTGTAAACTTCAAAGGGGCAGCATTCCAACTCAGTGAAACTGACTGGGGTATCTTAACATGGTACTTAGAAAGTAAACATTTGAGCTACCAACCCTAACTGCTTGGTAGGAACTTATGTCCACTTATCATTTTTTCAAAAGGAAGTTGTCATGCACTGTCGTACACAGATTCTGAGCTGTCTAAACCTGATGAAAGAAATTATTTCTTTGGGAAAAATTAGGGACCGCTGCCTATGATTGGGCAGAATAAATTAAGGCGTACACTTTAGAGCAATCAGACTTTAAAGTAACAACCTTAATCAAAATTCTTTAGTCTGAAAATCTCCTGGAAGAGGAAAGAGTCTTGACTCTGTGGAAAGCATAAAGAGATCAGTGCTTTCCTCGTTAAACAAGAAAGGGACCAGGTGTCCATCTTGTAAAAAGAAAGACATGTTTTAGTGCTAGGACACACAAGTTCTGAAAAAGAACAGCAATAAGGAATAGCTTGCTGCGAGAGAAACAAGACAGTCTGGACACAGAAGGACGAGGAAAAGAAGGACGAGGTCAAAAAAAAAAAGGACCAGGAAGTCCATGAAGCGATATAGCATAGAGCTTAGGAAGTAGGTGACGTTGACAAAGGGTCTAAGGTAAGGAAGGTGATGCATATCAATCGTTGATATTGTGCTCTTTTCACCTCTTGTTATGATGATGAAATAAAACCAAATTATACACACCTGTTAAATTACACTGACATAATCTAACTTGAAGTGGAATTGCCATTTATTAATTTGTTCTGATAAAATTTGTTATTTTTTTTTGTCAAAAGAGGGCTCACATTGCTTCATTTCTCCCAGTATTCTCGCTCAGTTCTCTGTTGAAATTCTATTCTTCTTTCACTCCCGCCAGGCTATAATATCGAGGGAAGTCATCCTCTAGATAAAGCCAGCTAAATTCAATTAACCACCCCTCTTACTAAGAGAGCAACGTTACAATGTAACTGATATATAAACCATGATGTTACAGTAAGTTCTTAAGAGATAAAGACATAATCCACAAACAAGTCAGGCAGGATCCACTCCTTGGTGTTGCTGTCGATGTAATCCACAAACAAGTGGATCCACTCCTTGTTTGGCATCAGAAATCCCCAAAGTTTAGTAACAGCAAAAAATAGACTTACAGTAAAGTGAATTTATGATTTGTGGAGGTACACTAATTTTCATGGTTGCCACACACGCAAAAACACATTTATGGACCAATCTTCATTGATTCTTCTATTAAAATTACATAGATATTTCCTTAATACATAAATTTAAAATTAATGAATATATGAAATTAATGAAGATGAATAAAAACCATAAAAATTGATTATCCATAAATTTTAAAAAAATGCATTCACACTAATGCCAAGTTATTAGAAATTGTACTGAGTATCCAACAGTCCAGAGATTTTAGCAGAAAATGTCTGAATTAGAAAAAATGGGGTTAATATGTCTTCCATGGTTTCATACAAGGAGCTACTTTACTTACTTTCTCTTGACAAGTGTTACATGGGGGTTAAATATGTTACATGTTACAAAAACATTATGCTAATGCCATATCAAGAAAAGCACTCCCTCAACATATGGCCTTTCATTATAACACTGTTCCTTATATAAGGTGGGCCTGGTCATAGATCCAATATTATTATGTAATGCCAAATTATAATGTGTTTAAGCCATACCCATATATACTCACATATAAGACAAGTCCAACTGCAAAATGCATAGCCCCATACCTGCAATCACATAATGTCCTGGCAGAGCTGGGTCTGTGCAGTTTTTTAGGAGTAATCAATAGAACAAACAACATAGACCCTGATCTGCATGCACATGATCTGAATCTTTGCTGTTTGCAGTTTGACTTATAAGCAAGTACAAATGGGTAGAATTAGAATGGGGAGGTGCAGTATACAGTAACTTTCTTCTTACAAAACTGCAATCTTAAGAGCGGTTTTGAATAGACCTGTATGCAAACAAACCCTCCACATGTGCTGCTTGATGGGATTGTTGGGGGGATGGGGGTGTACCTGTACAACAGGGAATCAGTTGTCAACAAACAATATTATTAATGGATTTTTGTGGAATTTAGAAATTATGTATACAGCAAAAGTAAAAGAAATTTCTGACCTACATGTAGAATATTACAGTTTTCTGGTGCAAAAACTCTATGAAATAGATGTGTACCTTCTTTTGTTAAGCCAAAATAACAGTCTCATTTTACCACTTCACAAAGTTGCAAAACTTCATAAAAAAATTGTCACATACATAAATTCCCCTAGTTTATCTGGCACATGTCAGTTTCATGATTAAATGATGAAGAAAAAATGCTGATAATCTATGCAAAAGACCGACTAGGTGCATCCAACGTGGTTGCTGAAAAAGTTTACATGAATCTTTGTTGATATAATGGGAGATAACTGGAATAAAAATGTTTAATCTAAGCAACTCAAACAGTAATTAAAGTTGTTTTGGCATGGGAATTACAAACATAGTTCCTAAACAATCATAAATATTGACAAGGAAATTATTTATAAGAACCAGCGATCCCCATTTGTTTAGATTAGTCATAATGCCTTATACAAAGTACAAGTAGGCCTATATGGCCCCCAAAATTATGTTTTCTATTGTATTGGTTTTAAAATTAGGGTAGAGACATTTTTCTTTTTTAAATACATTATATATATATATATATATATATATATATATATATATATATATATATATATATATATGTGTTTTTTCTGAGTTTATTGTGGTATAAACTGTCAGTTGCCAACTCACACGGCAAGTAACGCCCAAAGGGTGTTATGTAAGCTGTGTGAGTTGGCAACCGACAGTTTATACCACGATAAACTCAGAAAAAACAATGTTAAACAATGTTAAACTCTTATAATTGAAATTTCAATTATTCATTATGTTATTATGTTTGCATTATTAAAAACTAGAAATCTTAATTGAGCATAGTAATACATGTTTGGGGTTTTCTGTTATGTAGCTATTCATATCACATGGGATTGTCGTGCTTGGTCATAATAAGGTCATCATAATACCAGTCCTTCAACCAATGAAAACCAAATTTATTCAATTATTTTTTAAAAAATTCTTAGAATGATCTTTTCCTTTAATGCTTACTTCATGTCTGCCTTCACTGGCAGTGTTTATCTTATGCTGTACACGTGACTGCATTATTAGAAGTGGGTATTCTTAGAATAGTAATTCTCCTTACAGTTCATGTAGAAATAAACGCAATTCATTTTGATCACATGGTAACATTCTGACCAATGAAAATGTTACTTTCCTTTACCAGGTACTGGCATTGCAATTATATATATATATATTCACAGTGTACTGCATAATGCACAGTGTACTACATAATGCACAGTGTTCTTCATATGCACAGTGTACTACATAATGCACAGTGTACTACATAATGCACAGTGTTCTTCATATGCACAGTGTACTACATAATGCACAGTGTACTACATAATGCACAGTGTACCACATAATGCACAGTGTACTACATAATGCACAGTGTACCACATAAGTGTACCACATAATGCACAGTGTACTACATAATGCACAGTGTACCACATAATGCACAGTGTACTACATAATGCACAGTGTACATCAATATAAGGTTGTTTCTTTAACTTGATGTCAGGATGGTCATGTTGCTGATGTAAAACATTATAATCAGGGAACTCTGGAAGACTCCAGGAAGAACCATCAACACACTGGAAGCTAGTGGCAACCTTTCTCTCATACCCATGCTGGTGAGCCTAGACTTGAACCCATGTGGCTGAGGTGAGATAGATATTAGCCCACCCACCCAAATTATTGTACCCCCTACCGATTATAGAAAGCATCAAGGATATAAAAAAACGCACTAAACTTAGTAATTTCATTCCTTCATTTATTTATAATTTCTAACCTGACTGTTGCCAAGTGGTCTCTAACATTATCAAATTATTGGCGTTTCAATGCAATAGAAGCTTCTGATGTAAACAAACAATCACTGCTCGATGTCCGTTTCTGGTTTCTAGGACAGTCCATTTCAGTAAAAACTATATCCAATATTTGCAGTGTCTAGTTTTAATATTTCTTAAACAAACTGAACAAAGAAATAGAAGGAACTCGGGTATACATGTGTTCAAAGAGATGTAAATCCAAAATGTATGGAATTACTGAGATGGTGAACTACATCTCTTTTGCATGAAAACACTGACTAGCCCAAGCAAATATGACAATGATGTTGCTAAAGAAAATACAGTTTGATTCAAAATGCAAACAAGTATTTTGGACCCTCTGGAAACAATCAGGTTAGAACTTATAAATTAATGAATGAAATAACTACATTTTATGCTTTTTTTATACCCTTGATGCCTTCTGTTGGGGTGGGTGGGATACTGGGGTACAAACAAATGTGATGGTGTGAGAATACTATAGTTATCTGTAAAGGCAAGTGCTGTACACTACTTGGCAACCCAGGGCCCTGTTGAAGAATGATGCACTATAGCTTAAAGACTATATCATTTGCTCATTTGCGCAAAAACCAGGTGAACTAAAAAGTATGGACAGTAGAACATTTATCATAAAATGAAGGAAAGCATATGGCAGTTTTGCTGGAAGTGAGTTTAGTTGTAAAGGTAAGGGCTTGGTGGGAAGAAAGTGTACTTGTTAATGTCAGGGCTTGGTGACAGATAAATGTAGTTGTAGATTTAAGGGGTTGATGGCAAGTAAGTAGTTGTAAAGGTAAGAGGTTGATGAAAAGTAAGTGTAGTTGTAAAGGAAGGAGCTTGGTGGCAAGTGAGTGTAGTTGTAATGGTAAGGCTTTGGTGACAGTAGTGATATAGACAAAATACATTAAGAAATATAGTCATATACTTCTAGTACATTGAAAAATGCACTACTACTAATTTTAACTTAATAATCTATTTTATTTACTGATTTTCTGATACTTTAAAACTTAACATCAAGGGTAACTTTTGAGTTGCACAAGAGATCTTTTCACTGCCAGTACAGTATCTTTGTCACCATCTGTCATAAAATTACAAAAATTATGTCCAGACTGAGGAAAAAGTTTACATTTCTTATGTTACTGACATTAGCAAATATTCAATCATTCTTTAAAATAGGAAACAGAAAATATAAATTACTTAACAAAACACTGTTATAAGTTAACTTCAGCCTGTCACTTAGGATAGCAGAGCTAGGTTTCTAACTTGAAGACACATTCACCAATCACTATGCCAATGATCTTTCTGCTTGTCTACTCTCCACTGGGTTCTATAATTATCATGTCCCATATAATCTTTTATGTCATTTGTTACTCATCTTGACTGACAATAAATGAACTGAACTGAGTTGGATTAAACAATCCCACAGTAGAGAATTGCTTTGGATATCCATAGTGAATGGCTGACATCTGGCAACAGTGTTAAGTTTCCAATCCTTGCTTGTAAATTGACCCTGCCATAATGTATTTTCAACTTGGGATGTGAGAAGTCAAATTCAAACAAAACAATCTACTGTATATACTGGTTTATAAGTCCAACTGCAAACTGCACAGACCCAGATCTTCTGGCAAATAATGTACTGGCAGATCTGGGTTTGTGCAGTTTGTTGGGAGTAATCAGTAGAACAAAACAGACCATGACCTACAGGCATATTATGCTACAGTAGATCAGGATCTTTGTTTGCAGTTTGACTCAATTTATAAGCAAGTACTGTATATATAATTTTTTCAGAGCAGCGATTAAAAGACCTAGATTAATTGACTGAAATTTTTTTAGTACAATGAATCACAGTAACATTAGTTCATAAAAAAAGTTTAATAAATGGCTATACATAATTGTTTTTTCACCTGAAGACACCAACCTTGCAAGTTACTACCTTCTGTAATTTTCTTGCAACAAAATAAAATTTAAGGATGGAAAATAATTTGTCAGGGTGTGTTTGACAGACATGTCACCTTGTCTTTGCGGCATCATTCAATGACCCATGCTCTACTATTTCAATGAAGTGTTCACGCAGCTTGGAGCATATTTAAAACAAGAACAAAGTGCAATAACAGATTACCAGCAATTTTCTATGGGGCCTAACATGTTATCCAAAATAATCTGAATTTTCACATCAGACCTATTTCATACAAATTAATTGTTCATGAGATAATTTTTTTATTAACTGCAGATTACAGAATTTTCAAGACTCTTGAAAATACTTATTTCATAAATATACAAACTGCAACTAAAGATGTGTGAAAAAAAGCATATACTGGCTGCTTCAAACACATCTACCATACATATATAGGGGAATCATATGTCATACCCAATTGCTTTTTTAGAAAAATATATATAGATATATGTCATGGAAATTATAGTTAGTACAATAGAATAATAAAAGTTATTATCTGATGCCACTGTAATGACGCAGCTGTTCTCTTGGGATGTGGAATAGAATTTATAATAAGTACATTTTTAAATAGCTAATGTTATCATGAGCAATAATTCCACTATACTATATAGAATGCATAAATACACTGACTGAACAATGACAACTGAACTGGCATTGAAAATCAAGTTGCATACTAAATTTTGTTTACATCAAATAATAATCAAGGGATTTATGTGTATGAAAAAAGTGGTTGGGTCTCACAGTCTGGCCCTATAACTGTGATACAGAAGGCTGACAAATACACACAATCTAAGCAAACAAAGGAACACAATCTGGCCCTTTAACAATGCTACAAAAGTCTGACAAATGAACACATTGGTCCTATAAGTTGGCTACAGATGGCTGACACATGAACACAATGTGGGCCTATAACTGCTACAGACAGCTGACAAATGAACACAATCTGAGCCTGTAAGTGCTATAGAAGGCTGAAAAATGAACACAATCTGGGCCTATAATTCTGCTACAGAAGGCTGATACATGAATACAATCTGGGCATACAACTCTGCTACAGAAGGCTGACAAATACACATAATCCTGGCAAACAAATGAACACAATCTGGCCCTTTAACAATGTTACAAAAGTCTGACAAATGAACACAATCTGGGCCTGTAACTGCTATAGAAGGCTGACAAATGAACACAATCTGGGCCTATAATTCTGCTAGAGAAGGCTGACACATAAACACAAAATGGGCTTACACTGTGCTAAAGAAGGCTGACAAATGAGCAAAATCTGGCCCAATAACTGTGCTAAAGAAGGCTGACAAATGAGCAAAATCTGGCCCAATAACTATGCTACAGAAGGCTGACAAATGAACAGAATCTGGGCAAATAAAACTGTGATACAGAAGGCTAACAAATGTGCAAAATCTGGCCCAATAACTGTGCTACATTGGGCTGACAAATGAGTAAAATCTGGCCCTATAACTCCACTACAGAAGGCTGACAGATGAACAGAACCTGGGCCTATAACTGTGCTACAGAAGGCTGATACAAGAATATGATCAGGGCCTACAACTCTGCTACAGAAAGCTGACAAATGAACACAATCTGGGCCTATAACTGTGCTACAGAAGGCTGACAAATGAACACAATCTAGGCCTATAACTGTACTACAGAAGGCTTATACAAGAATACAATCAGGGCCTACAACTCTGCTACAGAAGGCTGACAAATGAACACAATCTTGGCCTATAACTGTGCTACAGAAGGCTGACAAATGAACACAATTTGGGCCTGTAACTGTACTACAGAAGGCTGACAAATGAACACAATCTGGGCCTGTAACTGTACTACAGAAGGCTGACAAATGAACAGAACCTGGGCCTATAACTGTGCTACAGAAGGCTGACAAATGAACACAATCTGGCCCTAAAACTATACTACAGAAGCTGACAAATGAGCTCAACTAAAATATAACTATTCAAGCTGCACACCAAAATATGCATGAAATATAATAATAATTACTGCTGTTAGTGAGCAAAAAAAGATCTGTGTCTGAAAAGCAGGGGCTGTTACTCTGCTGAACAATGCATAAAAACGAGTGTCAGCCAAAACCTCATTAATATCGAGAATATCTAGCAGTATATCAAATAGGGCCGTAATCCAATAATAAGTAAGGAATTTATTTAGCAATAATGAAAATGAGACAAATGGATGGATGGAAGGAACGATGGGTTAAATTGAATTATCACCTCCTCTACACCACCCCCTCTATGTAAAGCAGGAAAGAAAAAGTAGCAAATATAGGAATCCTTGAAAGACTGTCAACAGTTACTAAGGTCCAGACATACCTATCTCCTACCTTATAAACAAGGTTACCTTTCAAGTTAAGTAATTAAAGGAAAGAGAGGCAAATAATTAACTTGTTGGTTAGAAATATCAATACCTGTATTTACCCATCAAATCTGAATAAAGTCAAGATATCTCTTTTGTTACAAACACTAAAGCAGCTTCTAACCACAACAAACCATTATTTATAGGAAAATGTTTTTGTACAGGGCAACTCAAAATAAAGGACAACTAGTAATGAATAAAACTTTTCTTAAAGAACACATTAATATCATGGACAAATCATACACCAAAACATTCCTTAAAGGGCACCTAAATATCAAAGACAACTGCTCATCACTAAAACCTTTAAGGGCACCTCAATGTCAAAGACAAGTGCTCATCACTAAAACCTTTCAAGGACACCTAAATATCAAAGACAACTGCTCATCACTAAAACCTTAAAGGGCACCTCAATGTCAAAGACAAGTGCTCATCACTAAAACCTTTCAAGGACACCTAAATATCAAAGACAACTGCTCATCACTACCGGGTAAAAACCTTTCAAGGGCACCTCAATAAAAAACAACTGCTCATCATTAAAACCTTTCAAGGACACCTAAATATCAAAGACAACTGCTCATCAATAAAACCTTTCAAGGACACCTAAATATCAAAGACAACTGCTCAAGTCTACTGACTACTGTTCACAGAGTAATACCTTTAGAGGATATATCAACACAAAAGAAAACAGGTCATAAAGGACATCTAAGGATCTTGTTTCTCACTTTCATTATCAATTTAACCACAAAGGATAAAAACAATATGGTCTTTTTAGTGTCTGTTATAAACAGGATGCCACTGAGCATCATGTCTGGTGTTAGTAGGAGGATCATGTAACATACTGTGGGTCTACATGAAGGAAATGTTCTCACAAACCAACCCAACCCTGACCCCAATCAAAACAACCTTGAGCCAAAACCTATCAGAGACAACTCTTGTCTTTAATGTCAATTTTGAACCAGTCTTTCTTTTTATTTTATGTAGAAAGTCTAAATTTCATGTGTTTATATGCATTAGGGTGTTTTGTTTGGTATATGCCACACCAAGACAAGTAGGGTATCTTTTTAGTGCCAAGGTTAATAGGAATGAAGTTTCCTGAAGTACACACCATGGTAACCAAACAAGGCTAATCCAATAAGAGGCTCTGAAAATGCAGCATTTATGTCAGCAACAGAGCTCAAGCATTAGGAATGATTTACTTATGTAAATGCACAGTAGCCTGGTGCAGAGCTAATTTGGGAAAGATGCAATTAAAAAAGTCTAAAGGAACTATACTGAAACTACACTTTATAATGTCATTAGGGTCTGAGACAAGGATGACATGTAACATCTTGCATGTGATATGGAATGAATGATGACATGTTAATATCTGGCTTTATCTTACCACTCCTTTTCATCATCAATTCTCTTACCACAACATAACACTGGATGGTTTCCACTCCTTTTCATTATCAATTCTCTTACCACAAAATAACACTGGATGGTTTCCACTCCTTTTCATTGTCAATTATCTTACCACAACATAACACTGGATGGTTAACTTCCACTCCTTTTCATTATCAAGTATCTTACCACAACATAACACTGGATGGTTTCCACTCCTTTTCATTATCAATTATGTTACCACAACATAACACTGGATGGTTTCCACTCCTTTTCATTATCAATTCTCTTACCACAACATAACACTGGATGGTTTCCACTCCTTTTCATTATCAATTATCTTACCACAACATAACACTGGATAGTTTCCACTCCTTTTCATTATCAATTCTCTTACCACAACATAACACTGGATAGTTTCCACTCCTTTTCATTATCAAGTATCCTACCATAACATAACACTGGATGGTTTCCACTCCTTTTTATTATCAAGCATCTTACCACAACATAACAGTGGATAGTTTCCACTCCTTTTCATTATCAATTATCTTACCACAACATAACACTGGATGGTTTCCACTCCTTTTCATTATCAATTATCTTACCACAACATAACACTGGATGGTTTCCACTCCTTTTTATTATCAAGCATCTTACTACAACATAACACTGGATGGTTTCCACTCCTTTTTATTATCAGTTATCATCTTGTATCAAATTTGGTATTTCTTGTGAAAAATTTAATTGTTTGAAACATACAACATTGAGTCTATACTGAAGACTTGGATAAAATTGGGTAAAATTTTTAATGTTACAAAAATATTACTTGAATAATTCATGTTGTGTGAAGCCTACATAGGTGTGACACTGACAACAAGCTGTTCACTGCAATCTGGGCTGGCCATGAAGACAGTTCATTATTGTTTGTTGGCTGGTAATTTTGGCAACCTTGTTTGTGGTCATTAGATACTATTGTTTTCACCATAGTGTAACCAAGGTTTACCCTTTTTTCAATAAAAGCAAGTTGATCGACATATGGACCACCATAGTTAGTCCTAGAACATACATATATATGAAATAAAGTGAGATGACGGACAGAGATTACCATCTCTAATACTACATATACATGGCCAATTCCATCAATGAAAAAAATTGTGATTCACTCTCTTTTCGTCCGAGAACAAATGAACACCCATTAGGTGAATGACCTGACAAACAATTATTATTTTTGCAAGGTAAATTCTGGAACTGTTTCTATTTTCTCTAGCAGCTCATAAAGGACATGAAACATGATTCAGCATAATACCTGGTGACCTGAAGATCATCCCTCAGTTTGGAATAAAACTGATCTAACTGCACCTCAGTTAGCAGTTCATATAACCACTCCTGACCGTCGTCTTCCCCACTCATTTCCTTGTCACCTGTCCCACCGGTAACACTGAAAGGAATTTACATAAGAAGAATTAATTATTTTTTAATGATAACAGAGGATTATGTCATACATCTTTAAGGCATGTGCCTACATAATAACACAGTCCTGTTTTCGTTTTCATTTACCAATTTTCTCATTAGTTAAATCTCAATATTCTCATCCGTCAAAAAAAGCCACTGTAGCTCAGTTCTTGGCATGGTCAGACTTGCATTTAAGATGCGGTTTTGTTTATGCCCCTGTCGATTTCAATAGCACTACAATGCCAACAAATTAGGAGGAAAGTGCATTTGCCAATAACACGCCATTAGCATGGGCTTATATCAAACTCGCGACGCTTAAATTACCAGTTAGTCACTTGCAAGCTGAGCCAATGCAGTTTCCTCAACCAGGATGGGGAAGATTTTTAAATTTACCCAAACCAGCAGGGTTTGACACCGTACTGTGAGGTAACTATGGACAATGTCTATGTCTTTTTCCCAATTACCTTGGCACAATATAACCTTCCATTGTGCCACATTCACTAAAGAGCAAACAGAAAAGCATATCTGTGAAGCCACCTTCCACTGCAAGTGTGTGTCTAACACACCCGACAAATGTTGTGGCCGCATGAGGATTATATAGCTGAATAAATTTTAGTCATACAGAAGAAGAGGTGAAAATGTGTATACCTGGATATAAAATATCTTGTCATCATGCCTTGCTGTGAAAACCAATACGCATGTGCACGTAAATCAAGGCCAAAAGAACCGAACATTCAGTCCTGGCAATCTGCAAATCCAGAACTGGTATGAAAAATAATAATGCTAGAATCTGCACTGATGTAAAATGTGGGACTAAGACCACAAGGTGAAAATTGGAGAGCAAGCATGTCACAGAATGAATTGTAGAATGAGTGTCTTAGCTTCATAATGATTAATGCTAAGCATGGGGAAAAATCTATTGTAATAACGAAATGTGTTTCTTGACCAAGCGATGTCAAACCCTGGCGTGAATCCCGCTAGAAGCCATGTTTCTCCTGATTCCAAAGACTCCTATACAGCTACTGTTGTAAACTGGAAAGCACAGCTTGTCCAATCATTAAATAAATTTACTCTAATTAATACAAGACCAAATATCTCACAACTTCAAATTGTACGTCAACCGCAAAACTGCATGGTTTCTCTTCACTGACTTTCCGTAACGTACCGCCTGCATTTCACGCCGTTAACCTATACAACTCAACCACCTAATACAGGGAATTATTTTTTACTACGTCACCTTAGTCAAGTCAGATCATGATTTTAAGCTAGACTGTGCCTGTAACTCTGCATCATATTTACCACCATAGCAACAATAAATGGCGCCTGCCGGCGGCTGAACAGTCCCTTCTCATTTATGCCATTGTATAATTTACCAGTCTCAAATCATATATACTGCACCTGGATTCGCACAATCAATTTACAAAACTAGATATTAATATGGACTACTGAACTCCAGGGACACTCGTGCGGCTTTGGCCTGAATTCACCGAAAGTAGACCATGGCATCACGAAAACTCACTAACACTTCTCTCCTTGACGTTTCTTCCTAGTAACTGGCTAATTATTTCGGTCTGAGGACTATAGTCCCAGCACCGACTTCCCAAAATCAAACAAGTAATCACAAAAAATCTGAGAAATCCTTAAAACGCTGAGCTTTAAACAGATGCGGATACTCCAAATTTATTACACTATCTTTGACTTTAGGAAATATTAGCACGAGAAAATACTTAAACTAGAACCTTAAGATAAATTTTACATGACTGGGACCATGATGCCAAGGTGAAATAACCAAATCAGCATATTGTACAATGAATGTCTCCGGTTCATAATGATCTGACAACTTCATGACAGAACTAATCTTCAAATACCTTTCGCCAGCTCAAATCTATACGAAATAAACCTATCAGTTTTGCCAAAGCCTGTTTCAGAATGGAATCTTCTCCCTTTGGAAATCCTAGAGAACCCTTAGTTATATTCTTTTAAATCACATTTAAATAGGAATTTAGAAAAGGTCCCATATTATTACAATCAAGGCGAGAAATTAAAAACAAAATTATGCACTTGGATCAAAGATCCCATTCTACTACAATCAAAGTGAGAGATCAGCGCAAATTATGCACTTGGATCAAAGATCCCATTCTACTACAAAGTGAGAGATCAGCACAAATTATGCACTTGGATCAAAGGTCCCATTCTACTACAATCAAAGTGAGAGATCAGCGCAAATTATGCACTTGGATCAAAGATCCCATTCTACTGAAATCAAAGTGAGAGATCAGCGCAAATTATGCACTTGGATCAAAGATCCCATTCTACTACAATCAAAGTGAGAGATCAGCGCAAATTATGCACTTGGATCAAAGATCCCATTCTACTACAATCAAAGGGAGAGATCAGCGCAAATTATGCACTTGGATCAAAGGTCCCATTCTACTACAATCAAAGTGAGAGATCAATGCACTTTGACCAAGCTTTATCTTATTAAATGACGATCATTTAAAAAAAAACACTTGTTACCTAGCAATAAGATATTCATGCAGTGAACCAAAAGTTGAAAAACATTTTCTCTTTGACTGTACAAATATCATACTGTCAGAAACTAAGCAATAGGAACAGTGCATTATATTACAAACATAACTTCTTTATCAATGGGTAGCCACTTTGCAATCATGTGCGGTAAACGAGACGTTTCAGGCAGTCCAAAAGTACATAATAACAACAAAAACATTTTGTTTAAACACTATCTATAATATTTACACTAACCTGATATATATCTGGTATGTTTTTAGTTACATATACACTGGCCTAATATATATATATATATATATATATATATATATATATATATATATATATATATATATATATATATATATATATATATATATATATATATATATGGTATATATATAGTTACTTCATATAATCTGACCTGATAAAGTGATATATAACTGGCATGTGTTTAGTTAATACATATACACTGACCCGATATATATCTTGTATGCATACAGTTACTACATATACACTGACCCGATATATATCTTGTATGCATACAGTTACTACATATACACTGACCCGATATATATCTTGTATGCATACATTACTACATATACACTGACCCGATATATATCTTGTATGCATACAGTTACTACATATACACTGACCCGATATATATCTTGTATGCATACAGTTACTACATATACACTGACCCGATATATATCGTGTATGCATACATTACTACATATACACTGACCCGATATATATCTTGTATGCATACAGTTACTACATATACACTGACCCGATATATATCTTGTATGCATACAGTTACTACATATACACTGACCCGATATATATCGTGTATGCATACAGTTACTACATATACACTGACCTTATATATATCTTGTATGCATACAGTTACTACATATACACTGACCCGATATATATCGTGTATGCATACAGTTACTACATATACACTGACCTTATACATCGCACCTTATACATCATTAGTATGTATTTCGTTAATACATATACAATGACCTGATTGATATATATATATATATATATATATATATATATATATATATATATATATATATATATATATATATATCTGGTATGTATATAGTTACTAAATATATACTGACTTGATATATCACTGGTTTGTGTTTAATTAATACATATACACTGACTTAATATAGATCTGGTATGCATAAGGTAACTATATATACACTGACCTTATACATGTCTGGTACGTATTTAGTTAATAAATATACATGTACACTGACATGATATATATCTGATATATATTTATATATATTTAGTTACTACACATACATGACCTGATACATCTCCGGTACGTATTTGGTTAATATGACATGATATATATATGATATATGATACATACATACATACATATATATATATATGATATATGATATATACATACATACATATATATATATATATATATATATATATATACATTATATATATATATATATATATATATATATATATATATATATATATATATATATATATATATATATATATAGTTACTACATATACACTGACCTGATACATCTTTGGTATGTATTTAGTTAATACATATACAATGAGTTGATATATATCTGATATGTATTTAGTTACTTCCTAAATAATGACCTGCTACATTTCCGGTATAAATATATGATGATTTCTGCAAATAAATACTGTTTAAATCAAGCATGATGATAATCTGTCAAGGGGTTTAGGAAATATATGCCAATGATGACAACGACATCATCATCATCGCTACGGCCGCCTTCGTAGGCTCCCAAATATGTGGGTTTGGATAAGAAACTGTGCGACTGTACACGTATGTTTGAGGAGTTTTTAGTTTAGGTTTGGGTGTTTGTTAAGTTGTTTGTACAACATTTTAGCATATTGTTCATAACGATGAAATGAGACCTAAGTGCCTTAACCATTTCGCAAAGACACACGGAGGCATTCGACCAAAGATGACCTGGGCAGGTATCAAACCCACGACCAACGGATTACGAGTCTGACGCTCTATCGATAATTATGCCTCGGAAAGAAACTCGTGGTTTGTTAAGGTAACGCAAATCAATAGTATTTGGTTTTTTGTTTTAAGACTTTTAAAAAATATATTATATGCCCGTGAGAATTTACTCGTAGGTCCTTAAATTGTCTGCAGTTAGTGTATCAACTTACATCAGATGGTTCAACAACCTTAGAATCGTTTATTCATTTTAGTACTGGCGTCACTAACCTGTCCTACACCACCCAGCCTAACAGCAAGTGGCAAGTGAATCAACATGAAACACTGTTATGATATCTGCCAACCACAATAATTAAAAATATGTATGAGCCGCGACGAGAGGAAACTATGATATCTTAGAAAACGTACTTCATGGAGGAATTTGTAATGTCCTAACGTATTTCTACGCACATTAACTATTGTCTGTCAATAATCGTGACAAGTTTGCGAAACAGACTGCATTGTATCGGGGAAAGATTGATATTACTGAAAGTTACGGGACAAAACGTCAATTGTATGCACGAAGGAACGATTTGTTGCGTTGTGGCCCCCATAACATATGCCACACACACACAAACAATCACGCGCGCACACACATTTTCTGACTGGACAGTGATACATTGGGCGTGTTTTCTTTTTCTTCAGATAAGTATATTGGGACCCATATGACAGCCTTCTACAAACTCGTTCACATGCTATGATATTGTTTTGACTAACAGGTCCGTTGCGATTGTCAATAACACTTAATCATAATTCCAAGGGTTGGAATTTAATAGTTGTTAAATGATTTTGATTAGGACGCTTTCAACACAGTAGCAACAGTGAGCCAAAGAAATTAGTGCTAATTGCCTTTCCCAAGGCCCGAGCAAGTATCGAATCAACGACCCTTGCATTATGACCTAATCGCTCTACAAATGCATACACTTGTGCGGGAAATATAATTGCAAATCTAATATTTACTTCTGTAATGATGGTGAAAATATGACTTCAAACTTTTTGGTTAATAAAGTATATAAAAAGTGTACTATAATCCCTCACTATAACAACCCTTGTCAAAACCAACCTCTTTATTATGAATTCCTTGTTATAATGAAAACTAACACTAGAAACAAACAAAAAAAATGTATACGTACATATAATTCTTCATTATAACAAATCATTTATATGTACTCCAGCTCATCCATTATAGCGGGGGGGGGGGGGACAATATATACTAATGACACCGTATTTCCTCATTTTAATTACTGTATGTCTATTCGATGCATAGGGTATACTGCTTTAGAATGTGACCACCTTACAATGAAGTAAATGTTACATTATATTTTTCGCTACCAACTGAAGAAATGGGACCCATGACCATACCCGACTTACAACTGGATCCATGTCATAAATAAGGGCCCTGTAAAGAGTGGGTGCTGTACTACTGCTTTTATGGCCCACTAATGGACAACAATAAACAAACATAAATTTGTGAAGGTAGATAGTGCATTCATTTACACGTATCGTGATTATCTTCCTGGTACTACTATTATCGATAATACTGTACCTTTGCTTCAAATGATTTCCGAGTCTTTCCCACATAGTGAAGCAGTAATATATAACGTTAAGTGTTAATACACTGAAGGAAAAGCTCTCGCAAGCTGTCTCTGAGGCAGCGGTGTACCGTTAAATTTCAATTATGTAGTCTCCCTCTTGTAGGCTAGACTCATGTCTACTCTCCTTGTAGTAACTTTAGTTTCTGCCAAATTTTAATGGGATTGCACTTTCATCTTATTTAGGATCCAGGACCCATCCTTCTACTTACCGGAACTGCACTCCCAAAGGAGATTATCAGTTGAATGTGCTGATTACAATTTGAGAGGAAATTATTGATAACAAATTCCATGCCTGGACTATACAGTTAAACAGCCAGCATATAAAAACACAACGCACAAGTATTACTATAAGGCTGTAGTATAAACAGACAAAAAGTCTGTAAAAGTTCCTTGTACTAACCTGCAAGTAACGAATATCAATGTTTACAAAATCTGGACTCAAACCATGGGCGCCAGCACATAGGGGCAAGGATGCCCCCCCCCCCCATTTCACCTCTAAACATGTGTTGGCCTACATACGTAAAACCTAACAGCTGACCAGTACATGTTACCCCCCCACACACACACACACACAAACAAAAAATCTGCGGGCGCAGATGATTGTAACACTTGCTCTGTGTAATGTTACAATATTCCGAGCAGAATTTTAATTTTGCCAATCTTAATTTAAAAGGTAAATCAAGATTTCAAATCAAAATTAAAACCGTTCAAAGCTGCTGGATGTGGGATTTTTATAGTTCTGATAAAATAAACCGTACAACAAATTTATTTAGGGTTTCAGGTTACCGGGCAATATTGCATGCAAAACAGTTTGTATTTCAGGCCACCGGAACATAGTACATACAAAACAGCATAAATAATCTAACACAGTAATAGGGCACACATATTTTTTTTTATAAAAACGATAGTATTAATTGATCTTTACTTTATAAATGTACACGCTGTATCATAAACATCTGCATTAGCTTGGAACGTTAAATATAATTCAAAAACTATTACTGTAGTTACGCATATCAAAAGAAGAAAACGATTGATACGTAGAATGTTTGATTTTAAAAGCACTTTTAACATATTACTGACAACACCAAGACGAAAAAACAAAAGGGATCTAAATGTCTTTCCTATGGAAAAGACGAGGCAACCGATTTCGAACAGTGAAATCTCTCCTAAATACAAAAAACACATTACAAGTGAGTCAAGGTTTTCTACGTCTACAAAAACAGAAAAAAATATTCAGAGTTTACATAAACACGAATTTTGATTAAAATATACAACTTTTAACAGCGTGAGCAATTTAAGATGTTATCTTCGGCGAAACATAAATGTGAATTTAATTCCGCTCTAACATCTGGACTGTGTTAAATATCGATAAAATCGCACTCCTGGGATATCACAGCTCAATTTACTACAACACAGCGTATGTAATTCAAAAACCAGTATATAGCATGGATCCAAGCAATTATTTACCTTACGTATCCAAATGCACATTCCCAACTTCGAGGTCAAACCTACTGCTCATATCTCGAATGTATGCTGATAGATGTAATTCGAACAACCTCAGCTATTTACACAATAAGTATGGACCGAGAAGATGCGATTGCATCTTACTGTCTTTTCATTCGTAACTTCTCAGTAAATTCTACAGTCAATCCTTCGCTGGCACCCGGCCTAACTGGGCAAATCAATATCATTGGCCGGTAACTAGAAACAAAAGTCCCTTGACGGGATCAATTCTCTACTCTCCGAAAAGCATTTTTAGACATGAACATCAAGTCAGGAGGTGTAGCGACAAGATTTTCAACATGGCCGTTCTGGCGGCCATATTAGATTTTTAAGTGAAACCATTTTCAATTTGGACCAGCAAGACATTATATGAAGACTCTGTCAACATGACTTTACATACCGAAGTAGCAACGATAACACAATTTTCAAGATGGCTGTCTTGGCGGCAATAATGAAAATCAGAATTGCACCATTTTCATTTAGGACCAACTAGACCACAATAAATTTTACAGCGAAATCTCCATGTTGATATGACAATCCATTCAGGAAGAGTCGTGATGAAAAAGGTTTTGAAGATGGCTGCTATGACGGTCATACATTATATCTGATCGTATTCATTTAGGACGAAACAGTCCTCGGGATGAATGTGGTTTTTAAGTTTCATTGCAATCTTCCGAGTAATTTAGGAGTCGTAGCGATAACGATTGGCGGACGACTGAAGACCGATGTCCAATGAAGGACCACAGGCAATCCTTTATGGTCTCCTGGTCTGTGACAAGTACAGCTACAAAGCTTTGTCTCCAGATTAGTTACCAATGTAACAAAATTCATACCAAGATGTACGAGAAGCTCGGAACCAGATTAATTTGTCAGATGCATGATGGAGAAAAATACGGATATCATGTACTTTCACTAAGATGCTAATTACTGTGCAAACTTCCTAAGTTCCGTTTTTTATCTTTCTTTCTCACAACCGATCACTACTACTCACGCATGTACTTTACTTGCGTCTGAAACTGAAGACCATAACAACGTGCAAAACTACACGTCTCCAATGATTTAAAGAATTTAGAGACATTTATTTGCAACCGAAATTTACTGGAATTTTTCTTCGTTCTTTTCCCCCAACAATCCTAAAGAGATTTTTTTTTTAAAAGAAAAGTTACCTTTACTTGGTCATAACTCGTAATGCTCGTTAATTTAGTGGTTTGTTTAATACAGAGGCGTAGCTATGATATTTTGCGCCCGGGGACGAACTATAAAATTGGCGCCCCAGCCCCCTCCCCGTTTAATCACATTTTTGAATATTACCCTTGTTTACTTATTATAATGTAACGTTGTAAGCCTCATTTTGGCGCCCCTGTACCTTGGCGCCCGGGGACATATGTACCCCCCTGCCCCCCCTCCCCCCCCCCCCCCCAGCTACGCCTCTGGTTTAATACGAGGAATAAATTAATAACAACAGTTAGGGTCTATGCCAGGCGGCCGATTTTGGAGAGAATAGTCGCCCTAAGGCCTTTCATTTCGCCTAAACACAGCATTGAAGAAAGAAAGAAAGGAAAAAAAAAAAGAAAACGAATGGAAATGTTATTCTGTAGCCCAATCGAAATCGAAATCTGAATCACTGAAGGTATCCTCGGTTCCTTACGAATATCATTAATCATTTTAATAACAGTCTGGAAAGATAATTTGGGGCGCTCTGCAGTTTAGTATTTTGCATAAGGTAAGATTTTTAAAGAAAAAGAATTTCTTCGGTTTTCCTCATTGTTTATACTATATTAAAAAAGACCATGTATATTTTGATGGGAGAAATATGGGTTAATAAGTATAGAAGAGCTTGCCATTACTTCAGATGTGCATCTATCAAACAACTGCTAGCTCCGCTTGGTCTTTTTCACTTCATGGACTTTAGAGGTAAATTGTAAATTTAAAAAAAGGAGACAGAATAACTAATTTTACTTTTTAATTTGATATATCTGGCAATTCATTCATTACAATTTGAGAATCTGTTATTGTCTCGTCTGGCATAATTCGTTTTCTCTAGTTTAACAACTGGATAATGTACTTTAGACTTATTCAGGCTGATATTTTGAGCATATGGGAGCAGTCATTTTGGTTAGCGTGCGTCGATCACGTACAATTTCAAGAAGCGCAATATCCAAAGAAATTTCAATCACAGTACATGAAAGTAACATAGAGGTATACTAAAAGTCTCTCCATTTTGCATGTTGTAAATGTAAGCAACTTCACTGTATACCTATAGTTCATAACATCTGTAGAGCGCTCCCTCTGCTATCGAAATAGCTGCCGATCGTTGACTAGATTTTCCAGGTTACGGCAACTACGCTATGCAACAAATGCAGCGAAGCAAAATGACAAATAAAAGTTTCTTGTTGTTATGGATTTAACGCCATTTGTCAACACATGATACATGGTGGAGGAAGATCCTGTGGAAATCTCCTGGAAGAACTACCGACCCACGGGAAGCTACTGGAAAGCTTTCTCACACACCCACGTTAGCCGAGGTCGAGCTCAAACATGCGCGGACTGATGCGAGATGTCAGTGATCAGTAGAGGTGAACACTTAAGACCACTATGTCACCCCAAGCCCCGTGCGTTTTTGTTGTTGTTGTTGTTGTTGCTATAACATACATATAGTATTTATAGAGTTATTTCAAGAGTTCTGAATTTTTTGTGCTTTCAGCATATAAAATATTCAAAAGCAATAAAATATAAAGTATAAAAAGTCCAATCATCAAAACCATATTTACTCCCCCCCCCCCCCAAACTGGGTGTGAAAAACAGGCCCGCTCTGTAGGCCTATTTTTTTCCCCTGGGAAACCGAAAGCCTGTGAATTCAGAGAAGGGAGACTGCTTCGCAATCAGATGTTCCCTTAAAACTAATGTTCCATGAAAGACTTAGTCTTTCTCGAAATATTTCGATAAACGTAAGTGGATTTGGGGAAAATGAAAGCAAGGTTTGGTACCGAAATGAAATCAAAGTAACAGTACTGCTATCGAGTCTATGATGGCCAAAATTTGGTCCAGCATGTTCAAGGCAGGATGGCAATTGGCAGCAAATGCTTCTGGAAGAAATGTATCTGTCTTTCACACATAGATGACAGTGGCTGATGTAAGACGAAGCACAGGTGGCCACTTCAAAAGAAATTTGTACAGAACATTTATACCTTAAGCTTAAGGAAACATTCGGTTCTTAAAATGTATAAGCATGCGAAAGTGGACTTTGGGTAAACGGTTACATGAGAAAACTTTGATAAAGGAAATTCAAATACAATACAGTGATCCCTCACTATAAATCATCACAGCAGAACACGGTCCCTTTTATAAGGCGGGTATGATAATGGGTCACATTACCTTGCATCTCAGTACAACGCAGTCCCATATATTAGAATGGTCCCTTACTATAAGGCTCTTAAATATAACACGGTCGCATTTCGTGGCAGATACAGTCTTAGATCCAGTTAGATACTGTGACCCATTACCATAAGGCATATTGATATAATACTGTTCTTTTATTTGGCGGGAATGGTCATGGATTAGTCCTACGCTATACAAACTGACCTACCGCATCTCCGCGTTTGAAATGTAAGTAGTAGCAATGACATTGCCACTAAACATTAAAATCTAAATGTCCATCATTGCACCACATTGGTGAAATGAATTTAATAACAGAAGTACACTTGATATAAATGTGCCAGGGGCGCCGCAGAATCAGTTTTGCGGTGGGGGCAAACATGTAGTGCTCAGCTACTAAGCTTTACGTATGTATGCAAGAACATGTTTACCGATGAAATGGGCGGAGCAAGTGCCCCCGCCCCTGTCACTATGTGCGTGCGCCCATGGTGTGTGTGTGTGTGTGTGGAGAGAGAGAGAGAGAGGGGGGTAGGTGTCACCTATACAACAAGCATTGTCCCCTGGATATGACTGTCCCACGCACTAAGCTCAGAATCGTAACTTTGAAACTGTTCATAACCCCCACCCTTAAACTACATATGCTTATTTGGCATTATAAATGGAGTTAATCTGTGCTGATGGCATGGCTTACTTGGTCTGTCCCTACCCACGTTTCATAAGCAGAACGTTTTATTTCAGAGCCATGCACCATTATACATATATATATATATATATATATATATATATATATATATATATATATATATATATATATATATATACATGTATATATATATATATATATATATATATATATATATATATATATATATATATATCCAGTATTAATTACAACACATTCATAGTGCCATTTTGATTACTCAGTCTTGATCAGAAAAACACTGGCAGATCATGATCTGAATACTTTGTTCTACTGATTGCTTCTGATAAACCCAGATCTGCCAGCACATTATGTAACTGCATTTCTGGGTCTATGTTGTTGGAGTATATATGGTATAAGACCTATCAATTGCTCTCTGCTGTTTATATGGTGTCATGGTGTCAAGTCTGCTTTGCAAGAATGACACCAGCTGTTACTGACCGGTGCTAGCAAATTTTGCTTTCCATGTTTGTAGAGAATGTCAGAACCACCTTTGTTTATCTGAATGTGTTGTTCACAATGACTATAATTACTATTATGAGTAAAGTGAAATCAAGGTTAGTCTACTATTTTCACTGCTAAAATTAATCAGAAATGGTTAAAAGCTTGTCACTTTTTAAATTTCAAAAATTCTGGCTAAATATTACATATCTCTAGTTTGAGAAACTGCTGTTTTAAAGCTAGAAAGCACTGCTAATACAGTAACATGTGGAATAAATTTGAAGAAGACTGGAACACTTCTTGCTAGTGCTAATCTCTTTTTTATAAACGGGAATAAAACTTGATGAAGGCTGAACACTTGTTGTTAGTGCTAATCTCTTTATTATAATCTGGAATTAATTTTGATGAAGGCTGAAAACTTGCCAATCTGTTTTTCATACGCTGAGGTCCGTGTGCAATGAAGTATAGGATAAGAACTGAGAATTTTTTTAGAGATCTTGTGTCAGTTAAAAAGTTACTATTTTTCTAAGATTCAATAAAAAAAAAAGCAAGTGCACATGAAAGTAAATCACACACATGACAAAGACAAGGAATAAAGCTAACATAAAAACATTTAAGCAAAAACCACAGATGTGGAAGCAATGGTGGCTCAGACACGATGCAAACAAAAATAAACGATTAAACATAAAGATACTGTAAAACATACTTTTGACAAGAGATACAAAACAAAGATATTAAGATGGAAAGTATTAGACCAGGTTACTTTTTGTCAAATGGTCTGTACATCAATCTTTTAGTAAAAGTATAATTTTGAGACACAAACAAATTTTAAAGGGATGATGAAAAATGCTTTAAAGTAAATAATACACAAGTAGTGACAAAATAAAAAATGAGATATCATATTTGGTTTTACAGTTTTACCCCCTTAAATTTGCCATCAATGTCATTTTTTCTTTGGACAATTACATTATTGTAACAAATGTTTAATCAAGTTCCTAAATACATGTACCTGCTTCACTTGAATTTTGAAAAGAGCTGCATGATGGAATTTTCTGTTTCAGATCTTGATCTCATTAAACTTATGTCTACCAGCTTTTTTATAAAATAATTCTAACTTTTGTGAATTAGTTTTTCTTTGAAAATATAATTCATGATTAAATGCTAAACTTTGTACTGCTATAAGAACTCCAACTTAAAACTTTAGACCCTTCTGTCATTCATTCAACCTTGAAAATGTTACACTGGCAGCCAACAGTAACTCTACCGCACTACACAACAACTTGGTAAACTACGACAAATAGTGACTATTTGCTTTTAAGATGGAAATTAATTGCCATCTTAAAGTTTGCATCACCTCTGACTACTCTGGTCATAGCTACAACCGTGTTGGTCTAGGAGGTATGGAACAGTCTATTAATGTTTACAGGACTGAGCGGTTATGGGAGCCATCATATGATACAAGCAAACAGACATGTCTGCATCATTTACCAGTTTTCATTAAGCTTCTATGTAATGTCTGTTTATGGTATAATTTACCTAATGAGAAAACAATGTTTGCAACCCTAGGGTCTGGCATCAAACAGATTCTTCCTACCTCCAGGACGAGCATGGCAGATTACGTCTGCTCAGAGAACTGTTTTTAAGCATTTATCTAATGAGTGATGTCCTATATGTTGATAAAAATCAAGTTGAAATAATTTGTGCAAGAAACAAATCTGTTCATTTTAGCTTCATTTCAAGATGCTCACTGGGGTATTTATTCACTGTGCTACAGGCATGATAGTAATATGCATATGATGCATATTGCTCACTGGGGTATTTACTCACAGAGCTACAGGCATGATAGTAATATGCATATGAGGCATATCGCTCACTGGGGTATTTATTCACTGAGCTACTGGCCTGATAGTAATATGCATATGAGGAATATTGCTCACTGGGGTATTTACTCACAGAGCTACAGGCATGATAGTAATATGCATATGAGGCATATCGCTCACTGGGGTATTTATTCACTGAGCTACTGGCCTGATAGTAATATGCATATGAGGAATATTGCTCACTGGGGTATTTATTCATTGAGCTACTAGTATGATAGTAATATGCATATGAGGCATATTGCTCACTAGGGTATTTATTCATTGAGCTACTAGTATGATAGTAATATGCATATGAGGCATATCGCTCACTGGGGTATTTATTCACTGAGCTACTGGCCTGATAGTAATATGCATATGAGGAATATTGCTCACTGGGGTATTTATTCATTGAGCTACTAGTATGATAGTAATATGCATATGAGGCATATTGCTCACTGGGGTATTTATTCACTGAGCTACTGGCATGATAGTAATATGCATATGAGGCATATTGCTCAACTTCATCAACAATTTAAATGATGAAACTTGTGTTTCCAATTCAGTATAAAATAAAATGAATTATAAAATGCAGAACTATGCAATAAATCCTACCTTGGAATAGTGTCATATATTCTCTTACTGTCACTGGCGGAAGATGCATCTGTTACCTCGGTTTTCTCCATAATTCCGGTACAACTAACATGTGCCTCTTTCATTCCAGAAACACATGAAACGCTACCATCTTCACTCCACTGATTATCAATAATATTATCACCTTGTCCCACTGTTCCATTCGGCTTTTCTTTGACGTTATTTTTGCGGCCAAAACCTTTTCGTAGTCCTTTGAATCGCACCATTTTCATTTTACTGAGCACAAAAATCCAATACACATTCCAGATATAATAAATGTAATCTTAACACAGACACCATTACTTTCCTATGCAATGTTATTAGTAATAGATTAAAATATTTTCATTGGTTTCACTATTGCTTCATTCACAGAATATAAACTAATAAACCGAAATGCATCCTTACTGGGAAAATATTAGTCATGTTTACAGTGTAAATCTTCTAAGCTGCACATATAAAGTGTGGCATGCATCAATTTCAACCTTCTACAACATCCCCATCCATTCAACAATCAACAACTGATAAGCACTGGGTTTACTGAGTAATTGAGTATTTGCTGGGACTTCAAATCTAAGTGTTATAAACCAGCTGCATGCCAGAGTGCTCAGGATTTACTGGTAGTCTTTTTCCCATTGAGATCTGCAGCAAATGAATAAAAGTTCATATTTTATAAAACATACTAAAAAATCTGGTGATATATTTAAACGGTATCAAATGTAAATGCAATCTGTGATAAGAACATTATAACTACGTGTCCTAAAATCTATATCCAACAAACGACTGTTGTATGACGAAACTCCCACAAATCAATTTCATCCTGCTTTGGATACTTGTGACCTTGTACATGAATATTTATTGACTAATATAGATTTCTACCTCATTACTTGTGCACTTAGTCAATATCTGCAGTTAACTTGTCAAATCCATACACTGGAAAGATGATGACCCAAACTTTAAGGAAATAAGATAGATTGTTAATCACTTATGACCTGTAAATGGATCCCTTTATGAGTTATGCTGGATCTACACTGTAATACTTAGGAAAATAAACACAAAAAGAAAATGCCTGAAGTATAATACATAACTGTTGGTGTTATAATAAATTATGAGCTGGATATTATTATAAATTATTCCATTTTAGTTTTTATTCTTTGAATATACTGATGTGACATGTTGTACAATCAATATAGTGATTCACTTCCCAATCCAACTCCTTTGTCACACAGCTTGAATCTTCTACAGACAGGACTCCCCCTGCAAGTCCAGAGCTGTAGAACAGACTGTAACACAGCTTGAATCTTCTGCAGATATGACTCCACTACATGTCCAGAGCTGTATAGCAGGCTGTAACACATTTTCTACAGACAGGACTCTTCCTGCAAGTCTAAAGCTGTAGAACAGGCTGTTAACACAGCTTGAATCTTTGGCAGATTGGACTCCCCTACAAGTCAAAGCTGTAGATCAGGCTGTAACATAGCTTGAATCTTCTGTAGACTGGACTCCCCTTGTAAGTCCAAAGCTGTAGAACTAGCTGCAACAGTTTCTGCAGACTGAACTCCCCCTGCAAGCCCAAAGTTGTAGAACAGGCTTGATATGTCTCCTGTTTATGGAATGAGGTGAATAATGGAGGTAACCTATTTGCTGTGAAAGGCATCCGGAGCGTGGTATTCCAACTGAAAGTCCTATCTTTTTAAAAGATCACAATTTTTATTTTAAATATTCTACCCTTTTCTGCCTTTATCTCTCTATTGTATGCCTTTCAGGGAGTATTTTGGCAAGATATTTACCTTTATCTTTGTCTTCTGGTAGACATTTACATGTCTTTCTATTAAATTTGGCAAGGTATTTGAACTTGCAACTTTTACTAACTAATGTAGGTTTTGCTTGTTATATACCAGGGACTGTGCTGATGTGCCGCCAAACAAAATAAATGTACATTCATGTAATCCACAAACTGCCAGGTAGAATCCTATCTTGAAGTGGAGTTTAGTGCATGTTACACCTGAAGACCTGGCTTTACACTCCATATCACCCTCCACTTGCATGAGTGACATGATCAATACACTTCATGCGTATGTAAGAAAAAGATACAATGAAAAACATTCAGTGATGCTGAAGTCCAGTTGTGATGGGGCTGGAGTGTAAGCAGTAAGATACGATTTTGTTTTCATCTTTAAACAAATCCAGTCTGATGGTTTAAGAGTTACCTCTCAGACAAGCTGTGAAAATGAAAATGCAGCAACATTATTAAATATTTGCATTTCAAAATGTCATATGTGACTGGGACCCTTCAAAGAGACTGAATGTTAAAACTGAGATTTTATCAAGAAAATTCAGATACATAGAGCAGAGAAATTTTGTGACTGAAAACCATTACAACAACCTGATTGTGTACTGTCACTGAAAACCATTATAACAACCTGATTGTGTACTGTCACTGAAAACCATTACAACAACCTGATTGTGTATTGTGACTGAAAAGCATTCCAACAACCATATTGTGGACTGTGACTGAAAACCGGTAACAGCATTAATGCTATGCATTTAAATTGGTTATATGCTTTCAGTCATGTCCTGCAGAATTTTTAAAAAAATGTGATGATTACTGCTACGAAGTTGATAAAGGACCATAACACTATAAACTACTTTTGGGGAATCAAACTTGGTTAGGATATTACTTTGAAAAACCTAATATTTCATTTCAGTAACTAACAATACAGCAAAACATCTCTTGCAATACTTCTGCAATGAGAGACTACATGCCTTGAGAAATCATCTTCTCAGTACAGATTTTTGGATTATGTAGTTTTGTGCCCTGACATAAGAGTAAGACTATGATTTTGGGGGCAGAAGGGGTTTCTTTCATGACTGTTTTAACTGTATATTTTGATAACATCATACATGGCTGACTGTTAAGAAAAAGACCGAAGTGCATTTTATTTCAGGAAGGGCCATAACTCTGTCAGATGGTGACAGAATAATATCTGTCATAATCAACCAATAGTTTCAAAAGTAACTTAATCATACTAAATCTGCTTGAAATCAAATAAGGAATATGCACTTCTTGAGACAAGTTTAACATGAAAAGCTTGACACATTTTACATGCCCAATGATAAAGATCCATACTAACTGATACTTCTTGTTGTTGTTGTTGTTCTAGGGTTTAACGCCATTTTTCAGCACATGATAGGCTATACATGGCGGCCAGTATAACTGGTGGAGGAAGAACCCTGGAAAACCCAGGGAAGAACGACCAACCCACGAAAAGCTACTGGCAGGCTTTCCCATGTACCCACGCTTGCCGAGCCTTGGACTCGAACCCACGCAGACAGAGGTGAGATGGCAGTGATCCGGAATGGTGAGCGCTTTAAACCACTTGGCCACTCACGGCCCCACTAACTGATACATTCTCAGTGGTACACTGTAATGGATAGGTTCCAACCTATCAATCAAACTGGGTGCATTAATTAGTTTTGACCAGTAAAAAATAGGCATCAAATTCAATGTCTTGTTAAATATTATACATCATATTTGCTCACAAACAAAAGACTATTCCAGATTACTTTCTTATTACAATGCAAGGGAGATTGAAAGATTACACAGAAAATCACTGAAAATTTATCAGAAAATTGGTTCACTATTGTGTTTGGGGCACATGCAATGCAGACTGTCATAATCCTCGATGGATTCATAGGGGATTTTGTAATAAACTTTCCCAAACCAAACACCAACATGAAAAAATGCCTGCTTTGGAAGTGAGTCATTAATTATAATCATATTTCATATATACAGAGGAGCCTCGTTAATCCAAACAACTTTCTTCATAGTCAATACGTCCAGATGAATCAGTTTTCCGGATAATTGAATCATGCATTTTTATTTTACAATGTCATCATATTGTATACATGTACATGTATGTGCTAGATGTAAATGTACTGTATATTCAATAATGGTTGAAATAAATTAATGAATACATCTATTGACTTGTGTTTAATTCACATTATTATAGCATGTGTTAAGGTAAACTAATAAAATACAGTTTTAGAAAATGTATTTTACAGCTGTTATAATGGCTAATGAGCTGATAATTGACATCCCCATTTTATTTGGAAATGAACTCCTATACTGTCCACAGCTTAAATCAATCAACTGTATTTATAAAGCCATCAAAAAACTGTCATTGTTACATACAAGTGGTAAGCAACAAAGACACTTAATGACACACTTAATTTATTACCCATATGTTATGTCACAAAACATGGACAATTTGATCCCAGTGTGTTTATTTAATAGGACTATCTAAAACAGACATTGTTTATACAATCACTGGTTACAATATGGTCACACTACTTAGTTTTTTCAATACACATGATCATGTGATCAATTAATAACATACCACTAGAATGTGATCATTCAGAGATTGATACATTGATATCCCTCCAGATTTGTGTAGGTGAATCTATATTATCCAACTGACTGTATTTTCATATATGATTTTTTTAATTTTCTTATTTTTGGACAGATTATTTCTGGATTATAGAGCCAAATTTTAATGTAATTTTACACTTTGTTCCCTGAGTTTGATTTCTTGATCTGGAATGTGCATTTCTTGATTAACAAAGCAAATTAACATCTAGGAATTCCGTTCCCGTTGAATTATTTCTGAATAGCAAGGTTTCCGGATAAATGGAGTCCCGATTAATGAGGCTCCTCTGTAAATACACAAAATAGTTTTAAAACAATGACATTATTTGTTGTGTTGGTGACAATTTTGAATGTTGTTGTTGTTGTTGTTCTAGGGTTTAACGCCATTTTTCAGCACAAGATAGGCTATACATGGTGGCCAGTATAACAGGTGGAGGAAGAACCATGGAAAACCCAGGGAAGAACCACCGACCCACGAGAAGCTACTGGCAGGCTTTCCCACATACCTACGCTAGCCGAGCCTTGGACTCAAACCCACGCAGACAGAGGTGAGATGGCAGTGATCTGGAATGGTGAGCACTTTAAACCACTCGGTCACTCGGGGCCCCTACAATTTTGAATAAAACTGTATATGCTAATTGTATACTTATGTTCAGATCATATCTTATTTCAGTCAAAATATTACATGGAATAAAAAGAAAATGTGTGTATACGTGTTGTTTTTCTCTCTTTATTACCAAGACTCATCGGATTTTTAAAATTTAAATTTGAAATATTTGAATACTGCATCATACTTCACTACTTTCAATTTTGTTAAATTTTCTGATGCTCTAGCAACAACCACATGGTTGACTGGCACATGTTGTACCAGTATAATAGCTCCCCTAGGCATAATTCCACTGCTGTGGAACACTTGTGCAAACCTGTCAGATACCTCCTTAAAATCAAGAAGTTTCAACCATGTCATATTAATTAGATAACAAGTAAAAGCAGATGCAAGTATAACCACCAACAGGCCCCCACCACCAATGTACCTGTACCTGCTTCTTTTAATGTGCCATTGTTTGTAATTACTTTACTGCTTTCTTAATTCAATGACTTATACATATTATCAATTTATATGGATCTGAAATTTACTTGTTTATCAATTATACGTTTATGAAATACTTTTATCTGTCCAGAGGAGGATATATATTACTGCAGTGTTAAGAACATAAATCATTCAGTGAATCAATAATTCAGGCAACTTTGTATACAGAGTTCATTTATTTACTGCAACTCGCTTGTTCTTTAAATTATTGATATTACATTTTTTTAAATCATCACAGATCAGAAAAAATGTTTTTTTTTTACTTGACGATTATAAATGTACAATATAAATTTAATAAATACATAAGGAAAGCTTAATTTTTTATATAAAAATAAACATTATCTAAGGCATTCAAGAAATTCTGATATTACGTTCTCATTTAGCTCAGTGTCTTATTGATATTTGTCAGGATGTTCATCCATTCTATAGATCATCAACAACAAGCTGCAACTTTCACCTGATTTTGTTAGTTGTGATATTCTTCAGTAGAAAAGCTCTGCAATTTACTACTATTTTTCAAGATTGTTACAAGCAAATGTTTCACAAGCTGGCATCAATAGGAACCCAGTGCTGCTTTCAAACATTTTCAAGGTCTTGTTAAACTACACCGTCATTATTTGCCTTTATTTTTACACAGTTTTAGATTTTACAAACTTTGCAATAAGGTGTCGAGTTACATTAAATTACAAGCTACATTCATGCTTAAATGGAATTAATCTGAATTATGTCCTATTTAATACTGGTTGTTTGTGGCCAATTAATTCAAGCAATAAAACTAATCTTCAGATTAAGGCAGCACTCAAGCCATGTGGTGTCATTAAACTCGTTCCATTTCTCTTTTACCCATGCATGATTTTCAGTCATGACAAACACCATGATTTAGTTATTTAATGAAAATGCCCATACTTAAGAGCCAGTCTCTCTCCATTCAAAGGTATACCATTCAAATGTTAAAAAAGACAATATAACAAAGACTGCTTAGGAAGCTTCAGAAATCTTACTGGAAAAATACCAACAATTACAGATAACTTAATTTTCATTGATTTGTACAAACACCTGACAATAGCTGATACTGTTAACTGCAGTTAACCCTTTTCTTTTAATTTCATAAACTGCTTTTTACCACAAAAAATTCTCCCTATTTTAATTGAAATGTTGAATGCTGCTGTGTTTTTAGCATGAAAGACACCATTAGGCACTGGAGAAAGTGTGGTGCCCAATCATTATTTCATAGCTGTGCATGGAACAGACTGATCCATTTCCCCCTCAGGAATGTTGGATAAGCACATGTCTACAAACCATAAACTACTTTTCCCCCACCCCACCCCAGTGCTGTGGACAAGAAGGTGTTTTAATGCCAGATGCCATAGGCCAAGGGCAGTAGAACACCTGTTTGTCCAAATCACCTCATGGAAAATAGTTTGGTCTGCTACCTACAAAGTTCTGAATTCTTTTTACCATCTGACAGAAAACAAGAATTTACAAACATCCATTTCCCTGTGGGGCTTGAAATCAGGCTCATTTATTTTACAAACAGCCGTAATGCCAGCCATGAGCGTGTTACTACATATAGCCCTAAATGCCAGTCATGAGTGTGTTATTGCCAATAGCCCCAAATGCCAGTTGTGAGTGTGTTACTGCATATAGCCCTAAAGCCAGTCACGAGTGTGTTACTGCATATAGCCCTAAAGCCAGTCATGAGCGTGTTACTGCAAATAGCCCCAAATGCCAGTCATGAGTGTGTTATTGCCAATAGCCCCAAATGCCAGTCATGAGTGTGTTACTGCATATAGCCCTAAATGCAAGTCATGAGGGTGTTACTGCATATAGCCCTAAAGCCAGTCACGAGTGTGTTACTGCAAATAGCCCCAAATGCCAGTCATGAGTGTGTTATTGCCAATAGCCCCAAATGCCAGTCATGAGTGTGTTACTGCATATAGCCCTAAAGCCAGTCACGAGTGTGTTACTGCAAATAGCCCCAAATGCTAGTCATGAGTGTGTTATTGCCAATAGCCCCAAATGCCAGTCATGAGTGTGTTACTGCATATAGCCCTAAAGCCAGTCACGAGCGTGTTACTGCATATAGCTGTAAATGCCAGTCGTGAGTGTGTTATTGCCAATAGCCCCAGATGCCAGTCATGAGTGTGTTACTGCATATAGCCCTAAAGCCAGTCACGAGTGTGTTACTGCAAATAGCCCCAAATACCAGTCATGAGTGTGTTACTGCATATAGCCCTAAAGCCAGTCATGAGTGTGTTACTGCAAATAGCCCCAAATGCCAGTCATGAGTGTGTTACTGCATATAGCCCTAAAGCCAGTCATGAGCGTGTTACTGCAAATAGCCCCAAATGCCAGTCATGAGTGTGTTAAAGCAATAGCCCTAAATGCCAGTCATGAGTGTGTTACTGCAAACAGCCCCCAATGCCAGCTATGAATACATTACTGCAAATAGCCCCAAATGCCAGTCATGAGTGTGTTACTGTACCAGGCAACAGTCCATAGAATGTCCCTCATCCAACTTTTACAAATAATTATGTTTAAAAAGAATTTAAAGAAAATGACTGGAATATGAATAAAATGTTTCAGTACAAAAAAAGGCTGCAACTTGGTTAATAATGTAAAACATCTAACTGTGTATAACACACTCTGAACAACAAACAGCATATAACTGTAAGCATCTTTCATCACATGATACAATTGTTTGATACTGTGACCTGCCTGATAAACGAGACCAGCTTTGCTTTTATAGTCAAAACTTCTCAAACAACCATCTCTGTAAGCCAGTCACTTTTGTAAAAGAACCACATTGTGCAGAAACCAACATAATACATTTAAAAAAAATTGCCCTCCATGACACAGCCACCTTCAATTGCATTCATGCCTCTGAAAACTTTTCAGAACCCATTTTATTGCAATTCCGAAATGAATTATAAATCCAAAAATATGGATGAAGTGAACATAGGATTGCATTTCCACATCATCTAGGGTGGCAGGCTTTAAGGGCTGCAAAACCAGATGTGGCTTTTTTTTTCTCTATGAGGATATGCCAAATCACTGTTCACATTGGGTGCAAACAACCCTTGGGCCAGCCCTTGTGGTTACTGATATACAGAAATAATTCAAGAGAAAATATAGATTCCGCAATACAGCCATAGGCTTGCCAAATAAAACAGAATATATTTAACTCTGCATTCAGCATCAGAGACTCAAAATAAAATTCACTCATGCAAACTTCAACATTCAGAAAACATACCATCATTACCATGTAGTGCATTCCACCTAGATTTTGCAAGTCATAAGATAGTTGTCTTACACAGTTTGCATTGTTCTGTACACCCAACCTCCACTAACATGAAGCCATTCATTCTGTTATGAAAAGAACCTGCTCATTAGAGGACTTTTGAGTCTAGTGAGGAAGATAAAATATCAAATTCACAACATATCATGACCTTGAATGATACTGGATAGCCTTGCCAGATGTCACAAAAGAGGGGATGGCTACATATTGTCAATATGCCATAGAAATAATGACATTCTATATTATATCCATATTTAAGTTGGATAAACAGTCAGACAAATGAAACTATGCTGCACTTTACATGTACTTGACTTACATTGCATATGGAATACAAATACAATAAATGCACTGAACAGGATTGGAATATCATACAACCTCAACTACTTAATTAATAGTTTATTTCCTGTTAATGGGTGTCATTAATAATAACAAGCTTAATAATGTAAAGTACAACCATTCTGCTCCAGTACCGAACTTCTGAAACAATAACCCTGTTTTTGAAAATCTCATGTATCTCCACTTGTCCATATATAAAAGTATTTGTCACTTATCCATGTACAATTTTTTTTTATTTCCTTGTAAAACATACAGCTTGTTTTTCTTGCCATGCTAATGCAGACATCAAAATACAAATCATCAGAATTTTTATAATTAAACAAATGGAATAACTATTTTTCTTCTACTGTATTTTGAAAATAAAGACATTTGTTACTTTTAACTTATTCCTCCTGGTACTTCATCGGAGTACCAATTAGCTTGCATCTGCTAGAAATGTAGGTCACCATCCATTTGTAATTAAAGAAATGTTTTTCAATCATAAGCCTCAAACCACTTGCCCACTTTACATAGCTTCATGTGACATCAACTTGACTTGTCATGGAAGAAACATTTTGTTAGCTTTTTATATTCAACAGGGTCTATTCCAAAATGTGAGATTAGTGGTGATTTCAAGTCCACTACTGCACCGATTTTACAAAAATGAACATTGTTAAGGTGTCAATGAACCAAAACAAACTTTGATCTGCAGTTACATTATGCAGTTTAAGTGAATAATACATGTTATTTATTGATAGTGAGCTTGTTGTTGTCCTTGTAGGATGTAACACCATTTTTCAGCACAAGACAGGCTATACATGGCGGCCAGTATTAATGGCAGAGGAAGAACCCGAAAAAAAACCGGAAAGAACCACCGGCCCGACAGAAGCTACTGGCAAGCTTTCTCACATATCCACATTAACCGAATCTGAGACTCGAACCACACAGACAGAGGTGAGATGGCAGTGATCCATAACAGACAGCGCTTTAGCCCACTCGGACACTCAGGGCCCCGATAGTGAGCTCAGAAAGCTTTAAGGTAATATACATATGGACTTTCATTTCTGGTTTCTTTCATTATTACTTCATAGACAATCTGATTAAAATCAAATCTCCACTGTCCTACATGAAGATCAGATGATAACTGCTTAAAGGTCATGTTCTGGTGACCTTTGAATTAGCCAACGGAAATGCAGCTTTCAAAAATCTGAAAGTGAATCAAATTGTTTGATACACATTCATGTTCATCGTTCACAATGCTCAATTTCCAAACACAAAGATATAAGACCTCAACTGATTGGTTGATAAAATTAGCAATTATGGTAATAACAAAGGTTACCAGAACATGACCCCTAAGCAGTCATTGCCAGATCTTTATGTATAACAGTGGAAATCTGATTTTAATCAGACAGACTGTATAGAGTACTTAAACAGAGAATAAAATAAAAATACATTAGAAAGCCAAGAAAAATAAATTTCCTGAATATTCATAACTATAAATCCAAGAAACACTTTTATAGCCAAGGCAAAGATTATGCACGCATGACACTTTGCAAAATATTTCCATGACATCATGCAATATTGTTGCTATTCTCATGTATTCCTCCACTTCAGTTTTCATATTTATATATATGTATAGGATTTATTAGCACATCAGCACAACCCTGACTGTACGTTTAGGCATACAAAACAAAAATAGCTGCAAAAAGGGTAAAATCCCTAAAATACAAAGTGAAATTTCTGATATAATCCACACTCTTTTAAAGCATCCATAGCAATATAGCAATATTGTCATGAACACATATCAAGGCAAAATGGCTACCTCCATTAAGTCACCCAAGTTATATGACATGCACAACAGTGCATCATGCCTATTCTACATCCTGGAGACCTCAGAGGTTTCAGTTTCGACAAGCAGTGAATGCACATAGAAAATATTTTGCCTGTTTCTCCTCCTATAGGCTTCACCTATTTTGTATTAAATGTATCTGCACATTTACAATGAAATAAATCTGAAAGAGTAAATGTAGTCAAAGCATTGTGGATATCATTCAGACCGTGGTCACAAATAAATACCCTTTTCTTGAAATTCAAGCAAAATTTCTAATTCCTTTTCCAAATGAATAAAAACATAATTTTGAAAATTGAATTTCCAAGAATATTTATGTTCATATAAATAACAAAAAAACGTTAATTAATGAATTGTTGATGATTAACAAAATGGCCTCTCCCAATTTAAAGCCTTTGAAAGAGCAACTGATGTAGTCGAAACTTACCCGGCAACCTATCCATAGCAATGGAAGAAAGAGAGTAACAGAACTGCCTGAAGAATACAACCAAATGTACTCGGTAAAGACAGGATAAATCAGCTGGAACGTAAAATCTACTTAGTCAAGTGTATGTTTCTGATATCAGTTTAATTCATATTGTATGTATGTATATACATTTTGTCTTGCAGGCAATCAGATATATGTTACTGCAGAAAAATCGCCCCAAATACTGTTCACCAACTGCATCTGGATGGTCTGGATTATTAACACAAGTTACTCCTTTGGGGGAAAAACACCGTTATCAAGTAATTGTTCGTTACTGATGGTAGTAAAGAAGCCTGATTTTGATCATATTCAGCAAATGTCCTGGAGTCAGAAGTCAAGCATCAGTTAACAAATGTCACCTTTACGTAACCAGGATAAATTTAAATATCAGCGTACTTCTAAAAAAGAAAACTCAATGTTCCATGATATGACAAAAGTGGAGATGTTGTGCTATCAACATTATCCATTTTTGAAGACAAAAGTCAGCAAATCATTGGAAAGTATTTGAAATAATGATTGCTTCCCACAATGCATCTGTAGTTTATTGCTTTGAATTCAAGATCAGCATGAAAGTACTGAAGTTAAAATTGTAATACAAATTCCTTGATATAATTGTTAAAGTGTTATGTGTAAAATATTCTCAGCATAAAAAGCTAAACACTGACAGGCCAAGTTCCCATCCAGACAGATGTTTTCTACATATTAACACCCACTGATTCAGTTTGATAGAAGGGAGAGGCAGAGTTCTTCCTGTATGGCACTGGATCAAATCAGTTTGTTCCTGGTTAAGGAACTTCTATGTAAAGTATGGCCTTATCTACAACAGGAAATACATCCTAGATTACTTTTTTTCTTTAAAAACAAACTGCAGAGATATGATTTAAAAAAGAGAAAGATTTAGTGAAAAAATTCACTTTCCCTATCTTGCGTAAACAACTTCTGCAGTCTCTGTTTATCAGCTAAATGTGGGACAGAACATGTGTAATTCTACAGTATGCCTAACTGTGCTACTTTTAGTAGATAATTTTTTTTTAAATTCAGTTTTCCATATCGAGAACCTAAATGTAGCAGTAGCCTAGTTGTTGCATAATTCAAGCCCTATACAAACACACACACACACACACACACGCATGCACACACACACACACACACACACACACACACACACACATGTGTACATATATATATTTATTAGTAAAACTAAGATTTATATTTTCTTTCCCCAAGAAGTCTCTGTCAGAGTCCCAATGATGCTTTCTGATGTGACCATCTACCCATACTCATTTTAAGCCCAAACCCAAACATGTATTGTGGCAAGTTAGAGGTATGTTTATGATGAACTTGACTGATGTTTTAACACATTAACCCCTGGTGACGAGTTTAAGTGGCAGGAGGTAGTAGACTACTGCCAAGCTCTGTAGCGTCAAGGTCATGTACGATACATTAAAGTGGGTGGTATTATAGAAAGGTACACATATGTAGTTCTACAATGATACCAAACAATCTGGAATTTCTAGTTGCACTACAAAATACTGAGGGAAAAACCTCATTTTTTGGACCGGATTATTTTCTACCCAAAATTCGCCTGTGGTCAGAATCGGATTTTGTGTCCGCATTTTAGACTTTTTGGTCTCAGATCTAAGGCAGACTGGTATGAACTGCAAACAGATTGATGAACCTTTACAAAAAGTAGGATAAGATGGGCATTTGGAATAAAGAGATGTCTCAATACCCCAAAAAATGGGCCTGTTTTTTTTTACCATTCTGCTCATGCACAACTATATTATTGGAAGATCACCTGACAGAAATAGCTTTCAAAACGTGTTTCCTACTTGATTTTCAGACGAAAACGACAAAAGCCTCCAGAGGTTAATGCATTAAGCTAACAAAGACGTTTGTGCAAGCTTGTACAAGCAAGTTCTGGCTTTGGCAAGCTAGCTAGATAGATATAGTTGCAAACTATCTTGTTTGTTTCAGAAAGTAAAACTAGTTCACAGCAAGCTTATCCTTTTTCTTGTACATGTTTGCGATTATGTCCTACGAGCATTAACATGCTTGCAGGGGATCATATAAAACTTGTGAAAGCCTGCAGTGAATGAACTTGAATCTATTTCTAACACTGGAATTTAACCGAATGTTTTGACTGAGTAAGATTGGTTTCAGTGCATTGCTACTATAAAATCATTTAATTACTAAATCAGCTCTTATTTCCTCTTTGCAATACCACAGAAAGAATCCCCCAAAACCAAATGAAAACATATTTTTCAGAAAAAATTTATAACAGAAATCATGTACATATAAATATATATTACATGTATATACAATAAATAACATTATCCATACTGCAGTACAATAAGAAAATCAACATGATATTGTGTAGATGTTATATTTTTTTAAAAGTACAAACGTCATTTAAAATGTAATTACTCAGGATATGTATACACCATGACACCGATAATAATCAGATTCCTTCAACTGTTACTATCAACATTTGCCTTATTTTCTGTTTAGAATATTTCCATTTATAAATTTAACAAAACATTCATGCACCACACTTTTATAATTTTTAATGAAGACAATTTCATGAGAAAAAAATGTCAGAATTCAGTATGGCTTTTATTTGAAATGGGTCATAAATTGTGGTTGACCATTTTAATATTAACAACAAAGCAGGTCTTTTTAATTTCATGGAATTCACTACCACTAAAATAGCTATCAACACCTCGAAAAAGAAGTAACAGAACAAAATTATTTGTCAATACTAAGTTAAGGCAGTAACGTGTTGGCCATAGTTCAAAGTTTCTGAGCAATAAAAGCAACACAAAGACTGTTGAGTGAAAAATAAGGTTTTATTTGTATTCTGATTATCTTTTAATTTCCAGTAATTCTATTTTGTTACATAATTAATAATATCATGACCACATTGATTCCAAAGTTTTGTCATTTCTGGGGTATTAATTTGGGAAATTTTGTTGCAAGCAAAACTTATACCTCTGCAGCAATTTGATTCTACAACCAAAAGATAACTGCAGTCAACAAAGGTCACGGAGTTACCATGTTGGTAAATAAAATCAAAATAAAGTCACTTTCCTTTTTAATATGGGGAACTGAAATGACCATAACTGCTCCAGTGATGTAAGTGGTTAGAGCGTCCACCTCAGATGCAGGAAGTCACGATTTCGAACCCTGGCCAAGTCATACCAAAAAGACAATAGAAATGGTACTAGCAGCAGCCTCGCTTGGCGCTTAACATTAAGAAGTTAATGCTAGGACTGGTTGGCCTGGTGTCACGATAATGTGACTGGGTGGGACATCATGCTACATGTCTGCGGCATGTCATGCCCCAGTGATAGATATCACTATAAGCTGCCACACTGCAGATATCATAGCGATGTGACTAAAAAAATGTTAAAGCTATGTTAAAAATCCAAATCACGCACACTGAAATGACCGTATAACCATGTAGCACATAATCATTGAGTCAATCATTTTACAGATCAGTATTATTTACTGCTGAAACTGACAAACTAAAGTTATCAATGTAATCATGTGGTCAGTCATCAGGTGTATTGAAGGTTGCAAATTATATGAGTTTGCCTGCTGTCCCTTTTGTTTCGATATTTTTCTGTCAGCAGAAGTTAGAAAAATAATGCACATTTACTCAAACATTAAATATGTTGATACAGACCCACGATTTAATTTTAACAAAACATTTATGCCCTCACAAAAAATGACTGAAAAAAAACTATTCATGCCCAGATTTCAAGACAAAAAAAAGAAAATATGTTGTATCCAAGACTAAGGTTTAAGTTTCTAACTTAGAATTTATCATTGAAGTCTAGACTGAAATACGGGTACATTACCATCTATACTCATAAGTTTTGTCAAACTGCAAACAACAAAGATTCTGATCTGCTGTGGTGTCACATTTGCTAAGCACCCAGCTAAAGTCATGTATAAGCTATAATCTACCTGTCTTGGGAAAATTACCATGACCTTGTATTTGATCTCTAAAAATTGCTGCAGGATTAGTGTTGAACTCTTACACAAAGTTACCATGACCAGCCTGAGACAGGAAACTTGAGTCAGCAAAGGTAACCAGTCATGTCATAACAAAGGTTTGCCATTATCACACCTTTATCTTAAAGGTTAGTTCAAGGGTCAAAAGGAAAGTCCACAGGGTAAATGGGGTGTGTTCTTATCCATCCCCACGTTGACAGACAGTGAGAGGGACATTGTCTGCTAAGTTTGATTGATCTGTCCACAGCAATATGCAATCAAAAATTGAGGAAGAGGGCATGATTAAAATTCAGACTCATTGTTGTTGTTCTAGGGTTTAACGCCATTTTTCAGCACAAGATAGGCCATATATGGCAGCCAGTATAACTGGTGGAGGGAGAACCCTGGAAAACCCAGGAAAGAACCACCGACCCACGAGAAGCTACTGGCAAGCTTTCCCACGTACCCAAGCTAACCGAGCCTTGGACTCGAACATAAGCAGACAGAGGTGAGATGGCAGTGATCCGGAACGGTGAGCGCTTCAGACCACTCGGCCACTCGGGGCCCCCCGAAATTCAGACTCAAATGATACCTTCCGAAATCATAAGAATAATTTACTTTTTTCCTGGAAGGATTGCAGATTGATAGGGTTTACTCAGAGAAAGAAGCCACTCGTAATCTGGCAGCCGAACTTAGAGGTTGATTCTACGGAAAGACAAAGCTTTGAAAAGGTCAGTCAGTTATTTGCTCGATTTTGCAGGATATTATGGCATCATATTTGTAATTATTTGTAGATTGTACACTTAATTACTAGGATTGTTTTGTATGAAGAATTATCTTTGTATTGTTTCATCTACATGCATATTTGAGAAATGGGCTTAAAGCCTTACGTAGAGAATTATTAGATACGAAATGGAATTATGTAGACTGTTAGTTTGTGGTCAGAATTTTGTAATTCGCTTTTAGGTTACTTCATAGTAATTAAACCAGTGCATTTATTAATGTGTTTTGTTAGAATCTACTCATGCTTGAATTTTGAATTTTGAAACAAGGTTGAAGTAAGTAAGATTAGTTACAAATGGATGCATCAGAGAATGGATATTTGAATATTTGCATACTTTGTACAAGTTGTACGGTAAAGAAATGCAACTGATTATTGTGATATTGTTTAGCATAATAGGATTTGGAATTTGTACTGATGTGATGGAATTTATTGATGTATGTATAAGAAGTAATTGATACTGTGCTGTATTATGACATTTGTTTTACCATACAAGAACGTATGGGTATCTCGATGTGAATGAATGCATGATCGAAGAAATTTAATAGCTGTTATCTAATGATAGGCTGAGTGTAGTGTGAGATGAGAGGGTTAAGGAAAAAGATTGTAACATACTTGTGTTTTCGCAGGAAGCTTTTTGGGGGGCAGAGAATTTCCAGTTCCACTGGGTCCCAAATCTTCAAGAGTTGGAGGCGGAATTGAGACTGCAGCCGAGACAGTCAAAGTCAAGGGAAGTGTAGTTGTGGGGGAGAAAGTGTAGGAGGAGGAGAAGGATTCTAGTGAAAGTCGAGGAGGAAAAGGAGAAGGAATTTGGAGGAAGGTCAGGTAGGAAGAGAAGGAATTGGGAGAAATAGGAGAGAGAAAGGATACAAGAGATGAGTAGAAATACAAGGAGAGGTTAGAAATCAATCTCACACTGCTTAAAACAAATAATGCAGTAGGCTTATTAAGGGTTGAGCGGAAGGAGCGTAATTGGAAATTTAGTCATATGATTGAGTCATTTGATTATTGAATTGTTATTCATTGAATTTCAAACTTTTTTTGTTGTTTTTGTTGTTGTTGTTCTAAGGTTTAATGCCATTTTTCAGCACAAGATAGGCTATACATGGCGGCCAGTATAACTGGTGGAGGAAGAACCCTGGAAAACCCAGGGAAGAACCACCGACCCACGAGAAGCTACCGGCAGGCAACTTTGTTTTGTTTGTGTATTTAACTATCTGTTGGCACTGCTGACTGGGGGCTCGGAGCTTTACATCTATCTTTCACTAAATTTAACTTCCAACAAAATAGAGTCTAGGTGGGACTTCTATAATAGTTTTTAAAAAAATACTGGGAGCACCCCACCCCAACCATATAGTTCATCACATGTAGCATAATGTATCTGCAAATCAGGGTCCACGTTGTTTATTATACTGATTGCTCCTAATATGCTGCACAGACCCAGATATGCTGGCACAGTATGTGATGGGAGATCTAGATCTGTACAGTTTGCAGTATGACTTACCTTATGAGCAAGTGATGGCAGTACCTTTCATCAACTTTTTTCCCCCATCACGTTCAATTTAATGATTACAGAATGTTCATTGTTTCTTTTGGATGTACAGAAAAATGGATTTAAAAAAAACAAACTGCTGTCATTTTTTTTATGTTGCTGATTTTTTTAAAAAACTTAACATGTCCATTTTCTTTGATATCCATCCATGTTTAACCACTGGGTGAAGCATACTGTACCCGATACTGTCACCAAGACCACCGATGCAGTATGGCAAGAGTTTTGTTGTTCATACCAATTTATTATGAGGGACATTATGTCTCCAAAACATATACCCTCATTTGTTTAGCATAGATAGGCTTTTTAGGTCACTCTGACTGTTAACAGTGGTGTATGTTTCCAACATGTATATTATCCATCATGGCTGAATATCAGTGTGCAGATATTAGTTATGATTTACTATCTGTAATCACAAATTCGGTCAAACTGCAAACATGAAAGATCATGATCCACCATAGCATAATGTGCCTGCAGTGTACTTCGATCAAACGGCACAGATTCTGGGTCTATGTTGTTTATTGTACTAATTACTTCTACCAAACTGCATAGATTCTGGGTCTATGTTGTTTATTGTACTAATTACTTCTATCAAACTGCATAGATTCTGGGTCTGTGTTGTTTATTTTACTAATTATGTTTACCAAACTGCACAGATTCTGGGTCTATGTTGTTTATTTTACTAATTACTTCTATCAAACTGCATAGATTCTGGGTCTATGTTGTTTATTGTACTAATTACTTCTATCAAACTGCACAGATTATGGGTCTATGTTGTTTATTGTACTAATTACTTCTATCAAACTGCACAGATTCTGGGTCTATGTTGTTTATTGTACTAATTACTTCTATCAAACTGCACAGATTCTGGGTCTATGTTGTTTATTGTACTAATTACTTCTATCAAACTGCACAGATTCTGGGTCTATGTTGTTTATTGTACTAATTACTTCTATCAAACTGCACAGATTCTGGATCTATGTTGTTTATTGTACTAATTACTTCTATCAAACTGCACAGATTCTGGGTCTATGTTGTTTATTTTACTAATTACTTCTATCAAACTGCACGGATTCTGGGTCTATGTTGTTTATTGTACTAATTACTTCTATCAAACTGCACAGATTCTGGGTCTATGTTGTTTATTTTACTAATTACTTCTATCAAACTGCACGGATTCTGGGTCTATGTTGTTTATTGTACTAATTACTTCTATCAAACTGCACAGATTCTGGGTCTATGTTGTTTATTGTACTAATTACTTCTATCAAACTGCACAGATTCTGGGTCTATGTTGTTTATTGTACTAATTACTTCTATCAAACTGCGCAGATTCTGGATCTATGTTGTTTATTGTACTAATTACTTCTATCAAACTGGACAGATTCTGGGTCTATGTTGTTTATTTTACTAATTACTTCGTTCAAACTGCACGGATTCTGGGTCTATGTTGTTTATTGTACTAATTACTTCTACCAAACTGCACAGATTCTGGGTCTTTGTTGTTTATTTTACTAATTACTTCGTTCAAACTGCACGGATTCTGGGTCTATGTTGTTTGTTGTACTAATTACTTCTAACAAACTGCACAGATTCTGGGTCTATGTTGTTTATTGTACTAATTACTTCTACCAAACTGCACAGATTCTGGGTCTATGTTGTTTATTTTACTAATTACTTCTATCAAACTGCACGGATTCTGGGTCTATGTTGTTTATTTTACTAATTATGTCTACCAAACTGCACAGATTCTGGGTCTATGTTGTTTATTGTACTAATTACTTCTATCAAACTGCACAGATTCTGGGTCTATGTTGTTTATTGTACTAATTACTTCTATCAAACTGGACAGATTCTGGGTCTATGTTGTTTATTTTACTAATTATGTCTACCAAACTGCATAGATTCTGTATCTATGTTGTTTATTGTACTAATTACTTCTACCAAACTGCACAGATTCTGGGTCTATGTTGTTTATTGTACTAATTACTTCTATCAAACTGCACAGATTCTGGGTCTATGTTGTTTATTGTACTAATTATGTCTACCAAACTGCACAGATCAAGATCTGCTGACACATGTGCCAGCTGATCTGGGTCTGCGCAGTTTGCAGTTAGACTTGTATTGGTGTATATATATAGAAGATCTACGAAATATCAAGTGTAAAACAGATAAGAATCACATAAGAAGCTGGTCTGATGTATAAAAAAATTGAAATGAATCTTTAGGGATTGAAATTAAGTTTTTAAGGGTCACAGACATAATTGTATGCCATTTATTTATGTATACACTCATTCACTGTTCACACTATGGATCAGTGACAACACTGGCCAATGTCAGCACTCAAGAAAAATGTTTCCAAACAATCACTGGGATAAATGATTTGCAACAGTAACATGTCTCTGTCGTCATCTTACTTAACATCCACAGTACACCTCTCCACCATACTAATACTTACTAAAAAGTCGCAGCTGAATACTCAAGTGACTCAAAGACACAAAAATGTTCTGAGGAATGTGGTTTTAAAACTTTCAAATATATGGTTCCTTTAGTTACATATATAATAAAAGACAAGGTCTGCAGCTAGAAAATTCTCAATTTCCTGCTGATATTTATATCTACAGTGACACTTTTCAACAATACAAGTGTCTGTTTAATGTGAAGAAAGCCCATTACAATGAGCATTCACACATCTTTATGAGTTAGCCTTTGAGAAATTATGTGCTACAGAATGTCCAGATTTGGAGAAAAAAAATTCTTCTTGTCTGGTCAGGCAGTGTTAAACTCATCTGTCTTAATCTAAACAATATTTTCATGATTCTGACCAACTTCAGCATCAAGATTGCATTGTGAAAAAAACCCAACAAAGTCTGCTTCCTCTGATGCATATTCTATGCTGACAACAAGTAATCAACATCTTCAATGCATTGATTGCAAATCTGCGATTACTTGGCCCAGAGATGAGTAAGTAGCAAGGTTTACCTGAAACACAATTTTTACCTGGTAAGGACTAGAGAATGAGTGCGTTTTTGAGCCATGATAGGTAGATGGTCTTAACAGAAACTTTAGTATTCAGTGTTTATTGATGCCAGCCATAGCCATTAAATTACAGGCAAATTTTTAAGTTCAATGTTAACAGAATTCATCTCCAAGAAAAGCTATACAACAGTTACAATAGAAAATGAATAATGAAGCACAGTGAAACAAAAACAAAGCTGTGGAGCTGTTGTATAATGTCAGTATCTGGAATGACATGTTTAACATCAAAGATGGAAGTGAGAATGTAGGAGTCCAAAAGGTACATGAAATATATATAAGATGTAAGAAATGACTATTAAAGCAGACAACGTGTATACCAAGTTACTTGTACACAAGGCAATGTTAAGTAGTAAACAAGGTAGCAAAGACCAGGTCTAGTCTGGCACAAGATAAACTTAAGCAAAATTCATTTGTGATATAGATATCAAAAAGGCAAGGATCATGATTAGATGAAAGCACACACACACACACACACACACACACACACACACACATAATGAATTTTCCCTGGACAAGTAGCAAGAGTTCCATGAAGGTACTTACACTCTGAGCAAAAAGAATTTGCTTGAATTCAGGATATTTATTTCTTCCTTTTAACTGTTGAATACTGAAACAATATCTGATATTCCTGATGAGATAACAAATTAGCTGCTGTAGTACAAACATAAGCTATCCAATTTGCTTCAATTTCACCATGGAAAAAGTATATATTCTTTTAAAACTCTTTTGGCAAAAGATTTTTTTTTCAAAATAATCGTCTATTGATGGGGAATAGTGACAGTAAGATTTTTTTTAAACAGTCTTGGCAGCCACATTGGATGTAAGACTGACACCAATTTCATTTGGACCAGCTAGATATCTCAAGAAGTCTACTGGTGAAAGCCCATATCCACATAGCAATAACAAGATTTTCCAGACAGCTGCCATGGACCTAAGATATACAATTTTCATTTACGACCAATGGACATCAAGCAAAGTCTTCTGATGAAAACCCAATGTTAATAGGACTTTCCATGGTGGTCTTATTGGAAAACAGGTCAGTACAATTTTTATTTGGGACTAGCCAGACATCATAAGATGTTAATTACTTAAAACCCCATACTGATATAATCATTCATTGACGCGTAGCAGCAAAGAAAAAGATTTTCAAAATGGCTGCAATGGTGGCCATATCTGAATCAAATTGGCACCATTTTCATTTAGTACAAACTAGATTTCATAAAAAGCCACATAATGAAAAATCCATGTTGATATGACCATCCATGAAGGTGGAGTATTGAAAATAATATTTGCAAGATGGCTACCACAGAAGCCATACTGAATACCAGATTGGGACCTCTTTCATAAAGGATCAACTAGACATCATAAGAAATCTTGTAATGAAAACATCATGTTGATATGACCATGCATTAAGAAGAAGTAGAGATAATGGATATCAGAGAGGCACCATGTAACTGTTCAATTGGGACCAATTAGGCATCATATGATGTCTTTTAATGAAAAGCACATGTTGATATGACCATCCATTCCATTCAGTGGAGTAGTAGCAAGATTATAATATAGCACCTTTGGTGACATTGTTGGATCTCCGAGCAGGACCATTTTCATTTTCATTTTGGATCAACTATACATAATCTATGTATAAAGTTTTACAGCAGTCAGTTTCAGGGGAGTAGCAATAACAAACATGAGCTACATGACAGACAATAAACAACAGACCATCCCAGAAAAGCTCTTCTGGTGTATGACCAGTTGAGCTAAAAATTGATGTAGGGCAACCATTTATCAGAATGTTAAATTTTGGTCAGGTAACTGAAAAATATTATTAACTTATGACCTTATTAAAAAATTTAATGAAATTTTGTGTATTTTCTGGCACAAAATTGATTGATTATTGAATCGTTCCTCTGGGTACTTACTGAGTGCACAAATTATATCGATATAATTCTGCAGTTGAGTATTGCGTGATTTTTGTCAACATGCTACTCATTGCCCGATTTAAGTAATCACAGTCCAGACTACCAGCTACTGGAAAAGAACCCATAAAAAAACAACACTCACGAATGTTTGAAATTTTTTCCATCTCTGATCTGATACAGTTAACACAGGATTAGTAATACTGGATGAATAATATCGTAAACCCATATTCAGGTAAGCAAAAAAAAATATCAAGACGTTTCTGGTTAACAAGACACCATAACAAAAGGAAACAAAACCTGTCAAATTATCTTTAATATGTTGATCTAAGATAGATTAAATAAGTGTGTTACCTTGTGCAACACTTTCCATTAGCAGAACTGATGGCAATTTTATACAGCAATAAATTGTGTACCACAGCATTTCGGAACATATTGTGATATGTACCACAGTATACAACATTCATATTTTCTAAGGGACCAACAATTTAATTTTCAGGAGTAGGTGAATGTGACTTTTTTAAAATTCCAGATACCTAGAGATTTATCTTGCAAAGATTCATAGCAAAAATGCACCATATTATATCCATTATATTATCTGAAGAAAAAAAATTATTCAGCTAAAAGGAAATAAAATGTCTCTGCTTGAAATATTATTAAAGACTCTCTTCTTCCTCTCAAACATAAAATGGGCTGTCCCTTACAGTAGATGAATTTCATATATATGTACGTAACTGTTGTTTAAGTTGTCATCTGAAAACTGTATTTAAAGTGGGATTGATTATTGTAGCTGAGTCACATGACATTGTGCTGCATCTTGATAAAAAAAGGAAATGCTGACATAACCTACAGCTTACTAGCTTGGCTATTAATAGAATCAGCAGGAAGCTTTGAGCACAGAGCAGGATGCTAACAATCACCGTAAGGTTAGTATCAGGGGTCAGTAAACATAAAACACATTGACTGATGAAACCAGAAAATATCTGGTGGTCTAGATAAATTACATACAATTCAAACAAAACACAATCGCTCCCCTGAAAATCTTAAGGTGAGTCACAGTTTTACAAAAGAATATATGTACTTAACACATTAACATACACTAGTAAATAATAAAAACAATGATATTTGGTCTTCCGTATATTTTATTTCAAAATTTTCCAAAACTTGTATGTGACTCTTTCACAACAATCCACTCAGGTGTCACACTGCCATACCTGACAGACATGAAACATGTTGATAAACATTCATAAATATAACTATATCTGGAAAATATTTTCTGACATCTTTTTGTAAACAAAACAGCACACCTCTGTTTCTAGTGTGTGTGTGTGTGTGTGTGTGTGTGTGTGTGTGTGTTACAGCAATCCTAGAAGCAACAGTAAAAGATTACTGGGCAACCATACAAATCTGGTGGGCAACCATTTTTTCAAAATAGTTTCATAAAGTCAAATGTGATACTACTGAGAGGACAATTTTAAGACACATTATGTTTCTGGCTTGAATTTACTGAAGAAAATACGCTTTGCAATTTTTGCAAACAACAGCATAAATTAGCACATGCTGGAAATTCAACCAGTATACAGTGTTTGCATGACACATGCCAACATATGCTGAAAATTCTCGAAGATGGAGTTGCTGACACTCTGTAAGAAAATACCATTTTAAAATTATTGGCTCAACTGATGCTCTTCAGACACCCTGCTCAGTCTCCCAAGAATGAAGATATAACACTTCATCTTTTACAAATTGGAATGTTATAATTAGACTGCTGAATCAAAAGGTCCAAAGGGTATAACCTTGTATCGGTGTCCATCATCTTGATTGTAATCATATTATACATGTATGTATGATATATTAGTTTTTATTAGTTTATGCTGCTATATAATCACAATACAAACATGTGGGCATTTTAGTGTCAGCTCTATTGTGCAAATGAGCAAAAATGGTACACATGCGTTCCCAGCAATTAGAGGCAGCTCTCACTAGAGATTCTATTTTCAGGTGGCTGCTGAAACAGGCAAAAGCATTCAAGGCCTTTGTTGCTGCTGCATGCATGAAAGTAATATATTGCCTGAGTGCAGCAGCAACAAATGTTTGAGTCAGTTCAATGATTACAAAATTAAGATAGAAAACCCTTACCCAGCCAAAAAACCCTATGTACCCTCCTGCATGCTGTGAGAAGCAGTTAATGGTGCTGGAAGCAATGGTGGCAAACTTTTTAGTTTGCCAGACTCCGGACCAAAAGTGGCAAAGTTCAAATCCTACCACTGGATCAGCAAAGTGCCTCAACAATAAATTACTTGTACTGCTGCGTTGCAAAACACCTAACCACACTATATACACAACCAAAACTCATCCTCCCTAGGGGCACATGGTTAACAGACTCTTAACTGTAAATTAATGCTGGGACACTAAAATGGTGAATAACAAGTAAATAACAAGTACTCCTTCATAGTAGCCAGAGAGTGCTGATTTATACTGAAACAGACTTATAATGAAGTATATGAATGAATGTAATTTCACCCTGCATAATGAAATGGGCATCATGACCATACTTATGTTGGGAAACATTTATAATAAAGGGCTTTATCACGGTGAAATTCAGTATTTCCAGGGCTCAGAATTAACACTTATCTCTGTTATCTTTACTTAGTGACTTGTTCTTGTTGCTGTTATAGGGTTTAATGCCATTTTTCAGCACAAGATAGGCTATACATGGTGGACAGTATTGGTGGAGGAAGAACCCTGGAAAACCCAGGGGAAAACCATTACGTACCCACGTTAGCCAAGCCTGAGACTTGAACCCATGCAGACAGAGATGAGATGGAGTGATTTTGTGGATGGGGTATTAAAATTCCAGCCATCACCAATCCGGCTGGAGCAGTCCACATTACCATCATTGCTATCATAGCAGTCGTGTGAGTGTGATAATAGGAATTTTAACGTAGCTTTAACATATTTTTAGTCATATCGCTACAATGCCACAAACATGACCGGGCCGACCAGTCCTAACGCTAACCTCTTAATGCTGAGCGCCTAGCGAGGCAACTGTTAATGCCATTTTTGTAAGTCTTTGTTATGACTCAGCCAGAATTCGAACCCACAACCTACCGCTTCTGAGGTGGACGCTCTAACCACTAGGCCACCAGAGCGGTCATCATAGCAGTTGACAAGTGATCTTGTGTCAGATGTATCAAATATTAAAGCTGAGTTCCTTTGATGGCTCATTGATCTGCTTTTTGCTCCAAATGAATAGTAGTATACACCATCCCGCACTTGATGATTGTGGCACAAAACAGCATGTGTTAAACTCTTCATCCATTATACAGTGACAATTAAAAATACTCAAAATTATTTGCAGGCATCAACGAAAATGGCAGAAATTAGATGATTAGAATGACGAGTGTGTTCGCAAATATCATTGGGAGTAAGGACTTAGAAAGTATCACAAAAGCTGGACAAATATGAATGGCTGAAGTATGACCAAGAAAAGGCTGTGATGTTGTGCATGTAGCCTTTTGAGAAATACAAAAATGCCAGAGGGACTTTATTCATTGATCAGTGTTAAATAGTTCCTGGAATCATACGATGCAAGCTCCTGACAATTCATTGAAATGAAAATGATTAAATCAGATAAGGAGTTCATTATGACCAGTTGCATTATTGGATTTGATGATGATGCTCATTAATTTGCCTGACGTCAAGATTTATAATCCAACACCTGCATTATTGGATCCAATGATGACACTCATTAACACAGTAACCCCTGGTGATGAGTTTAAGTGGCAGGAGGTAGTAGCCTACTGTCGAGCTCTGTAGCATCAAGGTCATATACGATACACTAAAGTGGGTGGTATTACTGAAAGGTAGCCAGATGTAGTTCTAAAATAATACCAAAAAATCTGGAATTTCTAGTTGCACTACAAAGTACAGAGGGAAAAAACTGTTTTGGGGGGGGCTAGTTTTTTTTTTCTACCCAAAATTCGCCCGTGGTCGGAATCGGATTTTAGACATTTTGGTCTCAGATCTAAGGCAGACCGGTATGAACTGCACACAGACAGATGAACCTCTGCAAAAAGTAGGATAAAATGGGCATTTGGAATAAAGAGTGGTCTCAATACAAAAATAATGGGTCCATTAAGCCAAAAAGAAAAAGAAAGAAAAGAACTCCAACTTTTACCATACTGCTCACGTGAGCCAAATAGCCAATGAAAAACAATGTTTCTAACACAAGTAGGCAGTATGTTATTGGAAGATCAGCTGGAAGTTGGTGTTTTAGGATGTATTTAGAAATAGCTTTCAAAATGTGTTTCCTACTCGAATTTCAGACAAAAACGACAAAAACCTCCAGGGGTTAATGTGTTATGGGTGCATTTTGATGACATCACCAAATTTGAATATTCCTTGCGTATTTAATCACTTGTGCATTGATATTGCCCATAAATTAAAAATTTAGTGATTCCTTTACGATTTGTAAAAAAATTCAAAAATCCTTGTTAACACATCATTCCTGGTGACGAGTTTAAGCGGCAGGAGGTAGTAGCGTACTGTCAAGCTCTGTAGCATCAAGGTCATGTATGATACACTAAAGTGGTTGGTATTATAGAAAGGTGGACATTTAGCTCTACAATGATACCAAATAATCTGGAATTTCTATTTGCACTACAAAATACATGTAGAGGGAAAAACCTCATATTTTGGACCCAATTATTTTCTACCCAAAATTCGCCCGTGGTCGGAATCTGATTCTGTGTTCAGATTTTACACTTTTTGTTCTCAGATCTAAGGCAGATAGGAACTGCAAACAGACAGACAAACCTTTGCAAAAAGTAGGATAAGATGGGTATTTGGAATAAAGAGTATTCTCGATACAGAAATGATGGCTCTGTTAAGAAGAAAAAAATATAACAAAAATAAATTATAATGAAAATAAAAATAAAAATAAAAAATGGAACTCCAACATTTACCCTTCTGCTCACGCAAGCCAAACAGCCGATGAAAAACGATGTTTCCAACACAACTAGGCAGTATGTTATTGGAAGATCACCTGGAAGCTGGTGTTTTAAGATGTAATCAGAAATAGTTTCCTACTTGATTTTCAGATGAAAACAACAAAAACCTCCAGGGATTAATATGTTAATATTTATAATCCAACAGATGCATTATTGGATCCTATGATGATGATGCTCGTTAATTTGCCTGACGTCAAGTTTTATAATCCAACAGATGCATTCTGTTGGACCAAGAAACACAAGGTCAGGTTATTAAACTGTTGACCTAGTTATGACAGTGAATCAGATACAGAAAAAAAACCTAAACTTTCAACTTTTCATGAGTCTTGTTTGTGAAATACAGTTTTCATTCTTTGGAGTTGATGATAATACATGCTGAATTTAAAACTAAACTGGCTTACGATTGATTTTTGCAGGATAAGTAAGTGAAATTTATGCCGGATAAATACCTATTGTCATCCTGTGAGTTTATCAATGATTACCCGTAATTTTGAGCCATTATATTTGTAATCATCTGCCAAAAGATGAAATTTTAAAATTCAGTTTGGTAGCAGTAATCAAACACAAGCTCTGGCCCCATTGTGTGTCATTTAGATTGTTCCACCAAATGCAAAATTCATTTGAAAACCATACATTTTTACTCTGGAGCACTCCATTTGTAACTCTGCAGGGAGATATAATAATAATAATAATAATAATAAAAATAATAATGAGGACTTTGTATAACGCCTAATCTTTAGAAGCTCTAAGCACTTTACAACATTAGACAATACCTATAAGATAAAAAACATATAATAATATGATTACAAAAACAAACACCATGAAATTAGAAAACATTATATATAAAAAAACATGCTGAGAATATTTAAGGTATTAAACATTATTAGGTCTTTAAGTGTTCTTGCGGTCGAAATAAGTGAGTTTTGAGAGCACTCTTGAATGGGATCACTGTGTCTTTGTGTCTAAGTTCAGTGGGCAATTGATTCCACGTTGCTGGGCCCTGGTATGCAAAAGAACGCTGTCCATATGACTTTGTTTTCATAGTGGGAATAATGAGTATATGATTGTCAGAAGAAGAGCGTAAGTATCTTGCTGGTGTGTACACATGGGTGAGGTCAGATAGCTATGTTGGACTAGAGTTTGACAATGAAACATAGCACAGAGAACACATTTTGTATTTGATTCTGGATTGAATGGATAGCCAGTGTAGGATACAGAGCAGCGGGGAGATGTGCTCTGATCGTGGTACTCTACGTATGACCTGAGCACCTATGTTTTGAACTATTTGAAATTTCATGAGTAGATATTGAGATGAACCAGACAGAATTGAGTTACAATAGTCCAGTCTTGAAAGTACTAATGAACACACAAGTGTTTTATTGGTATCAACTGAAAGATATTTGCGAATTGAGCTGATGCGTCTCAGCTCAAGATATGCAGCCTTGTATATGTTCATGACATGTTGGGGCAATGTGAGAGTACTGTCCAGAGTAACACCTAGGTCTCGTACTGATTGTGTGAATTTAATGTTGGTGTTGCTGATATTTATTGTTTGAGGTAAAGGATGTGAATGAGAAAATCTTTGTGTTGTGATCAGAATGGCCTCAGTTTTATCATTATTCATCCACAGCTTGTTACATGTCATCCATGATTTCACATCAAAAATGCACCTCTCTACACCTTGGATGGTAACATCAACTTCAGTTAGGTGGCTAGATTTGTATATTTGGGTGTCATCAGTGTACAGAATGAAGAGAACAGGTCCAAGAACAGACCCCTGTGGAACACCACAACATAGATCAACTGGGCTGGAGTGTATTCCATTTGCAGATACAATTTGTGTCCTGTTGTCCAAGTAGGACTTGAACCACAGTAAGGCTGTATCATGAATGCCAAATACATGCTGGAGACGGTGAAGTAATATATCATGGTCTATTGTGTCAAATGCTGCAGACAAATCAAGGAGGGTGAGGACTGTAATCTTTCCACTATCCAACGCAGAGAGAATGTCATTAACTACTTTTAGAAGAGTGGTTTCAGTACTGTGGCAAGGGTGATATGCAGATTGTACATTGCTAAAAAGACTGTTTGAATTTAGATGAGATACAAGCTGGGATAGAACAATTATTCATCCCATACACACAAAGTACGAGAACAGGTACTGGAGTTTGTATTCAACAGATCAGCCCAAAGACCAAAAATAATCTAAACAGCATTGACAGGCACAGAAAATTTACAAAATCATAAAAGGAATAAAACTCAAAATTTCAACATTGTAGTATAGGGTACATTAGTTTGCACTATGACAATGAATTCCCAAGATACTGCACAAAAAATGTCCACTGCTCTTGCATATCTCCAAGAAAACATGTTGCTGCCTATGTATAATTTAGTTTGCTTGACCATCCCAACATTTTTATAGATAAATACATCTGACTTTATACATGATTCAAATATATGTATACCTGTATTGGATTAAGACAGAAGTTGTACTGATCCATCATTATGTATGGAGATGGAGAATGTCAATGCAGGACCATATATGATTGAATGGTTAACTAAGGAAAAGCATTGGAACAGACACTTGTACGCACTTCAAGTTTTGAGCAATTAGAATCTCACATGCTAAAAGAAAATATTGTACCAGTTTTAAAACCCTGCTTTATCAGAGTATAAACACATAATAATCATGAAATAAGATTTAAAAAAATTATTACTGGCTTTCTTTTAAATACAGGTGGATAGTCTACTTGTCTATTCCCAACATTTCTGAGCCTGAGGACCCCTTCTTAACATCAAAATAATTTCACAGACCCCCACCCCCATCCATTAATTGAGGAAATAAAAAGCTCTTGGAATAACCCAAGAATCCGCAGGTTGGAAACTCACTGGTCTACTTTATGATAAAATTCTGTGAGGGACTATAAGGATTTTCATTTTTTATTATTTTGTGAAGTAAAATTACTGCATATCGTATCAATACTGTGCACTCATATACAACTATATTTACAACCTAATTATCCCTTTTAAAAAATAATTTCTTTTACAGTGTCCAGTATATCATGATACTATTTTTCCTCCTTAAAACTCCAAACCATATGAAGGCTACAGAGATGTATTAAATTATCAAGTTTCATGATTCTAACATAAATAGCACCCAATATAAATGCTTTACACCCATTATATGTACTTTACACCCAATATACATACTTTACACCCAATATATGTACTTTACACCCATTATATTAATTTTACACCCAATATATGTACTTTACACCCAGTATATGTACTTTACACCCATTACATGTACTTTACCCCCAATATATGTACTTCACACCCAATAAATGTACTTTAAACCCAATATATTACTTTACACACAATATATATATATATACTTTACACCCATTATATCTACTTTATACCCAATTATATATGTACTTTACACCCATTATATGTACTTTACACCCAATATACCTACTTTACACCCATTACATGTACTTTACCCCCAATTATATATGTACTTTACCAGCATTATATGTACTTTACACCCAACATATGTACTTCACACCCAATACATGTACTTTACACCCATTATATGTACTTTACACCCAATATATATACTTTACACCCATTATAGATACTTTAAACACAATATATGTACTTTACACCTACATGTACTTCACACCCATGATATGTACTTTACACCCATTATATGTACTTTACACCCAATATACCTACTTTACACCCAGTATATGTACTTTACACCCATTACATGTAATTTACCCCCAATTATATATGTACTTTACACCCAATATACATACTTTGCACACAATATATGTACTTCACACCCATTATATGTATTTTAGCAGCAGGGAAGGCGAACAGACCACTTTGTAGGAGTGTCCAAAACCGAAAATAAACCCTTTTATCTTTTATATTATAACTTAACCAAATATATTTGAAACAAATATATTAACCAACTCGAGGAAACCTCGAATTGGTTCAATAAACTTTTTATAATTTTATCTGATGATATCAAGTTGATAGCGATAATATTACAAAAAATCGACTCAACTTGAGGTCACGCCCTCTCTGCTGCTATTCATCCAAATATTTTATCGAGACCCACACGATATTGGGATCTAGAATCATGCAAATTTATTGTTATAAATCCATGTGGAGTAGCTTGCGCTCATGAAAAAAGTTTCTAAATTTATTTATATCCATGTCACCGCTGCACCAACTTTGATGAATATTGCGCAACGTATGTGTGTCTACGCTATTAAACACAACTAAAACAATACAGTTATCTCTGATCACTTTCGGAATCTGTACATACTGTTGTGTTACATATATCACATCACTGTTTTTATGTCTACCTCGAGAAAATATTCTAGCTGGATTTGATTATTTGTCCAGCATCACATCATCGTATACAACTAAATTATTAATAAATCCGTCTATGGAATCTACGGACGGTGCTTCATCAATATCGGTTATAAACTCGATAACATCGTTATCTTTGTCCAGTAATCACGCGTTTTCATTAAAATCTTTAAGCACATCATAACATCGTTGAACATCAACTGATGGTGCTACCAAATACAACTTATCCCATTTTAGCCATCTCATTATAAGATTAAGTAACAATTGTGTCTTACCCGATCCAGATGGTCCTATTATTATCATTCTGATCAAATTTGGCAATGCAGGATGGTGTTTAACTGGCTCTTGTCGCCGAGTCGCTGAGAAATCAATTATATCCATATTATATAAATACATGAATCTATATTGTTTACGCTGTAGAACTAAAACCCCAACTAATGATCTATCCACGGTTACAACAAAAAATGCGAGAATAGCATAAGGTGGAAGACATGCAGTATATAACAGAAAAAAGTTTTCTTTTTTACATAAAAAAAGATGGTGGTGATATTGCTAAAATAATGTCAAAGTTCCCAGGAACTCCGTGGGCTAAATACCAAGGAGAAAAACATCTACCAGGATATAATTATTGCAGTCCTGGTACTCGACTTGATATCAGGCTTGACAATCAGGATCAACCAAAACCAGGCGAGGAACCAATAAATGCTACTGATAAAGCGTGTCATGCTCATGATGTAGCATATAAAAGCAAAAACCTACAAGACAGACATATTGCAGATGTGAAATTATTTCATGCGTTAAATTCTATAAAAATTAAAAATATATGAGAATCGTTAGCTAATTGGTTAGTAAGATCCGCGATGAAAGGTAAATTAGCTCTAGGTACTGGTAATGTATAAATGGAAACAATTTACTATTCCTCAAGAGGATACTGGAAAGATAACGCAGCGATTAGTAAACTCACCGAGGCAGCAAAAGTTACACGTGTTACTGCTAAAAAATGGTTATCCAAACAGGCAATATGGCAAATTTACCTACCACCACCGAAACAAATTCAGTACGCGTATTTCGATGTCAGCGTCCCTAATGAAGTTCATCAAGCTGATATTCTGTTTTTACCACATGATACTGTACATAGAAAAACGTACAAATACGCGCTAACTGTCGTTGATGTTGCAAGCAGATATAAAGAAGCAGAACCATTATTGACAAAGACAGCTGCTGAAGTAGGTTCTGCGTTTAAACGAATTTATCAACGAGGACCCGGACCACAAGGTGGTCTACAATGGCCACAGCTGCTACAGGTTGATCCTGGCAAAGAATTTCTTGGTCCAGTATCATCGTTGATGAAGAGATATAATGTCAAAATACGACGAGGACACACTGCAATTCGTGATCAGGCAATTGTTGAACGATTTAATCGAACACTTGCTGAGCGGTTATTTGGATATCAATACGCGAAGGAATTTATTCAAGACAAGAGATGTCGTGAATGGGTTGCAAGATTACCAAGTGTGATAACTGTGTTAAATAATGAAGTAACTCTAACGACCAACATGAAACCTATTAATGCAATTACAAAAAAAAATATACCAATACAACGACGTGATTTTTCAGCGCAGCCAGTATTAGGTAATGTTACTGTAAGGTATTTATATGAACCCGGTGAACTCGAAGGTGGTAAAAAAAGAGTGACTGATCCTATTTGGAGTGTTACCACACATAAGATATCCACCGTGATAAGATCCTCAGGTAGACCTGCAATCTACAGACTATATTCATCTGCTCCTCAACATGGATTTACACGTGAACAATTACAGGTGATTCCTGAGGATACGGAATTACCACCGCGATCACTTAACTAGCACCTCTACGTCGATTACACTCAAGACAGGTCAACATGGTATTTTCGCGTGTATGACAGCGACTGTTATCTTTTCTATCTACAGTAAATTGTCTTAGATTATTATTTGAATATCTCCATAACATCACACAATTACAACTTGTACAATGATTATTCTGTTGTTGTTTCAATGTGCTGATAAATTCAACGTCGAGATCAAAATCGCGTTAACTTTTTTTATCAGACTGTTTCTAACCAGCTAATTTTTTTCTTATTATATCATCGTCAATATCATCACTAATCACTGACTCGTCCAAGACAATCCTCCACAACTGATATTCTTCTGACTCGAGACACTGCGAGATAAACTAAGTTTGACCACTCGATACGATCATCTATAATTCAAACAACTGTATCAGAAATAGTTAATCCCTGAGATGAGTGAATCGTCATTGCATATCCTAGTGTCCATGCAGATTTGTTCAACGATAATGCATCTTCAACAGTGTTGATATCAACTGTGATAATATCATTTAATACTAAATTCTGTTTCTCGGTCTGTCCTGGTATATCAACATCAATATTCTGCCGCTGTGTATCAGCTGGTTGATAACATAACGGAACTGGCAATGTTGGAAATTTTTCTTTATGTAACTGAAACAATTCCCGTTGAAGTGTATCACGAACTATTTTTCTACTTTGCAACTATCAGATCATTTCGTCGCCACGTTTGTAGAAAGTCATTCATGGGTGTTTCTGAAATTATTCCACGCATTACTTCACATTGAATTTTATTCGGCTGTAGTCTGATTAATTTTTTAAATTCTCTTATTTCTGCATCAAGCGCTCTATGATCATCATTTATTTCTTCGTAATTATCAATGAAATTTTTTAACCAATTATGTGGAGAGTGGTTTTACCAGAACCTCCAGGTCCATTTAGATAAACTGTTTTATTTCTAGTTATTGGATCGTACACCGATGGTGCAGATGATAATTGTAGTGTTTGATGTTTTTTACAATAAATATCTTTAACCGCAACATCAGCTGATTCGGAATAATCGAGTATATTTTCCTTTTTTATTCTCCACGAACCCCATGATGTACAAGTACCGATATGTAGTTGTTCTAGTAATCCTGAATATTTGTTATTGATATAAAAAGAATCTGTAGCGACTCTGACAGCGAGTGTCGAAACTTTATTTATCATCGATAATAGATTTATTGAAACGTACATGAGCATCGATGATCTTAAATGAGTATACTGAGGTGACTCACCGTCCATATGACTTACAATTGTACCTAATTTAGTTCCATTTGACAAGAAAGCAATTTCTCGACTTATAAACGTATCAGCGTTATATCAGCGATTATAAAATCTAACTCAGCATCATCCATGATCAATCTTGTACAATGTCGCCTGTGATCATATGCTCCTCCTTGAGTGAACTTACCGATTATTTTTCTACCGAGATCTTTTGTAATTTTATTCTCGTAATCGGTTATATCAGGATTATCATTATCAGAATATTTCTTTTGTTGTGGTAACTTCGGTTTGTTTCTGATATGATATAATTGCTTCACTTACAATCAACAGTGTTAATATCGCACAATAAAGCATATACCGTAATAGTACTATTGGTGCCCACATTTTTTCTGAAAAATGTTTTCCAAACCAGGTATAACAAATCGCATGGAGATCTTTAGACATTTCAAATGACTCAATACAAGCAAATCCAGTTAAGTCAAAATCCGGTAATGGTCCATTTATCGATACTTGTGTCATCTCGTGCGTCAGATGACCGAATCTCTTAAAATATACAGAACAGTCTCAATATCCGAGAAACCTTCCCGGATAACATGCAACCATATCAAAGTACACAGAACAATCTCCGTATCCAAGAAAACTTCCAGGATAACATGCAACCATATCAACTGAAATAACATCTTTATGATCGTATTTAGTATTCCATAGTCCGCCGTGTCCGTATTCGACACAACTCAGTATTATATCATCAAGAAAATCAGACCGAGTTGGTTTCCACAAATTTTTCTTTCCAGCAAAATGAGCCGCAGCTGATGGAACAGTAAAACAGTTGCTCAATAGTTCGTCAGTGTCATCAGCATATTGCAGAGCAAGATTTTTCATTTTTTCGTGGAGAATATCTGTTCGATAAATAACACAATTTGGTCATACAAACTGATCGAACTTGATTTTTTCTTCCATATCTGATTCGTTGTTAGAACTCTGAAACAGCCATACTGACACAGGATCATTTTTACTTATCTCATTAATAAAATCAAACATATCTCCACGATAATATTTAACAGTTTGATTTTGTCGAAACACTGTTACTGCACTAGTCCATGCGTGCGCATTATGATCAATAATTTTGATTGAAGCTCCTTTTGATTTATATTTTGATTTATATAATATTTCTCCTGTTATTGTTCTTACGGTTTTTGGGAATTTTAATTTTTTTCCTAACTCAGTGACATCTTTGATAGATGCCCCGGTATCTTTAATCATCTTGCCCCACTCGTTTATTAATTTACGTCTTTTATCTGTTAAACCGTTTCCACGGATCGAGTTTGTAAAATGTTCTATTACTCGTTCAGCCACACAGTTTATTTTTGAAAATTTCATCGCCGCCAGTTTATTAATGCTTGGTTTTTCATTTATCACATAGATTCCATAAATAACTGCTGTTACAGGATACGCTCGCTCATAATACGGTTTGTCAATACCGATCAATAGACCTGGTTTGGAATTTCTACTCAGTATGACAGTTTTTTTATTATTGTGGACAGGATCATATTTGTCATGGATAATTCAATTATCTGTTTCTGTTAACATGACAAATTTTATCTAAAAAGATAACTTCTATCATTGAGCTGCTCAATAATAGCTGCCGCTCATTTGTCATTCATCGTAGCGTCAATGATATCTTTGTCGCGTATAATTTTGAACGTTGACCATACATGAGATGCACCATCTGCGTGAAATTCTTTCTTGGCGTCATGAATTTTATTGATCAAACTTTTATTTTTCTTATCAACTAGATGTTTTATTGGTAAATCAGAAGATATCCTGTCAACGTTGAATTTACTTGTTTTCCAAGGCTTGATTCTGGATAATCTCTCATACTCATCCATATTATATTTCAGACAAATATTTAAATAAAAAATATTATATAAGCAATGTCTCAACAGAACAAGCGCAAATGGTTGATGATCGGATCATTAACTCCCTGCAATAAACCCTGCAGGAAGGAATTCTGTGGGATTCACTTGCAGTCCATTCGCAGCGGAAGTCTAGGACCAATACCATGTCTGCGATGTGGTGTTGGAGTACGAGGTAAAACAGAGTTATGTGCGAAATGTGGTGGAAAAAAATATCAAGAACTTAAAAGATACTATGATAAAAAAAATAGTGTCAGTGACAGAGCTATAAAATCCATGGAGGATTATTTAACTAAGTTTTCAGGCAAATTATGATTTAAACAAATGATATTATTATATAATGGAGCAAAATGAATTTGTCTCACATTCTACAATAACAAACTACGAATCAAATCTTGATGGTGTGATCAGAAATTGCAGGTTGAAGAGACCAGTTGGTACTGTTAATAATGCTGGTTATCTAATGTTTGGTGCTGGGAAGAAAAAGTATTGCTGTCGCCGATTCGCATACGAGTGTCACAAGGGGTTGATCAAAGATGGTTTTGTGATCAATCATATTGATGGAAATAAACTTAATAACAATTTATCCAATCTGAGAATTGTCACGCAAAGTCAGAATTGTAGACTTGGAAACACCGGTTGCAATGATAAGAATGCCAAAGCAGTCTATCTATAAATTTAGAGACGGGTGAAGAGAGAGTATTTCAATTGATGTATGCAGCTGGCAAATATTTTGATATTGAAAGGTTTTCAATACGTTCTGTCACGGAAAATATAACCAAATCTACCTTATCAAAAAAATATAAACAGAAAATCATCTTCCAATATCAATAATGGAGATAAACTATCATCACTATCAAGTAATTACGTAGAATTATGTTTATTAACCATTTATTTAATTTTTTTCTATAAATTTTTGTGTATTTAAGGTAGATAACTCCACTGAGTATATTCATGTAATGAAGTTACCTCTCTTAGACCATGTCACGAAGCCACAACGTTTCCTGAATTATTTTTAGGTACATCTGATTTTGTTAGGCAAAAATAAATATATTGTATAACGTACTCTGAAATCGTATGTTCAGAATTAAAACTCAGCTGTATCAAAAAACACGAAATATTGCTTTCTTTGGTGATAACTGTTAACGGTTAGCTATATAATAACTTCTGAAACATATATTTGTTAGATGATTCCGTGGCCTATTGCATGCATGCAGAATTACTGAACTCAAGGCCCGGCGATCGAGTCCCCATGGCTGACAATTGTCGGTGGTTATGCTTATTAGTGATTTTTATAATTAATTGCGGCCCCACCAGCCCTCAAAACTCAACAGAAAAAAAACCACCCCATCCACCACGTCACTGGTGGTGGATACATGTTTTGTATCACCCACTGGCTGATTATGTGGGGGGGGGGGGGGTCAAAATCTGTTGAGCATAGAGAATGGCCCCATATATGTTTGTGCTGTCCTTAATTACGATTTATGTTTATACTGTCATTCATTCATTGTATATATTTCATGTACCCCCTGAACTCGCTAGAACACTCGATTAGGGGTTCATGTGGAGATAGTCATTCATTGTATATATTCCATATATGTTTGTGCTGTCCTTAATTAAGATTTATGTTTGTACTGTCATTCATTCATTGTATATATTTCATATATGTTTGTACTGTCATTCATTCATTGTATATATTTCATGTACCCCCTGAACTTGCTAAAACACTCGAATAGAGGTTCATGTGGGGATTGTCACTCATTGCATATATTTCATATATGTTTGTACTGTCATTCATTCATTGTATATATTTCATGTACCCCCTGAACTTGCTAAAACACTCAAACAGAGGTTCATGTGGGGATTGTTATTCATTGTATATATTTGTGCCGTCCTTAATTAAGATTTATGCTTGTACTGTCATTCATTCATTGTATATATTCCATATACCCCCTGAACTTGCTAAAACACTTGAATAGAGGTTCATGTGGGGATTGTCATTCATCATACATGTTGTGCTGTCCTTGAAACATTCTCCTGAACTTGCTAAAACACTCGATTAGGGGTTCACATGGGGATATATTTTTTATATTTAAATATATATATACCGTATAATAATGAACTACGAAAATATTAATGATATTATTTCTGCTATTAAAAAATTGGAAAAAGATGGTATTAATATATCTGAAACAAAATCCTGAAAAAATAATTTCTGATTTTGAAATTTTACAAGAACGTAAGAACCAAGGAATACACACACTATCATCCGCATACAGGTTCATAAAACAAATTCAGGTGGCGATGTTTCAGTCGCTAGCTACTACAGAAGATGATCAAGTGAAGGAATTCGTTCCTCTTTCTGCTGCAGTAAAAAAAATTTGATCGGAATTATCCCGCAAGTACGAAGCAAAAAAATAATTAGTACTTGTATAAGACAATTAAGAAAAATTGTCAGATCATCAAACGACCGAGTATGTGTAATATTTTATTTTATCAGAAATATTTTTTCTTTTTTCTGAAATATTTTATTTTTTCTGAAATATTTTTATTATTCAGAAACATTTTTTTAATTTTATCAGAAATATTTATATTATCAGAAATATATATATTATCACAAATATTTTATTTTATTTTTATCAGAAATATTTATTTTTTTCTAAAATATTTTATTTTATTTTATCAGAAATATTTTTTTATCATAAAATTTGATGATTTTGCACGATTCTGAGTACCAACTACCCCATTAAAATTACGAAATTGATTGGTCTGCACGATTCTGAGTACCAACTACCCCATTAAAAGTGCGAAATTGATTGGTTTGTACGATTCTGAGTACCAACTACCCCATCAATTTCAGAAAAAATAAAAAAATATTTCTGATAAAATAAAATATTTCAGAAAAAATAAAATATTTCAGAAAAAATAAAATATTAAGATCAAAGATCTATGATCAAAAATCATTACGATAAAAGTCTTTAAGAAAGAAATCTTAAGATAAAGATCTACGATCTTACATGTAGATTCACGATTAATTTCTCCCCACGCAGGTCAATTAATTGTCCTATGTGGTTGGTGAGTTTGAAATTGATTCGTGACAAATACTGATTATATATATGTAGATAAACAGGATTGGTTGGCTCTTGCATGATCAAACTCCCAGGAGATACTTGTGGTCGAATGTGTATAAAATATATCCTTGCTGAGCCTGATTTGACTTTCCAAGATCTATTTGATAGCTGCCATCGATTACGTCACAAACAAGATTTACTGCGATCGTTCATGTTATATTAACGATTCCCGGTGAAATATGTCTACCACCTCCGTACGAATCATTGTTGTATCTAAGAACAGCTGCTGGTGGTATCATCTTTCTCCATGCCTCAACATTTTCATGAAAGTTTTCGTTGATAAGATCACTGAGAGATTTTTTTAACTCATCTGCGTTGTACCCGGAAAATTTAAAATTCGGTAGATCTACATCTTTTATCGAATACGCGTTTAAAAATGGTTGTTTCTTGCCGCTCTTATCATCAATTACCATCTGAATTAATCGTTGGTTAAGATATTCCATGTCGGATACAAGCTGATTTAATATTTCTACACGTGTAATGATTTTACGGCATGAACTTGTTATATCAAAAAGATATTCTTGGAAGAACTGCCATAGATGCTCTTGTTGTTTATGATGCTGATTTATTTCTTTAAAATACTCAATAAGTTCATCTATGTAAATATCATAAACAGTAACAAATCTGAACCCTTCAGGGAGTTCAGGCCTAAATCTCCAATTAATTTTCTTATCATCAAGGAACATAAAATTACTAACTGACGCTAAATCTTTTATATTAAGTAATTTTTGCTTGTATGATGGCGTAATTTCATGATATGATTGCCTATCCGTGACATAATCAGACTTTTCGGTTCTGGTGGTATTGGTTTTTCAGGTGGAGGAATTTCAGGCCAACCTAGTACGGATCTTATCGATGATTGATAAATATCAACGGTGTAATCAGGTGAATGTATTTCAATCGTTGCTGATAAAGTTGACTCATGAATGTTAATTGATATTTTTGATTCTTTTCCTGTTATTGATTTTATTCTACATTGAAATTCTTCATTGATTTCCTCGACCTCATAACTGCCAGTTGGTATTCCAACAACGACCCAATCAGGTGTTCCATCTGGTTTGTTTTTATTAGCAAATACATGTGAATTATTTTCTGGTGTTCCATTAAATGATTTTGATCTGATGTTTGGCCTGCTGTAATATACTCATAATTGTGCTAATGCGATTTCATTTGCGCGAATCGCAGTTGGAAAATTAACGTTAAATACGGGATTAGACGAGCTTACCAAGATAATTGTTGTTTTTGGAGGAGCTGTGTTTGTCACGATCTGCTGGAGTAGCTCTACTGATGTCATTATTAATACTCGTACCTTTAACAGCACTGTTATATATTTTAATATTTTAATCATTTCTGAAAACTCAAAATCAGAAATTATTCCATTGCTGAGGCTAGCTGATAACAATGAAGATAACTTCAAGTATGCGACCGTCGCTGTGTGTAATTTTATTATGTAATTGGATAATTTTTCATTCATGCAGGTGCATATTTTTTTTGCTACGATATTAAAAACACCTGCAATAGTTGTTGCTGCTGAAATACAGATTGTTATGGCTACTGGTGCCATCATTGTCATTGTTGACAATATAACACCTGTTCCAGCAACAACAGCGGATACTGAATAAACAATCACGTCGACGATAACCAGTCGTCGTCGATATTTTTTTACTTTTGCTGTATATTGTTCGATGATATCTTTTAATTTTACTTGCCATTCACGTGCTTGATTATACCTGTATTGAGATGCATCGTCGATTGAGGTACTCATTATATTGTATGCAGTATATAATTGAGGTGTTTCAGCTACAAATTCCAAACACCACCAGTAAGATGTTGTGTTTATTGTCTTATCAGCTGCTTCCAGAATAAATATTTCTTCGGTTCCTTTATCTAATACAATAGTCACAACTCCAGAAAACTTATCAGTTGAATGACGCCATGGATACGTTGTAAATATCTCAAATTTTGCAGCACTGAACACAGATAGCCTGTGTACGCCAGTGACTGTTGCAGTATATTTAATAGTTTTATTCTGTGTTGACCATGTTGCAAATCCAGATGATACCATGTATACGATGTTGGTAATATGCCCGGGAGTTATTCCAGGTGGAATCAAACTAATATTGTTAACGATCTCAGGAATCCCAGCTACGATGACTTCGAGTGTTCATTTGATCATGTTGATGTTAGTTTTGATATCAAATAGTTTTGCGTCAATGGTCAACGGATTACCAAAAAATTCATCTGCGGTTTCGTTAATTTTTCTAAAATTTCTACGGAGATTTGTGAACGCGTTTACATGAACTTCATACTCGGCCCGCAACGTGGATAATTTACCATCTACGGTGTTACAGTTGGTGTCGACGCATTTTTTCGTTGCTGCATCTTCGTTGGATGTTGGATCTCTCAAAACTACTATCTTATTCCCGTTCATGCTGAGTTCTCCCGTCATTGTGTCACTGGTATTTTTCACGCGATTAGCAACACTTCTTGCAATTTCATCTCTGATGCTTGTAAATGATATACTTGAGTCTCTGATTTTTCCGCTGTCAGTAAACAAAGGGATGTTATCCGTGACCGCACCGAGTACTCGTCGAACTATGTCATTCCATTTGATGTTACTTGTTTTTAAAACACCATATCGGTCCTGAAAAACAACAACTTCATCTCGGTCAACTCCAGCAAGATTCATAATATCAGCGAGTTCATCTTTAGTCGCGTACTTTGACAAATCGATGTCATCGGACTTTTTCTTACTTTTCTTACTTGTAGAGGAAGATCCTCCGTAAATATCAACCATTATACAAGATCCTTGATTTGTTTAAAACACCTTGTGTGCAACGAAGCAGTTACTTGTATAATCATGCACAACTTCATGTGGTGGTTTGGATGATTTTGATATGGCGTTAAGTACATTAATTGCTTCACAGCCGCATATTGGCGGATCTGTCATTGTTTGTGTTGGTAGCGTTGAATACCAAATTTTTTATGAAGTGCCTCGACATACTTGATAAATTCAACAGGTGGATTGTTCCTGGAAGCCTCAGACCTCTTCCCCAACGAGATCCTGGCAATCTTTGGCCACGCCCATTTTTTTGTATCCCTTTCCTGTTGCTTTCTTTAGAACCATTCCAGCAGCTGTTCCAACAGCACCTATTAATGCCGGAATGGCAACGAGAAGTGGAAAAATACCACCTGTTTTAACCATGTCCATGATGGCGCTCGGAGAAAGATGAAATTGAACTCCGGTTTTTTATTCCAGTGCTTTATTGAGATGTTTAATCTGGTTATTTATCAATGATAATTTGTTTGGACCGCCACTAGAAATCTGATCTTGCTTTAGTGATATTTTTGTTCTGCATTTGTTTGCGTTTTTTGATTGAAGTTTCTTCACCTGACCAGAAGTCAGAGTGACATTAACATGACCGTACGACATTTTTTATATAAATATCTTTTTCTAAATAACACGATTCAAGATTTTCCACTGGTGCATCAACGACTCTCATTTGACCGCGACCACCTTCAAGTAACATGGCTTTATCGCTGTGTATGACCGCGATTGCTCTATAATCAACACCACCACCTGTATTTAATGTTGCTTTAAGATGTATATCAACGACAGATTGTTTTGATAGATCAAGATGCTCCAGCGAAAAATAATAGATAGGATACAAAGTTATAAAATCATGTTGTGATATTTGCAAACCGGTATCCACATTTTGATCACGTCCCATGAATGACATCAAACGATGATATACATGTCCTACATGATTTTGTTCATAATTAAGTTGTATATTCTCTGTTGGTTCTTGTTGTCCATTTATCTGTAAAGAAATATCTGTGATACCCAGTTTATCAAATATCATGTGAGTACGTTCTTGATTACACTGGTCAACAGTGAAATCATTACTGACTTGAAAAGGCCCTAATCTGTAGTATTTTGGTGTGCCGAACACGAATATAACCGTGAAAAATTTGTATTGGCTCTCGTTTTGAAGATATTCATATACCTCATTTTCTATGTTTCACTGTGTAAATTTCTCCAGTAGGACTGCAGCAACATCCGGAATAATGATGTAACATTGCATAATACCATCATGCTCACATCATCCACAGCTGATTGCATCATTTTCTGATGAATGCAATACTAATGCCATGCGGCTGCTGAAGTAAGTTGACGTCAGCAGTGTACTATACATGTGTAGGCCTATTATACTAATGCCAGGCGGCTGCTGAAGCTGACGTAAGCAGTGTACTATATAAAGCCCAATCAGATAGGTTCAGCATTTAAAATATTTTAGACGTTGTGCGAGACAGTTCAAGCTACTGTTACATAAAACTTATTATTTTATCCATTTACGTACAATAAAGAACAGTAATGCCTCGAAAGTGTGTTAATACCGCGGACAATTTTTGCTATATTTGTGGGGAAGTGACATTTGCCAACCAGAAGAAAAGTATCAATTCTCAAGTGAAGAAGGCATATCATCTTTACTTCGGATGCAAGGTTGGTGACCAAGACAAGCCTTGGGCTCCGCATATATGCTGTGCTACATGTACAACACAGCTTTCACAGTGGTTGAATTGCAAAAGGTCATCAATGCCGTTTGCAGTCCCAATGGTGTAGAGAGAGCCAAGCAACCACCTAAATGACTGTTACTTCTGCTTGGTTCCTCCTCTTTCCGGCGGAATAACGAAGCGAAAGAAGTCGAGAATAGTCTACCCAAACATTCCGTCTGCATTGAGACCAGTTCCACATGGTGAGGGACTTCCTATTCCAGAACCTCCAGCAGAATATTCTCTTGATTCATCTGACGAAGACAAAGGTGAGTCGACCTGTTCTTCTCCTGGTCCATCAGCATGCAGTGATCCAGATTTTCACTGTGGTGCATCATCAACCCCACACAGAATAACACAGGAAGAACTAAATGACCTGATTCGTGATTTGGACTTATCAAAGAACAAGGCAGAATTGCTAGGATCAAGACTCCAACAATGGAATCTTCTAGAAGAAGATGTCACAATTACTGCATATCGAAAGCGCCACCAGCAATTGGAGCCTTTCTTCAGAAAGGAAAGTAATCTGATATTCTGTTCCGATATTGAGGGCCTCATGAATGCTTTAAAAATCACTCATGACCCACAAGAATGGAGACTATTTGTGGACTCTTCGAAACTGAGTCTCAAGGCTGTGCTTTTGCACAATGGAAACATTCTTCCATCTATTCCAGTAGCGTATGCTGTCCACATGAAAGAGACATACGATAACTTAAGGCAGCTACTGAATTCCATTGAGTATAACAAGTAGAGCTGGCACCTCTGTGGTGATTTGAAGGTAGTTGCCCTTTTAATGGGACTGCAGCAAGGATATACAAAATACATGTGTTTCTTATGCGAGTGGGATAGCCGAGCAAGGGAAATGCACTACATGAGGAAGGAATGGACTCACAGGCAGAATGTAGCCATTGGAGAGAAGAATATCCAACACCCAGCTCTGGTTGAGGCTCAGAAAATCTTGCTACCACCCCTTCACATCAAACTAGGTTTGATGAAGAACTTCGTGAAAGCCATTGACCGGACTTTGCCAGCATTCCGATACCTGCATGAAAAATTCCCTCGACTCAGCGAAGCAAAGATTAAAGAGGGAGTTTTTGTGGGTCCTCAGATTCGAGAGCTTTTCAAAGATGACCGGTTCAACAACTTGCTGGAAGGTGACGCGAAACAAGCATGGAATGCTTTTTGCCTAGTTTCTACAAACTTCCTCGGAAATGTTAGGGCAGAAAACTATAAGGAACTAGTAGAAGACATGTTGATGAAGTATAAGAAACTTGGCTGCAATATGTCTCTAAAGATTCACTTCCTTCATTCCCATTTGGATTTCTTTCCTAGCAACTGTGGTATTGTTAGTGATGAACACGGCGAACGTTTTCATCAAGATATCGCAACAATGGAACAAAGATACCAGGGAAAATGGTCCACTACAATGCTGGCTGACTACTGCTGGACACTCCTCAGAGATGCTCCCGAACAGCTGTACAAGAGACAGGCGAAGAAATCTAAGATGTAGTCAATGACTTGATTTTTTATAGCTAGGCTATTACAGTTGACCTTTTACTATTGGAATGCATTTCGTTATGTAAACATTAATTTCTTGCAGATTACAAAAAAACTAGAGCCAATTTTGCAATTTGACTGTCATATTCGTGTTCAGCACATAAAAATTGATAAGAATTGACTAATTTTATTTCAGTAACATGACTTTTGTAAAAATTTGTTGTCCAGTGTTATTTAAACGATCATAGTTCTGAAATGCAATAAAAATATGCCGTGGTGCAGAAACATCTTGTTGTGATGCTATATGCCATGTAAACTGACCGTTAGTATCACTTTGTATACTATCTGTGCTTGTTGTTAACCATGACAACAGACTTACCACCTGTGCCCATGAAAGAAAGCAATTTTTGTTCTTCTGCAATCATTGGAGTCATCACCGGCATCCACAAGGAAAATTTTGTTAATACTACTTTACCAGCATCACCAGCAGGTCTCCACAGAGCATCGTTATCATCACCCTTTCTTACAAAAACAACCGTGTGTCTAGCTCCAAAAATAACTTTTCTACAAAATCCAAAAATATGCGATAGTAGAATTGTACATGAAAAACCTCTATTGGCTCCTAGCAACATATTTTACGCGTTGCAAATCCCAAGTTGAAATTTGGATTAGAACCATGAACTACTGGAGTCACATCAGTATCAGCGTTTCCGGCAAAATTTCTTGGTCGTCTTATATTATACGGATCGCTTTCAGGGTTATTAGAATTATCATTTACAAACATCATCGTGGGACCTGCTGATCTTGTATAATCATCAGAATATCTTGCCAATCCTATTATTGTTGTAGCAACGTCGACATCTTTCTGAATCGATTCAATATTTTTTCCATCAATCATATAAGTGGCGCTATCAAATAATGCCATAATACCATTGTTGACAAAACCAACTTGTACTGCATCTGCGTAATTAGCATCGTTTGTTCTTACAATTGTACCTTCTACCTCAATAAAAGCCTCAGCGGGTAAAAAGTATCTACTTGTATCATGAGCTTGTAGTTCAGTTCTTCCACACTGATCTGGTAATCGCGCGTCATAAGAATAAAACTGATAATCGCGTACAGACTCATCTTTAAGGACATGTGCTTCCATGTCAAATGCTGTGTCGGACATGCGCTTGAACATTTTATTGTAATTATTTTCGTCTAACACGTTGACTACCGCGTTCGGGAAGTTCCACTTCCGGATATTAAACTTGAGATAGTATTTCCTGATTCAAAGAGTCCTTGATCTGCTAACGCTGCCAGTTTTTGATTTGCGGCTTGATTTATTATTTTACTGACATCTGCGGGCATCACTTTAGTACTTGGTAATTTTACTGGTTGTCGTTTTCGTCACATTATTCATTCTAGTCTATCTTTGATCGCCGAGAACGCCTTACCAGCAACATTGATAATTGCACCAGGAGCTTTTTCACGAACAACATTGATAGCTTTCATCGATAATTGTTTTGCAACAGGTGCTACTTTTGGGGCTAATCTTCTAAATAATCCCTGAATAACATCACCAAGTCCATCTTTGTAAATTGCTCCGTAGACTGGTAGTCGTGAGTTCACTACTCTAACCGGTACAGGTCTACGACAATTATTGTGTATGATCATCTTATCTTATTTATCATTTATCTAATCGCAGTGACTAATCATCAACGAGCTCATCAATAAGTTTCCCGGTAAACACCGACATCAATGATGCTGCCACGAAATAATCGCTGGCAAATATCAGCTGCTTCATTAATTATTTCTGGTGAGTTATTTCTGGCACGTTTTCCTCCTATAAGAACTTCTAACCATGAGACGTCATTGAGGATATTATCAGGGCAAATAATATTACCTCCAAAACCACTACCAGTATAGTAGGTACATCAGGAGACTCTTTTGAAAGAGAACCAGGAATATTTAATTCTTTTTTTCTTGCATCTACTTTCTTTCTAAATTTTATATAATCTGGATATTTGAATCATATTTCACACCGTGAGCATTAAAATATAGTGCTGGAATCCAATTGGTGGCGGGGGGGGGGGGCTATTCTGTCAACAAATTCTGGTTTTAGATATTGATGCCTAAGACTATAATATGCACCAGCTTCAATTAACATTTCTCGATCACTGAGAACTTTGAGAGCATCAGTAAGAGTAGTCGGAATTTTACCTGAGGTTCTTTTTTGTTTAACTTGTTGTGAAGGTGGAGAAGATTCTTGTACTTCAACTTGTTGCGAAGGTGGAGGAAGTTGTTCCATTTGCTGTCTTTCTATTTGTTGCAGAGGTGGAGGAAGTTGTTCCATTTGCTGTCTTTCTATTTGTTGCAAAGGTGGAGGAAGTTGTTCCATTTGCTGTCTTTCTATTTGTTGCAGAGGTGGAGGAAGTTGTTCCATTTGCTGTCTTTCTATTTGTTGCAGAGGTGGAGGAAGTTGTTCCATTTGCTGTCTTTCTATTTGTTGCAGAGGTGGAGGAAGTTGATAGGAAGGTTCCTGCTGGGGGGTTTGTAGTCTTTGTTGTTCTGTTTAGAATCAAAATTTATTTATGTTGTTAATATATTTATCGTATACTTCATCATCACTTTTAACCTGGGATTTATTATAATACACGCGAAATGACCACTTAAAATAAGTATCAGCATTTATGTTCACATACTTAGGTTTTACAATTTTGGATTTTTGAGAAAAACTATTAAATGCAACACGAGAAAAATCTTTCTCTTTAACACTTTCTCTAAATTCTTCAACAACACCTTCGTTAAATTTTTTAATCAGTTCAACATTTTTTTTTCTTACTTTAGGTTTAGGTGCAAGTTTTTCATTCACATCAGCGACTTCAGTATGAAGTTTTCCAATACCTTCAAGTATTTCTTCATTGATGGGTGGAGGCTGAGCTGCAGCTATTTCAGCTGGAAGATCTCGTAAAATCCTTTTTGTTTTTTTAGCTCTCGCTGCTATTTTTTCAGTTTGTTCTGCTGTTTGTTTTGATACTGGAAGAAGATCTTCTTTGATGACAGTTGTAACTTTTTCATTAGCTGCAGTGACGGGTTTAAATAACTTTTTAGTGTCTTCCTCGTACTCAACTTGTGCTTCCTGCTGCGCTCGTAAGTTTTCTCTAAATGAGTCTCTAACAGGAAGAAATTTCTTAATTGCTTCTAATCATTCTCGGGCTATTCTTGCAGTATAAGATTCCGGATGTACCATTTTATTATAACAAATTTTTTTTTAATTAATAGCAGCAGAGAGGGCGCGACCTCAAGTTGAGTCGATTTTTTGTAATATGATCGCTATCAACTTGATATCATCGGATAAAATTATAAAAACAGTTTATTTAACCAATTTGAGGCTTCCTCGAGTTGGTTAATATTTTTGTTTCAAATATATTTGCTTAAGATATAAAAGATAAAAGGGTTTATTTTCAGTTTTGGACGCTCCTACAAAGTGGTCTGTTCGCCTTCCCTGCTGCTATTTTACACCCAATAAATGTACTTTAAACCCAATATATGTACTTTACACACAATATATATACTTTACACCCATTATATGTACTTTATACCCAATTATATATGTACTTTACACCCATTATATGTACTTTACACCCAATATACCTACTTTACACCCAATATATGTACTTCACACCCATTATATGTATTTTACACCCAATACATGTACTTTAGACCCATTATATGTACTTTACACCCAATATATATACTTTACACCCATTATAAATACTTTAAACACAATATATGTACTCTACACCCATGATATGTACTTTACACCCATTACATGTACTTTACACCCATTATATGTACTTTACACCCAATATACATACACCTAATTACATATGTACTTTAGACCCATTATATGTACTTTACACCCAATATACCTATTTTACACCCAGTATATGTACTTTACACCCATTACATGTAATTTACCCCCAATTATATATATACTTTACACCCAATATACATACTTTACACCCAATATATGTAATTCACACCCATTATATGTATTTTACACACAATATATGTACTTTACACCCATTATATGTACTTTACACACAATTTCAACAAAGTTACTTAAGCATATGTCACACAGATTTCTTTTTAAAAAAAATGTATTGTTTTTATTTATCTGTATTTTCTCATCAATTTTCACAATTCTAGGTAGGCTTTTATGCAAATAACATGCCAGATGCTCAAATGGCCATGAGCTAAATGCATAAACTTAACAAGGGCATGTAAAATACTGGTCACAGTGATCTATTTTTGTAAGTGTGTGGTAAGAATGATGCAAACAATGTTCTAGTTTTACGCTTGTAGTATATTGTTGTTAATGTTGTTGTTGTGGGGTTTAGCGCCATTTTTCAGCACACGATAGGCTATACATGGCGGCCAGTATTAATGGTGGAGGAAGAACCCTGGAAAACCCCGGAAAGAACCACCGACCCTCGAGAAGCTACTGGCAAGCTTTCTCACATACCCACATTGGCTGAATCTTAGACTCGAACCGCCGCAGACAGAGGTGAGTTGGCAGTGATCCGTAACGAAGAGCGCTTTAGACCACTCGGCCACTCAGGGCCCCCACTTGTAGTATAAAAACTAACAAAATATTAAAGAGTTAATGAAGCATGAAATATGGTTCAGTCTGAATTTTTTATAACAAATTAATATGAATTCCACATCATGTGTCACTAATCAAAGTATAACAGCTTGTATGCAGAATGCAAAAACAAAATATTAAAAACAAAAACTTAACCAAGAATGTATAAATAAAAACACGCACAAAGTTACCCGCCATAAACATTCCCCTTCTCCTGGGGTAGATGCAATGAAATTGATTCCAAACTGTTGCATGAGACCTAGGGAAAAGTAACAGCTGAGTTAGGCTATGCATAATATATGTCGTGTGGACAGCAATTCCAGTTTAATAGCTCTCTTCCAATTCAAGATTTTAAGCATTTTGGAGGCAATTCAATATTTAATAATTTTGCTTGAATCATCAAGTATCAAAAATCCTAATATAGTCTACACAGAATCTTTCAAAATATGTAGATGTCTTTCTATATGCATAATTTTTATTGGATTTTATCCTTGAAAGTCTACTCAAAGAGTGGCAATGTTATTTACATAGCACACTGTGGAGTCTAAACCTGGTTTCCAAAGTTCTGTGAGTCAGGAAATTAATATTTCCAGTTTCTTTGACCCATAATACCAATAGATTAAGAACAAAGGGATGCACTGTTACAAAAAAACTGGACAAGCATCCGTTTTGATACCAACCCCATCATGCAGCATTCTTGTGCATGATATAACTACCATTTTAAAAGAATAGAAATTAAAAAGAAAACAAAAACATTTTATTTAGGTTCTATTCATAAAGTTCGTGCTGTAAACAATACTTATAATTGCAGCAGATCATGCATGCATGAAGGTATTTTTTAAAAATAATTCTTCTAAATTAGGTTCACAAGCACAATTAATGTGCACATATACAAGAGAAGTGCAGTTTTTCTCTTGCATCTTATAGTATCTATTTTCCTGAATTTCTTAGTAATCTTGTGGCATCTTGTATCCATTTTGTTGTATTTTGTAGCAGTTTTGTGGTATTTTTAATTTACTTAAAACAGTTAAAAATCAGACATTTACATGACTGTCAGGGGAAATAACTCTTTCAAGTAATTCTATAGCCACTTTATGTATATATGTTATTGTTGTTGTTGTAGGGTTCAACGCCATTTTTGCAGCACACAGTAGACTATATATGGCAGCTAGTATTAATGGTGGAGGAAGAACCTGGGAAAACCCCGGAAAGAACCACCGACCCACAAGAAGCTACTGGCAAGCTTTATCACATACCCACATTGGCTGAATGCGAGATTCGAACCCACACAGACAGAGGTAAGATGGCATTGAGCCGTAACGGAGAGTGCAAATTATCCCACTTGGCCCCCCTCCCATATATATATATATATATATATATATGGGGGCCCTCACCAGTTATTATGCACTTTTAAGAGAGTGACACGTATGTAAGATGAAGTTGTTTGCATCTAAAACATGAACATTAGAGAGAATGTTGGCATACCTCTATGCTACTTTAATGTAATGTGGCTGACATTTCTTTGGATATTGTACTTTTCGAAACTGTACATGATCAAAGCACACTGCTAACTAAAATGACGGTTCCCTTGTGCTAAAATACATCAGCCTGAATTTGTAGACCATCCATAGCAAATATTAAAATAGGGAATATGAATTTTGCCAGACTAGACAATACCAGCTTCTGAAAGTGCAATGAATGAATTAGCAAATATATAAAATGTAAAACAAAGGTATCAGCTCTTATTTTACACAATTAACTCTTAAGTTCAGTAAGTGAAAATGACCAAGTGGAGCTAGCACATTTATGATAGGTGCACATTTGGAGTAAGGCCAAGCTGTCTACTCTATTAACTCACATTACACCCATCAACCATACACCAAAATAAAGGGAATTAATGATTCTTTGACTTATACCTAAGATATACAAGGTCTTTTTTAAATAGCCAGTATAACCAGTGAGGAAAGCTGGGGAAATTCTCTTTTCTTTAAAATTCTAACCCAATGCAAAATAAGAAACTGTAAAGCACCTCCTATATATATATCTATCTTATTTTCTTATTACAATTTAGATCAATCTGATTGACCAGGCCCTTTTTAATTTTTTTAAGCCACGCCCACCTGTGTTACTTTTCTGTACATGAAACTCAGATTTCTGATGTAAGATTTTAATTATGAACCAAATACTAGACCTATTTTTCAAATAAATGAGATATCTTTGCTAATGCAAGTCTTATATTTAAAATAATACCTAAAGGTGACAAATAATTATCTAAACAATTATACTGGTTTGTTTCACACCTTTCCACATTATTCTGTAGCATAATTAAATACCAAGAAATCTAAACCCAGACTATCAAAGTAATATTTTTTTCTTTCTTGCTTCTTTTAATCTGAGAAATGAGAATGACACATAATCTGACAGTCAGGTGTTGAAATTACTTTTGTTACAAACATATAAATATGTTATAAATGTTTAGATTCTCTGCATAATTTATTTTTAGAAAAATGATGCATGACACCATTAAATACAAAGTATGGATGATATTAATGCCAGTTAAAATAAGACCTAACAGTACCACAATGGATACTGAAATACAAGTCTGTTTTAATTTTAATTCAGGTTTTCTTTGAATACTATCCCTAAATTTACTTATGGAACTTGATCTGAGACTCTTTCACATTAGAAATGTTTCACAGTAGCAGCTTGTGACATTTTCTATCCAACTGTCCTGTCCTAAAGCCAACCAAAAGAAATATAATGCAATGTACACACACACACTTTTTTAGTACAAGGGCTTGTATGTACTGTACTGTGTGTGTGAATGGAATTATAAGAAGTGTGGTTGAGTTCATCCAACTAAGAAGGATTTTTCAATATGTTGTCATTATTTTACTTTATTGCATCATCAGCAATAGGAGAACCATTGAATTATCTCCACCTTTTTATGGAGACTACCTTTTCTTTTTAAGGAATTTAGTACAACTTAAACACGGATATATATGTAAAATTAAGTTTATAAACATGTATGAAACAGTTTTAATAAAGGTCCAAATTTTGCTTAAGATAACAGGAAAATGAATATGGGGTAGGGCAATAGGTACACGTACAGTATTCCTCAGATGACTGCCGACAAATGGGATTTACCAATCTTTCATTCGTTGTCCTAACTAAAACTGAAAATGTGCTTTGAAGCACAATCAGGAGACACATCACCCAATATGTTTAGCACTAAAACAAAAACATGTGCTATGTCTTACATTTAGAACTCGAGTTTTAGAATATTTGAAAACTGAAGAAAAAAAAGGCATTTATGAGGAATTTGCACAGACCGATTCGTTACAGTTTTAGCAGTCACCCCCCCCCCCCAAAAAAAAAAAAAAAAAAAAAATACACACGAAACAGTTCAGACTTCATTTTTATAATTCTTGGATGCATGTCCACTGAAAATAGCTCGGTTCAGACTCAGTTGAAAAAGAGTACTATTCTTGTTTATGCCGAACAAGTAACAGGTACCATGCCAGTTTATCGTAAACATGTTCTCTTCACGTAATCAAAATAAAATAAAATAACAAATTATTAAGTCAAAATACAATACAAATCACTTACCCATAGCCTGCGTCAGAACAACAGATATAATTAGCCAGAAATTCCTTATGAATATAAACAATCTGTCATACGGGCAACAAGCGGAAACTGATCATATCAGTCTAAACTGTAAGACAGAATTAAGCGTGACCTTCAAGCATTCCGATGCCTTCCGTGCACTGTACAAGGTTACGGATTATACATGTAAGTAAAATAGATCTTTTTTTTTTATGGCGACAGTCAACAAACCAAATAAACAAATTATTAAAATAAAGTCTCATAATAATACTTTGAACCTATTATTTTTAAATAGGCTAATTTGTAAGTGTTCTCTTCTGAATTCTCAATTAACTTGATCATGTAGGTGCACTAACTCAAAATAAATTAGATATTAATTGTTGTTTTAAAATGTAATACTAATATAGTTTAACAAAATATATTTAATCCTGAATGTTGTATGTTCTGCATCTAAAATGTCATTCTTTTATATAAAAAATTCCGTACGGAGATAATTGATCATACAAAATGGAGGCCAGATACTAAATTTGGTCAGTAAATGGTGATGTCAGGTCAATCATAACAAAACAACAGGGTAGTACGAATTTGTTCAATACGCCCAGCTTTCATTGTGACATCGCAGAGAGCAACATTCGATCCAATTTGTAGTGAATCACGCATTTAGCGCGACCTCGTCCAAAAATCTCCAAGTACATTAACATTGATTTTTGCCTATGTGTTTCTCAGAGCATATATCTATAAAATGACACCCAGTATTTAAATAATCAGTACTCGGCGATTACATGACTTGTGCTAAAGTATATTATTTTGTTATGTATATTTGATTTAATTATATCTGATTTAATATATATTTATTTCAATTTAATTGTTTGTCAGTTTTATTTTTTAAAATTATTTGTCATTACATGATATTGGAATGTAAATTTATTCACTAGAGATGATACTTTTTTTTTCAGAAAATAGTTTGACCTTGACTGTTAGTTTATAAACACCAGCTGTTGATCAAAGTCCTGACCTTGTTTCAAAATTGATAGCATCCACGTAAACATGGTCTGTTTTATTTTAAAATGATTGGTTGTTGTCTAGGTCATAATGGGACTTTGAGTTTAAGATGTTAACAATGTTTATATTATTATTTCTAGAGTAACACTGGGTAGACGTGATCTTTACGTTTTAGGAAACGACATTACTTCTGTTTTGGAGAGTTATTCTGAGTAGTACTTGCATTTGTAACCTTCCAGAAGATGATCACGCTACCCCTTGTTTACGTGTTAGAAAGACCATATAATCAATGTTTTGGAGAATTAATCTCGGTAGAAGCTGTGCTATTAAACTAGAAGTTGTATGTTGTGCTCTTTGGGAGTTATTTAAAAGTACTTGGATTGGAGTTATGCCAAATTATTTGGATTTAAAAATGATTAATACTTATTCCTGGAAGATACGTGTGCTCATGTAAGATTCTTAATCAACGACAGTTCTTATAAGAAATTTATATTGATTCCAAAACCGGAGTGATAATTCTTGTTTCAACAAGAAACTGTAGACTTGAACACTACATATTGCGGCATACGTCATCGTCTTCCATCTTGGATTCTTCGTCGGGATTCGAACTTGAAATTAGAAGAATATTTTGTTTTTAAGGCTTCAAAAAAATTAATCTTGAATTAGTTTTGATTTGATTCTATAAAACCATTAGTTCATATTTTATATATTTTTTGTACAGAATTTTTCCAGGGAAATAAATTGTATTTTTTTCAAAGCTTGTTGTTTTCACTCTTTCTTGTGTTATTGTTTATTCGAGCCTAACACGTGAGATAATAATTTGCTTACCCCGTCTTCTATTTATATTCATCTACCGATTAAAACAGAAAAAAAAGCATCAAGGACATAACAAACGAATAAAGCTTAGCAACTTTACGCATCAATTTGTAATGTCCAACTTGACGGAAAACCACCGCATTTAGGACAGGACCGTCATTGACATGGACATGTCCCAAAGACCATTCCGGAAGGACCCATGTGTAACTGTGACAAGGGAGGTAGAGACGCTAAAAATATCAGAAGCTGTCCCTTAGACACCACACCTTCGCCACAAAACATATTGTACAGTGACTTGTTTATATTCCACTCTGATCATTTGGATGTGTATTTTATCGATGTACTTGACCATTTATCTTTTATGTATTTGTCTTTCGTGTTCCAATTAAAGAAATAAATAAACGCGTCCTGAAAAAGTATAAAATCTCTTGTCTTGCCTGTTTTCGTTTCAAAAGTGACATTCCCTTCACAATGGCTACCTCTACTATCTCTGCTCTCTCTTCCTACACTTTCAAAGTCATCGACGAAAAGTTAGATCGTGCCAGTAGGGAGGCCTTCTATCTTTGTCATCCCTTAAGTATGTTAATTGCTGGACCTAGCAGTTCAGGCAAAACCGAATTTGTCAAACATCTAATCGAACATAAACATCATTTGATCGATCGTCCACCTCAACTTATCATGTGGTGTTGCAAAGAGTGGCAATAAGAGTTCAGCCTCCAGAGAGAACGTCAAGGCGATTCCGTCGTGTTTGTGGAAGGCATTCCAGGCAAAGACGACGGGATCGTGTCTGATCCCAGTCAAACCCATCTGGCCATCTTTGACGACATGTTAGGAGAAGACGAAAAGTAACTAAAATTTGGTTTACGCGGAGAGGGCATCATCGTAATGCCAGTGTCATTTACATCAGCCAAAATGTGTTTCAACAAAGTAAAGCCCCTCCCACCATCAGTCTCAATGCTGAATACATGGTCTTGTTTAAAAGTCCTGGAGATAAATAGCAAGAGTAAGGTTTAGCGTAACAGTTAGGAACACACTGGCTGACTCGTGCATACGACGATGCACTTAAACCCCTCACGCCTATTTACTCGTGGATTTAAAACCCAACATTCCCGATATTTGCGATTTCGTAGTCATCTGTTTCACAACTATTGCCAAGACAGAGGGCCTATCGTGTACACGTCCCCATCGTCTTAACAAAACAATATCTATAAAAACCTCGGAAACTTTCGATCTGTCTCACACAGACATGACGTACCTTAGTCTCATCTTACCATCAAATTGATTCTTGCCTTGTACGGTATCAGTCGCGAAAAATTCCACAAATACGTGCTCATGTCTTAAAAGCCAGCCTCAAAGAAGTCTTACGATGATTTACGGTGTCAGTACGTCAATTACTGCAAGGCGCCATTCACATCCCTCATCAACCAAACACTTTTCTGAGAGAAACAAAGTAGCCTTGACGAAACTGATGGATCTCCGCATCGACACGCAAATCAAAAAGCAAATCATTTTGAAACCTGGAGGTATCGGTTTTATAAGAGGTGTCATCATTCGCTCCCTCTTAAATGAGATCCTAATGCCCCCAATGTCCTCCCCAAGCAAACAGTCACTCCCCGACCCAAAGCTACCCAGAAGAAGAAGAAAGAAAAAAAACTTGGTCACAATCCCCGAAAATTAAAAGTCCCCAGAAAAAGAGAAAAAATCCTCCAGAAAGCAGCCTTTACCCGCAACGGAGGTACTTTGACGAGAACGCAAAATTGCATCCCCAAACAACGATCTGCAAGTTGCTGGTGATGCCAGCCAAAGCCGATTTGATACGTCTCTTGCCTAATTTCATGACAAAATGGAAACATGTGTCTCCAGAAACATCTCCTCCACCGATGACACCCTTCATATATTTAGTTGCTGCGGAAGATGATAAGAAGGTAGGCCCCAAAATCAAAGTTCATGAGAGATCGGGCATGTTACAAAGTTTACTGGATTTATCCAAGCAAGAACTGCCCCGATTTAGTCTGTTGCGGACCCTTTCACGTCGAGTGATGACTGGCATAAAAGTGATACAACGGGTAGACAATCAATGGCGACGCATTCCACTATAAAAAGAAATGTACCAGATGAAAGGTATCAGTGTTTTGTGCTCCGGAAAACACACAAAGATGTCCCATCAAAGAAGTGCACACCATCAATATGGTTGTTTTCCTGTCCAAAAACGAAAAGGTAAATGAAAAGGACAGTCTGGTCGTTTGACATCGCATTGGAAAAAATGCTTAGCCATGCATTAATGTCACCCCCATTAAAGACAATATCGTCCAAAGAAAAAGAAGAGAAACCAAAGAGGATTTTCTCTTTATGGCGATAATGAGATGATCCAAGAGTTTGTAAAAAAAAAATACTGGTTACAGACCCAGCCAACTAATCCAAAAACACTACTTCAAAAAATATTAAAAGGGCGTGTGTCAAGTTATCGGCGTCAGTGTATTTTTGTGTTTGCCCCGTAACCAATAAAAATGTCACATCCTAGACGTCATCCCACTTCTACCCCCCCCCCCAACACACTGGAAAGAAAAGGAAATGACTTCTTCATCGTTTAGCCAAACATTGGGACGTGTTGTCCGTCCTGTCCAAAGCCCCGTCACAAATGCGAACATTAATCATTCAAACCTCCTCCGAAGACGTCGATGATACCGTGTTTGAATGTTGCCTGAATGTCTTCAAAGGTGCGATACCTTTGTCTCCACATCAGAAAGAATGCTTAGCCAAGCATCGACACGTTCTTCGCTAAATGTTCCCGAACAAATACTCATTCTTCAAACGAAAAAGATGTTAGTGCAACGGGAAAGATTGTTTCACCTTTTGTTAGAAGCCATTGTCAATGGAGCATTGCCACCTATGATTAAAAGACTCGTGGTAGTTGCTCCTTCATAACTGCTAGGTAAAACTATGTAGGATCAAGAATATAAAAGGGACCTCTGGGGTCCAAAGATCTCAGACGTGACCTTCTTGAATCTGATGGAAAGAGGAAACTGAGTTTAGTGCCTTACAAACGATGGATGAAATTCCGTCGCTGGCAATATCAACGTATCCAGATTTTTCCTCTCAATCCTCATTTGACCAAGATGTCCCAGATACAACATGAATTTCAATCGTTGATGGATCTCAGCGATTTGTCAGAAACGGAAACATCACAACGGTACTGTCAAATGTTGAACGACTGAAACTCTTTCACGAAAAGGCTTTAGACGAAACAGTTGAAGCGACTCTGAACGACTTTAAGGCCCCGACGAAAAGTTCATCACCACCACCATCACCACTCTTTGTGACCAAGAACAGGCGTAGCCCCACGGATGCCAGAGGAAGAAGAAGCACTAGAAGTCTTTCAAACACTTCCAGCGGCTCTAATCCCTAGTAAGATTGCAGCTATCTTACTGACCCCTTCCCCCACGCGCCAACGAGAAGAACTCAAAGATTGGGTTAAAAAGATGATGTCCACTCCTTCTTCGACAGAAGACAAAAAGAAAGAAAGGAAACCAGAAGTAAAAACGAAAGCAAGATAAAAGCCATCACATTACCGCCAACACCACCACCACTCCCCTCGACCTCTACTTCCGTGGCACATCGGTCACGCTAAGCCGTTTCCAAACCACCACCTCACTCACTCAAAAGTAACATCCGTGAAGAGTGGGTGACCTATTAAAAATGGCTAAGGTGTTAGCCAGTATTTACTACTATCCATCTCATCCTTTGGGATACTACGGAGTTCAGAAATTGTATTGTGCTGCCAAAACCCGACTCAAAACTGTTCGTTTACTTCAGGTGCAACGATGGTTACAAGAACAAGCCACATACACCTTACACAAACTCATTCGTCGAAACTTTTCTAGAAGTCGCACCCAAGTGGAGGGTATAGATCATCAATGGCAAGCCTATTTAGCCAATGTCTCTCATTTGGCTACCTACAATCGTGGCTACAAATACTTGTTTTATGTCATAGACGTCTTTTCTAAGTTCGCCTGGGTCGCGCCATTGAGTTTTCAAATCGAGCCCTGAGTTAGTGCTAACCCTCAAACTGGTATTGAAACAAAGCGGTCGTAACCCTGTAAGATGGTAAACCGACAAAGGCACCGAATTTCTGAATCAATATTTCCAAAAAGAATTCATCTTTTTCACCACTGAGAATCCCGAACCCAAAGCCAGCATCGTGGAACGTTTTAAACGCACCTTGAAAGAACTCATATGGAAATATTTTACTCATCAACACACGCTCAAGTACATCGACGTTATACCGCCCCTGGTCCAAGCGTAAAACCGATCTTACCATTGGAGCATCGGATGTTCGCCGCCTTCCCCCACCACCGACAAGTGACTCCAGTAAACGATGGGACCGTCTTTCATTGCCTGTTTGGTACGGACCCATCGGTGGATGTCTACAAGCCATTCAAGTGTTTACCCAACTCGACCACCAAATTGTTTCGTGTCACTCTACGAGTGCATGGTCGTCATCCTACGGTCTATACATTGGAAGACATGAACGGGGAAATTTTAAAAGGAACGTTTTACTAAACCGAGTTAAAACGTGTGACAAAAAAAAAAGAAGACGAAATGTACGACATCGAAAGCATTCTCGATCAAAGAACCCGAAAAGTGGGGAAACGTCGTGTCCAAGAATAAAAAGTACATTAGAAAGGACATCAGCCTAGTTTTGACTCTTGGATCGACGCTTCGCAAGTCATCGAATATAAAAATAAGTGACTATCATTTCCTTCAACACAGCCTTAACCAATACAATGATCACTCCTTCACTCAGTTCTTCTCTGCAAAATCTATATAAGCAATACTTCTGGGTATGATGTGGAGAACGTGTGCCTTAAATGCAAATCGTCTTTATCTGTCAAATCTTTGTGGTGCATTGTGTCATCGGTGCTGTCATTGCTAATTTGAGTTTGCAACAAGGAGACAAACAATTGTGGACCAATTTGCTGAGCAGTTGCATAATTTACATTCACCCCAATCCTTCCCTGAAACACTCCTCTAACGGCAACAACAGGAGCCTTGCGTCCAAAACTAGTCACCTTCCCAATAATCATCACCAAAACAAAAGCAATAACCCTTCTTTTAGACACCTGTTTACGCTCCATTGATCCCTCGGACATCACACCATCCAATTTTATCACGAAACCTATTGGGAAATGGCTTATATGGAATCTAAATGGGTAGAATTTCGTCCCTTATTGTCTTTGACGACATCAGCCCAGTCGAGTTTGAAATCAAAGGACAGCCCGAAGATTACATCGAACTGATAAACAGTTATTTGCACCTGAAAATGAAAGTAATCCAAACGGACGACACCGCTCCGGCAGACGATGCTAGAGTAGCTCCCATCAACAGTTTCATACATTCCCTCTTCAGCGAAGTGGATTCGTACTTGAATATCCAACTCCTCAGCAGCAGTATGAATACTTACCCTTACCAAGCGTACCTGTTAAATCTCTGTACGTACGGGAAAGACGCCAAAAATACTCATCTGGAACAAGTTTAACGACACAACCGTGACAGCCGCTGACAATCCGCACAATGTCGTGGAATTACAGAAAATCTTGCAAGGACGAAATTTATAACTGATGGATTGTTTTCATTAGGACATACGGTTGCAAGAACAAACATTTGCTGAACAAAATGGAAATCGTAATAAGACTGAATCGGATCAGTACCGTTTTACATTTGATGGCCTATGCCAACGAGCACAAAACCATCATCCAAGAAGCCAGACTGTACGTGTGACGCGTGGAAGTATTGCCTAAAGTGGAGAATGACATTAGTCACACTTTGAGCAGAACGACCGCCAAGTATCCGTTACGACGCGGTAGTGAAAACCTTCACCATTGCCGCTGCACTACGATCCAAGATTGAAAATCATTTGTTCCTAGTACAGTTACCCAAACGTTTATTTGTTGGTATCGTCAGTAACAAAGCCCTCAAAGGATCCGTCACTGCCAATCATTTCGAGTTTAAGCACTACGATTGTCCAAGATCGAAGTGGGTCGCGATGGAAAAACCTTGTCTACCAGACCCTTCGAACCTAAATTTGCCGAGAAGAATTGCTTGAGATCGTGCTTGTCCCTGTACGAATCCACCGAACAGTTATGGACCAACACCAGCCACGGCATTTCGTACGCTTTGTTGGCTTTTGATTTCATTCCAGACCAAGGCATGACGAGGGACATTTCTACCTTATAAAATCCGGTAACCTGCGTGTGGAACTTCAGTTTGCAGAAGCTCTACCCCACAGTAAACGTCAACTTGTATGCAGAATTGGACAACAATCTCGAAGTAATTAATTTGAGAAAAGTCATTCTAGACTATTAGAAATTTTGGAAGACTCTTATCCCTCTTTGAATGATGAATTGATGTATATCGCCGTGAATCAGAACCCAAAGACAAAAGTGAAGTGATGGTCATGTCCAGATGACCAGAACTTGAACACCATTTAGTCTACTGTTTTGCCAAACACATGGCTTAAAAAATACAGATCTGATCAAGAAAGATTGCCCTGGATGTCAAAATGATCATCCCAGTCAAATTCAACACGATAAATGTCTGGTGATGAGTCAGGAAGAAAACTTGGACGAATATCTGGATGACGCTTGGGGTCTCATCTCACACGAAGCAGTGTTTCGTGAGTGGTATAAAGACTTGCGTGATAATTTCTCCCATCCACTGTCTGGTCTGGAGATCCGTCGTATCAAAGCTCTCTTGGCACAGGTTACGAAGACGCAGCTAATATACGTTTACTTGATAGAGATTTTGAGGCAAAAAGTCAGGATTGAATTGATGACTTATCATTACATGTGAAAGACAAAAACGAAACAAGAAACCATACTGAATACCTGGGAACTTTATTACCTTTTGAAAATCAGTTCGTAAACCGATTCTTTGAATCCTGTGGTGTGCGCTTAAGCTGAACTTCCTCATCGCAAGCCTAAATACCACCAAGCTTATGTCATCAACACGGACGATAGTCATCTCCCAGGAACCCACTAGGTAGCCATCTACTTTCCCCACGATGCCGGTGTGGAGTATTTGGATTCGTATGGATTACCGCCTTTGGAAGACGACATCATTGGCTTTATGAGAAGAAATTCCCAGACGACACGATTCAATAGTGTGAAAATTACAAGACAGACATTCCATAGTGTGTGGAAAATATTGTGTGCATTTTCTTCATCAACGCAGTCTTGAATATTCCTTAGAATATTTAGTGACTTATTTTGATCGTGACTCTTCTAGAAACGATGACAAAGTAGATCGATGGCTTTGTGACCATTATGGCTATCTATTGTCTTTAACTAGGAAACATAATGTACATCATTGTCACAACGACTTCCTTCAGTGGAAGTCCCACTTGACTTCACAACGTTGTCAACCTTGTCAAAAATAGTTTGTTTGTTTGTTTGAAATTAGTTGTTGGTTGTTTTGAAAAGACGAAGTGTTGGTGGTTTGTTTTAAATTTTTATTAATATATATGCTCTTTAACTTTTATATATCTCCTCACCTTGAAATAAGTTATATAGCATCCCGACCTTAAAAACCGTAGAGATGTTTTCTGTCGCGTCCGCTCTTGAGACATATAAAGCACGGCTGCCCCCAGTCTGACCATCCACTGTTGACTCATCCTCCCATGAAGATGTGTTCAAGACTAGCCAAGCTGAACGAAGCCCACGTGAATTTGCATCGTGTCATCGTGTCAGGCAAAGCATGATACCCAAGCCTGATGAGCTAGACTCTAGAGAATGTCAGGATGCTTAAAGCAATTCAAGACATGATAGAAGAGGTGCTTAAAGATGAAATCAAGAAGTAGCAAGAAGAAAAGGACGGAGAAGTATAGACTTCAAAAACAGCAGAGAGAACAGCAGCAGCAGCAACGGAAGGAGCCATACAGAGGTTTAGCAGCAGAGGGGGCGAACAGACCACTGTGGGGAATGGTCACCCTTTTTTTTACAAAAAAAATGATTGATATATATTGACCAAAAAATAAGGTCCCCGACCCCTCTGCTGCTATAATTAAATCATTATAAATCTTCCTGAAGTTTATCTTCATCTGTTTCATCTTCAGCTGTCTCATCTTCATCTTTATTTGTTTTATGTTTCAAGTAATACTCCATTTATAATGGTGGTTTTTCTATTTTTGGATTTATGTTCTTTCTGTGTTTATAATATGTCTTTAAACTTCGATATCGATCTCCACCGAAATTTGCACAAATCTGATATAATCCTCTAACGCCGTTGTTACAACCAACACAACTTCGTGGACCAGCATGAGGGCTTTTCTTTAAAATATAATTGTGTTCTTTTGCAATATTTTCCACGGCATCTTTTATCACATTTGTTAGTGGTTCCTTGACGCAGCCACGAACAGTTATTCATTATATTAATAATATCTTTTTAATTCAATTTAATTTGATCATCACCCCTTCTGCTGCTATCCAAAAATTTTATCGAGTCCAATACGATATCTTGTTCTAGGATCATGTAAATTTATTGTTATAAACCCGTGCTGGGTTGATTGTGCTTGTGAAAAGAAATTTCTGAATTTAATTATATCCATGTCACCGCTACACCAAGTTTGATGAATATTTCGCAACGTGTGCGTATCAACTCCATTAAACATAACTAAAATATTACAGTTATCTCTGATCACTTTTGGTATTTGTGTGTATCGCTGAGTAACATAAATCACATCAGTGTTTTTATGTCTGCCACGTGAAAAAATTCTGGCAGGATTTGATTGTTTGTCCAGCATCACATCGTCGTATACAACTAAATTATTAATAAGTCCGTCTAAAACATCAACGCTCGGCGCTTCATCGATATCGGTTATAAACTCTATAACATCCTTATCTTCGTCCAGCAATCTTGCGTTTTCACTGAAATCTTTAAGCACATCATAACATCGTTGATCATCAACTGATGGTGCTTCCAAATACAACTTATCCCATTTTAGCCATCTCATTATCAGATTAAGTAATAATTGTGTCTTACCCGATCCAGATGGACCTATTATTATCATTCTGATCGAACTGGGTAACGCAGGATGGTGTTTAATTGGCTCTTGTTTTCGTGTCGCTGAGAAATCAATTATATCCATATATATATATGATACGAATCTATATTGTTTACGTTGCAAAGTTAAAACTCCAACTAATGATCTATCTACGGTCACAACAAAAAATTCGAGAATAGCATACGGTGGAAGATGTGCAGTACGTAACAGAAAAAAGTTCTCGTTTTTACCCATGAAGGATGGTGGTGATATTGCTAAATTAATGTGAAAGTTCCCAGGAACTCCATGGGCCAAATATCCTGGAGAGAAACATCTACCAGGATATAATTACTGTGGTCCTGGTACTCGACTTGATATCAGGCTTGATAATCAGGATCAACCAAAATCAGGTGAGTATCCCATAAATGATATTGATAAAGCATGTCACGTTCATGATGTGGCTTATAAAAATAAAGATCTGCAGGATCGGCATATTGCAGATGTGAAAATGATTCATTCGCTGGATTCCGTAAAAAACAAAAATATCAGAGAATCATTAGCTAATTGGTTTGTAAAATCTGCAACGAAAGGTAAACTCGTATTAGGGGCTGGTAATTAATTATAAATGGAATCAATTTATTATAGTCCAGGGGGATATTGGAGGGGTAAAGCAGCAATTAGTAAACTCGCTGATGCAGCAAAAGTCAAGCAATCTACTGCTAAATCGTGGTTATCCAAACAAGCAATATGGCAAATTTATCTACCATCACCGAAACGAATTCAGTACGCGTATTTCGATGTTAGTGTTCCTAATGAAGTTCATCAAGCAGATATTCTGTTTTTACCACATGATACTGTACGTAGAAAAACATACAAATACGCGTTAACTGTCATTGACGTTGCAAGTAGATATAAAGAGGCAGAACCATTATCAACGAAAACAGCATCTGAGGTAGCCGATGCGTTTGAACGAATTTATGAACGAGGACCTCTACGATGGCCACAGCTGTTACAAGTTGACCCTGGCAAAGAATTTCTTGGTCCAGTATCATCGTTGATGAAACAACATAATGTCAAAATCAGACGAGGACACTTTGCAATTCATCGTGATCAGGCAATTGTTGAACGATTTAATCGAACACTTGCTGAGCGGTTATTTGGATATCAATACGCGAAGGAATTGATTCAGGATACGAGATCTCTTGAATGGGTGACAAGATTACCAAATGTGATAACTGCATTAAATAATGAGATTACTCGAACAACCAATATGAAACCTATTAACGCAATTACCAAAAAAAATATACCTGTACAACGACGTGATTTTTCAACACAGCCAGTACTGGGTAATGTGACCGTAAGATATTTATATGAACCAGGTGAACTTGAAGGTGGTAAAAAAGAGCGACTGATCCTATTTGGAGTGTTACCACACATAAGATATCCACCGTGACAAGATCCACTGGTAGACCAGCAATCTACAGACTAGATTCAACGGCTCCTCAACGTGGATTTGGACGTGAACTACTACATATAATTCCCGAGGACACTCAATTACCACCGCAATCACTTAACTAGCACCCATGCGTCGATTACACTCAAGACAGGTCAACATCGTGTTTTCTCGTGTATGACCAAGATGGTTATCTTTCCTATCTACGGTAAATTGTCTTGGATCATTTTTCAGATACCGCCATGACATTATACAATTACAACTCGCACAATGATTATTCTCCTGTTGTTTCAGCGTAATAATAAATTCAACGTCAAGATCAAAGTCGCGTTTATTTTTTTATCACACTGTTTATAACCAGCTAATTTTTTTCTTATTATATCACCGTCAACATCATCATCATTAATCACTGACTCGTTCATGATAATCCTTCGTAGTTGAGATATTCTTCTAACTCTAGATACTGCGAGATAAACCAGATTTGACCACTCGATACGATCATCGACGATCCAAACAACTGTGTCAGTAATAGTTAATCCTTGAGATGAATGAATCGTCATCGCGTATCCTAGCGTCCAAGGGGATTTATTTGCTTTTAGCGCATCTTCAACAACATTGATATCAACTGCGACAATATCATTCAGTACTAAATTCTGTTTCTCGATCTGTCCTGTTATATCAACGTCAATATTTTGCCGCCGTGTATCTGCTGGTCGATAACATAACGGAACTGGGAACGTTGGAAAATTTTCTTTATGTAACTGAAACAATTCCCGTTGAAGTGAATCACGAACTATCTTTCTACTTGCAACTATCAAATCGTTTGGTTTCCACGTGAGTAAAAAGTCGTTCATAGATGTTTCTGAAATCACTTTACGCATTACTTCACATTGAATTTTATTCGGCTGTAATCTGATTAATTTTTTAAACTCCCTTAATTCTGGATCAAGTGATATGTAATCATCAGACGCTTCTTCATAATAATCGACAAAATCTTTCAGCCAATCATGTGGAGATGGTCCAACAAAAGGTGTTGGTTGACCGTGATCGCCACACATTATCACAGCAGTATTTCTTGTTAATAACCAATCAATAAACGTTTTTAATTTTTCTAACGGCACCGTGTATATCTCATCCCAAATGATGATCCGAGGGATATATTTCTCACCCATCCTCGAAGAAGTCCATGCGTCACCCTTCCATCGAAAGAAGCTGTGATAAGTACACGATTGAACCCCTCGATGTTTCATCTCTCGCGCGAGTCTATGTGTAGGAGTTAAAACAATCATATCTGAATTCTGAAATAATTCAATTGCTCGGGTCGTCTTACCAGACCCTCCCGGTCCGTTCAGATAAACAGTTTTATTTCTGGTTATTGGATCATACACCGATGGTGCAGAAGAATTTTTCAGTGCTTGATATTTTTTAAAATAAATATCTTTAATCGTAACATCACCGGATTCGGAATAATTGATTATGTTTTCTTTTTTTATTCTCCACGAACCCCACTGTGCACAAGTATCGATATGTAGTTGTTCTAACAATCCTGAGTGTTTTTTATTGATATAAAACGAGCCGTGGCAACTCTGACAGCGAGTGTAGAAACTTTATTCATCATCGATAATAGATTTATCGAAACATATGCGAGCATCGATGATCTTAAATGAGTGTGCTGGGGTGACTCACCGTCAATGTAGCTCACAATTGTACATAGTTTAGTTCCATTTGACAAGAAAGCTATTTCTCGATTTATAAACGTGTTTTTCTTCGTTGTATCAGCGATTATAATATCTAGCTCGGCATCGACCATGATCAGTCTTGCATAATGTCGTTTATGATCGTATGATCCTCCTTGAGTGAACTTGCCAATTATTTTTCTGCCAAGATCTTTCGTAATTTTATTCTCGTAATCTGTTTTATCCGGGTTTTCATCATCAGAATACTGTTTTTGTTGTGGTAACCAAACTTCGGTTTGTTTCCGATATGATATAATTGCTTCGCTGATCGTCAACCGTGTTAACATCGCACAATCAAGCATGAACCGTAACAGTACTATTGGTGCCCACATTTTTTCTGAAAAATGTTTTCCAAACCAAATATAACAAATTGGATGAAGTCCCATAGCAAACTCGAATGACTCAATACGAGCGAATCCAGTCAGATCAAAATCCGGTAATGGTCCATTTATTGATACTCGTGTCATTTCATGCGTCGGATGACCGAATTGCTCAAAATACACAGAAAAATCTCCGTACCCGAGAAAACGTCCGGGATAACACGCGACCATATCAATAGAAATAACATCTTTATAATTATATTTTGTGTTCCATAATCCACCGTGTCCGTATTCGACACAACTGGATACTATGTCACTGAGAAAATCAAATCTAGTTGGCTTTCACGAATTTTTCTTTCTGGCAAAATGAGCCGCAACTGACGGAACAGTAAAACAGTTGCTCAATAGTTCGTCAGTATCATCAGTATATTGTAGTACAAGATTTTTCATTTTTTCGTGGAGAGAACCTTCTCTATAAATAACGCCATTAGGTCGTACAAACTGATCAAATTTTCCTTCCTCGTATGAACTCTGAAATAACCATACTGACACAGGATCGTCTTTACTTATTTCGTTAATAAAATCAAACATGCCTCCATCAGAATTATCTGGGGGGTAAATTTTAGCAGTTCGATTTCGTGGAAACTGTTATTGCACTAGTCCATGCGTGTGCGTTATGATCAATAATTTCGATCGAAGCACCTTTTGATTTAAATTTTGATTCGTATAATATTTCTCACGTTATCGTTGATACTTTTATTGGAAACTTTAGTTTTTTTCCCTTGTTCAGCAACATCTTTTATTGTAGCACCGGTATTCTTAACTGAATCGGCCCACGAATTTATTTTTTCACGTCTTAAATTTGTAAAGTGTTCTATTACTCGTTCGGCTACACAATTTAACTTTGAAAATTTTATGGGTGTCAGTTTATCAACGTTGGGTTTTTCATTTATCACATAGATTCCATAAATAACTGCTGTTACAGGATACGCTCGCTCATAATACGGTTTGTCAATGCCAGTCAATAGACCTGGTTAAGAATCTTTACTTAGTACGACAGTTTTTTCACCCTTGTGTATAGGATCATATTTGTCACGGATAATCCATTCATCTGTTTCTGTTAACACGACAAATTTTATTCTGTAAAGATATTTACGATTATCAATGTAGTTAATGATAGTTGCTGCTCGTTCGTCATTCATCGTAGCGTCGATGACATCGTCGCGTATAATCTTGAACGTTGACCATACATGAGATGCACCATCTGTGTGAAATTCTTTCTTGGCGCCGTGAATTTTATTAATCAAACTTTTATTTTTCGGATCAACCAGATCTCGCATCGGTAGGTCGGGAGATATTCTGTCGAGATTAAATTTATCCACGCTCCAGGGCTTGATTCGGGACAATCTATCGAACTCGCTCATATTATATTTCAAACAAGTATTTAAATGAAAAATATTATATATAATGTCCCAGTGCAAATGGTTGATGATCGGTTCATTGACTCGCTGTAATAAATCCTGCAAAAACGAATTCTGCGGACAGCATTCACAATCTGTTCGTAATGGTAGTTTAGGACCAATACCGTGCCTGCGATGTGGTGTTGGAGTGCGAGAAAAAACACAATTATGTGCTCGCTGTGGTGGTAAGCGATACAGAGAACTTAAAAGATATTATGATAAAAAAAATAAAGACAGTGACAGATCTATAAAATCCGTAGAGGACTATCTAACTAAGTTTTCAGGCAAACAATGATTTAAACAAATACATTTATATATAAAAGGAGCAAAATATGGACGAGTTTATGAAGCATCCTATCATCAAGAATTACGAATCAAATCATAATGGTATTATCAGACACTGTCGGTTGAAAAGACCAGTTGGTGCTGTTAATAATACTGGTTATCTCCAGTTTAGTGCTGGGAATAAAAGATATTAATGTCATCGTTTCGTATTCGAATGTTTCTTTGGGCCGATTAAAGATGGTTTTGTGATTGATCATATTGATGGAATCAAAATTAATAACAATTTATCCAATCTGAGGGTTGTCACGCAAAGTCAGAATTGCAGACTTGGAAACACCGGTTATAATAATAAAACTGCCAAAGCAGTTTTATCTACAAATTTAGAGACGGGTGAAGAGAGAATATTTCAATCGATGTATACAGCTGGAAAATATTCTGATATTGAAAGGCATTCTGTCGCGGAAAATATAACCAGATCCGCTTTTTCTAAAAATTATGATCAAAGAATTATCTTCCAATATCAATAATGGATATAAATCGTGAAGTCAGTGTAGGCGGGAAGAAGTTGAAAGCGCAGTTGAAATTATTACAACTAATTTATGTGTTGTAATGACCGGGTTCTGGCGTGAATGTTGAATGAGTAGCCTCCGAATCCCAATCTTCCGTAGATGGTATAACCGTAGCCGTCGCTGTTAAATCTTCTGCCGGTACAACCTTTTTTCTCTGTCACTGTTAGTTTATTCAGTATTAATTTCGCGTATTCCAGGTGAAGTGAAGATCTGTTAATTTCGCCAGCAATACAATCAACGATAAATCCTTTTTCTTTTTGTGTTATTGCGGCCCAGTCAGTGTAGATTATTTCTTCGCCCATATATAAGTAATTATTTTATATTTAAATCGTAAAATTGTACCTGTAATTGAATTATATTGGGTCTGATACTACTTACCTGAAAAAAGGGGATAACTCCGTTGAGCAAACCATGTAATTGAGTTACTTCCCTTTGACCGTGCTTACGATCGTAAGCGGAAGTTTACTGTAATACATCTATTCGCGATGTATTTTAACCATCTACGTCGTAATTATTACTTGCACAAGGATATTTATGGTTTCTAACTTACAAACAGAAAAAAATAACTCAGTTACATTACATACGTTGCAGAGATACATTTATCATTTTGATGAAATGCGGAAAAACCCCAGAAAAATCCCCCAATTATGGGTTTTTCCGGGTTCCTCCACTATATATACTGGCCTCTGCGGTGGCAAATTGAACTTTTCTGACCAACTACCCACATATAGTTTTTGGCACTATATATGGGGGGAAGTGATTTTGGGGTCCTATCGCCTCTAAACGTGCTAGAATACGATGGCAATCTAGCACGTTATGGGGTTGTACTGTCCTTATATATATCCTTGAACAGTAGATTGCGGTGGCAAGCTATTAGTTCTGGGTTATGCTGTCCTTATATGTTCCGTGTATCCTCTAAACTTAGTAGATTGCGGTGGCAAGCTACGAGTTTGTATGAGGATTTTATGCCCTTGAACTAAGAGATTGCGGTGGGAAGCTAATAGTTCTGGGTTGTGCTGTCCTTAATTAAGATTATATGTTCCGTGTATCCTCTAAACTTAGTAGATTGCGGTGGCAAGCTACGAGTTTATATGAGGATTTTATGCCCTTGAACTCTTAGATTGCAGTGGCAAGCTATTAGTTCTGGGTTGTGCTGTCCTTAATTAAGATTATATGTATCCTCTAAACTTAGTAGATTGCGGTGGCAAGCTACGAGTTTATATGAGGATTGTCTTCACCAAACGCACCCTCTTGAGCCTCTAGGCCGTTGGGGCTCTCATAGGGGGTTGTTGTTTCGTGTGCCCACTGAACTCGTAGAGCTACGAGTTCTGGGTTGTGTTGTCCTTAACTAGAAGTTTATTTTGTTTTGTTAATATAAAAATAAAATTATTAGAACAAAAAAAATTTCTGAATATAAGCACCTCATCAATTTCTGAATAAATAAAATATTTCAGATTAAAATAATTATTTCAGAATAAAATATTTCAGATTAAAATAATTATTTCAGAATAAAATATTTCAGATTATAATAATTATTGCAGCACTGATCAATTTGCATAATTTTGAGTACCAACCACCCCATCAGAATTAACAAACTGATTGATTTACATGATTTATATGACCAACCACCCCATCAAAATCAACAAACTGATCGATTTACATGATTTTGAGTACCAACCACCCTATCAGAATTAATAAACCGCTCGATTTGTACCAAACCACCCCATCAATTTCTGAATGAATAAAATATTTCAGATTATAATAATTATTTCAGAATAAAATATTTCTGAAAAATCATTAAGATTTCACATACAGATTCACTATCAATTCTTCTTCCCGTAGGTCAATTAAGTGTCCAAGGTGGTCAGTTAGTTTAAAATTTATTCGTGTTAACGTATTATTATGACATCGTAGATAAACAGGATTGGTTGGTACTTGCACAATTAAATCCCCAGGAGGCACTTGCGGTGTGAACGTGTATAAAATGTATCCTTGTTGAACCTGATTTGATTTTCCAAAATCTATGTTATAGCTGCCATCGATCACATCACAAACGAGATTAACTGCGATTGTCGATGTTATATTAACAATTCCTGGTGATACATGTCTGCCGCCGCCGTACATATCGTTATCATGTTTGAGAACAGTTGCTGGCGGGGCTATTTTTCTCCATGATTCGATGATTTTAGAAAAATTTGAATCAATAATTTTTTTTTAGTTCGTTTTTTTTAAATTTTGGTACCACAAATGTAAAATCTTTTTCTTCGCACTCGCTTGGTTTTATTTTATATACGAGAAATGACTTTCCAGGGAGTAGGAAATAACCTTCATCATCTTCTTTACGTTGTTTTTGTTGTTCACTAGCAGTTATCTCTCTTTTCGCATGTTCAAATACTTCCCTAATGAAAGTCTCATTAAGATAATTATAATCTGATTCCAATTGATTTAGATGTTTTATTGATTCAATGATCTGTTGTTTTATATCATCATTATAATGTTGCGATAACGACAAAAACAAATTTTGTGTATTATCGATTGATTGTTTGACCTCAGAATTAATTGGCCGGAATACATTTCATAAACCTCCAAATAACTCATTTCACCACTGGAAGTATAAAGTTCATGCATAGAAGGGCTCCTAAACCACGGGTATTTATTTCGGTATGCCGGCGTTTTTATGAATGATTTTTCATTTGTGATAAAATCACTCAGACGTGGTTCTGGTGGTCCATGATAATCTGGTTTGATTTCAGGCCAACCTAGTACTGATCTTATCGATGATTGATAAATATCAACTGAGTAATCCTGAGAAAGTATCTCAACCGTAGAAGATAACGTTGGTTCATGAACGTCGATTGATATTTTTGCTTCTTTTCCCGTTATTGATTTTATTCTACGTTGAAATTCTTCATTGATCTCAGTAATTTCATAACTACCAGTTGGTATTCCAACAACAATCCAGTCAGGTGTCCCATCATCTTTATTTTTATTAGCAAATACGAGCGAATTATTTGCCGGTGTTCCATTACATGATTTTGATCTGATATTTGGCCAACTGTAATACACTCGCAATTGTGCTAGTGCAATTTCTTTTACTGGAATAACAATTGGAAAACTGACGTTAAATTCAGGATTATTGAACTTACTGAGATCATCGTGGTCTTGTACGGAGTTGTGTTGTCACGATCTGCTGAAGAAGATCCATTGATGTCATTATTAATATTTACATCTTTAATATCAGCACAGTTGTATACGCTAGTCATCGTTGCGAACTCGCCATCAGATATAATTCCATCATTAAGACCCGTCGATAACAACGAAGATAACTTCGAGTATGCTACCGTCGCCGTGTGCAACTTTATTATGTAATCGGATAACTTTTTATTCGTATAAGTACTTATCTTTTTTGTAATGATATTTAACACACCTGCAATTGATGTTGTAGCTGAAATACAGATTGTTACGGCTGCTGGCGCCATCATTGTTATCGTTGATAATAATACGCCTGTGGACACAACAGTAGCGGATACGGAATAAACGATTACGTCAACGATAACTAGTCGTCGTCAATATTTCTTTATTTTTACGTATATTGTTCGACTCGATTTTTTAAGTTCGTTTGCCATTCACGTGCTTGATTGTACCTGTACACGCCTGAAGTGTTCATTATATTTTATGCAGTAAACAATTGAGGTGTTTCAGCTACAAATTCTAAACACCACCAGAAAGATACTGCGGTTAATTTCTTATCAGCTGCTTCCAGGTGAAATACTTCTTCGTTTCCGCTATTTAATACTATAGACACAACTCCAGAAAACCTGTCGGTGGAATGACGCCATGGGTACGTTGTAAAAATCTCGAATTTTGCAGCACTAAACACAGACAGCCTGTACACGCCAGTGACTGTTGCGGTGTATTTAATAGTTTTATTTTGCTGTGACCATGTTGCGAATCCCGATGATACTGTGTATACGATATTGGTAATATGCCCGGGAGTTATTCCGGCCGGAATTTTAATCAGACTAATTTTGTTAACGATATCAGGAATTCCACGCACGACATCTTCTAATATTTTTTTAGTTGCATCTAGGTTACTTTTGATATTAACAAGTTTTATGTCAACGGCGTGCGGAGTGCCGAAGAATTTATCGATGGCTTCATCGGTTTTTTGAAACTTTCTTCGAAATCTTCCAAAAGCGCCTACGTGCACATCATACTCGGCCCGTAACGTGGATAATTTACTATCTACGGTGCTGTGCTCGGCTTGCAACGTAGTTAATTTACCGTCGACGGTATTATGATCGGTCCGTAACGTGGATAATTTACCGTCAACGGTATTATGATCGGTCCGTAACGTAGTTAATTTACCGTCAACGGTATTGTAGTTGACGTCGACGTATTTTTTTGTCGCGGCATCTTCGTCGGATGTTGGATCTCTTAACACTACTATCTTGTTTCCGTTCATGCTGAGTTCACCTGTCATTGTGTCGCCGGTGCTTCTTACTCGATTAGCAACACTTTTTGCAATTTCATCTCTGATGGTTTTAAATGATATACTTGAATCCCTGATTCTGCCATCGTCAGTAAACACAGGAATGTTATCCGTGACCGCACCGAGTACTCGTCGAATTATATCATTCCATTTGATATTACTCGTTTTTAGTTTTCCGTGTCGGTCCTGGAAAAGAACAACCTCATCTGGGTCAACTCCAGCCAGGTTCATAATATCGGCAAGTTCATCTTTAGTCGCGAACTTCGACAGATCAATGTCGGAGTTTTGTTTCTTACTGGTAGAAGAAGATCTTCCATAAATATCAACCATTATAATAAGACCTGTTGATTAAAACGAAGCGGTTACTTGTATAATCATGCACGACTTTATGTGGCGGTTTGGATGACTTTGATATAGCGTCGAGTACTCGAGTACATTAATTACTTCACTGCCGCATATTGGCGGGTCCGTCATTGTTTGTGTGAAACCGCTGTGTGAAGTGGTGCGACATACTTGATAAACTCACGAGGTGGAGCTAGCCCGTACGAATCAAAATAAACGATTCCACGTGGATCAATTGCGTATGCGGTCCAGTGAGTACCAGGTCCAGAACGTTCATCGAGATTAATAATACCTGTTTCAGCGCTGTTTGGTCGGTCTGGTAATTGATCTCGCATAAAAACACCTCTGAAGTTTTTTATTTTTAGTTGTTTGTCGGAATCAAGTAAATCAAAATTTGATGCTGAAATTAACGAATAGATCCTGGAAGCCTCAGACCTCTTCCCCAACGAGACCCCGGTAATCTTAATCCGGTCCCTCTTTTTTTTAATCCTCTTCCTGTCGCTTTCTTTAGAGCCATTCCAGCAGCGGTTCCAACAGCACCTAGCGCCGCTGCCTTTGCTATGGCAGGTGCCGATGCGGCAATTAATGCTGGAATAGCCGCAAGAAGTGGAAAAATACCGCCTGTTTTAATTGAATCTTTAACCGCACCCGCAGAGAGATTAAGTTTGACGCCTGTCTCTGATTGTTTAGCGTCATTGAAATGTTTAAGTTGACGTTCTGATAATGATAATTTATTTTGACCGCCCGTGATCTGATCTCGCTTTAGTGATAATTCCATACCGCAGTTTTTTGCTGAATTTGATTGAAGGTTTTTAATCTGACCAGAGTCAGACTGACACTAACGTGATGATATGGCATTTTATGATAATAATTGTGTTTAATAACGTGATTAAAGATTTTCGACTGGTGCATCAACGACTCTCATTCGTCCACTACCACCTTCAAGTAACATCGCTTTGTCACTGAGTATGACAGCGATTGCTCTGCAGAAGGCACTACCAGCTGGCGGGTTATTAACACGAGCTCGAAAGTGTATATCAACGACAGATTGCTTGGATAAATCAAGATGCTCCAGAGAAAAGTAATAAATCGGATAAAGATTTATAAAATCTAACTGTGATATTTGCAGCCCAGTATCCACATTTTGATCACGTCCCATAAATGATAATAAACGATGCTATGCACGCGCTACATGTTTTTGTTCAAAATTTAACAATATATCTTCAGCTGGCTCTTGATGTCCATTTATCCGCAAGGAAACTTCATTAACACCAAGTTGATCAAATATCATATGTGAATGTATTTGGTTATTCATCCGATTACTATTTTGCAGCGCAGTAATAATATGTCGTGGCGCAGACACACCTTGCTGTGATGCTATATTCCATGTGAATAAACCATTAACATTACTTTGAGCAGTATCTATGGTTACTGTTAACCATGATAGCAATGATTTACCACCTTGATCCGTAAAAGAGAGTAATTTTTGTTCGTCAGTAATAGATGGAATCATTACTGGTATCCACAGTGAAAGTTTCGTTATATTTACTTTACCAGCATCACCAACATCATTAATACCAGCACCTCGCCAGATTGCATCATTATCATCAGTTTTTCTTACGAGCACAACTGTGTGTTTAGCTCCAAAGATGACCTTTCTAACATTTCTGCAAATTCCAAAGATGTGAGACAATGGAATCGCGCATGAAAAACTATTATTAGCTCCTGATAATGATGCTTTACGCACTGCAAAACCGAAGTTGAAAAACGAGGTAATATCTTTTATGATTTCAAAATCAGCACCTGGTCTGGCTTCGCGGTCGGGGTTGGCAGCTTCTGCCTGATTATCAACTGCAGTACCCCTTGGCGTGAATAACTTGGTATATTGATTTTGGTTGGCGTTGTTGGTAGTATCTTTAGCAAACATCATTGTTGGACCGGCTGATCTTGTGTCTTGGCATCCGTCCGTCTACGAGAGACGATGGCATAGCTCCAATGTACGCTTTTGCTTATCCTTCTTTTTAGCTCTCTTTTCAGCTTGCTTTATTCTTGTCTTTTCCTCTGCGTTTTGAACTCCCTGCCTGACAGCTAGACGCCACCTGGAACGGTTGTTTGCACAGCTCTCCCAGTCGTTGACATTGATGTTTGCTGTCTTCATATCCTTCTTGCAAACATCTTTGTAGCGCAGATGTGGTCGTCCAGTTGGTCGTGCACCTTCTGCTAACTCCCCATATAACAGGTCCTTGGGAATGCGACCTGGGTCCATTCTCTTGACATGGCCGAGCCAGCGAAGGCGCCTCTCGCTGAGTATGGAGAACATGCTGTTCATGTTGGCGCGTTCTAGAACCTCTGTGTTGGGTACTTTGTCCTGCCACTGGATGTGCAGAATGCGCCGCAGACATCTCAGGTGGAAGCTGTTGAGTTTCCTCTCGTGTCTTGCAGAGGTGGTCCATGTTTCGCTGCTGTAGAGAAGTGAGCTGAGCACGCACGCTTGGTAGACACGCAGTTTGGTCTTCTCTGTGAGGTTGGGGTTGTTCCAGACCCTCTGGTTAAGTCTGGCCATCGCTGCTGCTGCCTTGGCAATCCTGCCGCCCACCTCAGAATCAATGGAGAGTGAGCTGGAGATGTTAGACCCGAGGTATGTGAAGTTCTCGACAACTTCCAAATTGTACCCATCGATGGAGACAGAGGGAGGGGAGTCTGTGTCCTGTGCCATGACATTTGTTTTCTTCAAACTGATGGTCAGTCCAAATTCCTTACATGCATGGGAGAGGCAGCATACCAGCTGCTGCAGTTCATCTTCCGTGTGTGATGTCAAGGCTGCATCGTCGGCAAAGAGCAATTCACGGATGAGTACCTCTGTGACTTTAGTCTTAGCACGGAGACGGGTGATGTTGAACAGCTTGCCGTCAGCCCTGGTATGGATGTACACTCCCTCGCTGCAGTCCTTGAATGCGTACTGGAGAAGCATGGAGAAGAAGATGGCAAAGAGCGTCGGTGCAAGGACACAGCCTTGTTTGACTCCGCTAACGACTGGGAATGCTTCAGATGTTGCGCCATTGAAGCACACTGTGCTGTGCATGTTCTCGTGGAACGACATAATGACAGCAAGCAGACGTGGGGGGCAGCCGATCTTCTGCAGGAGTCTGAAGAGTCCACTCCGACTAACCATGTCAAACGCCTTCGTCAGGTCTATGAAGGCAATGTAGAGGGGCATCCGCTGCTCGCGACACTTCTCCTGCAGCTGACGTAGTGAGAAGATCATGTCTACAGTTGACCTGCCGGCTCGAAATCCACACTGGGATTCTGGGTAGACGCGGGAGGCTAGGATCTGCAAGCGTGCCAAGGCAACACGGGCGAAAGCGTTTCCGACGATGCTGAGGAGGGAGATGCCCCGATAGTTGTTGCAGTCGCTACGGTCTCCTTTGTTCTTGTACAAAGTGACGATGTTGGCATCACGCATGTCCTGTGGGATGTATCCCTGTTCCCAGCAAAGGCAGAGGAGTGTGTGTAGGGGCTGGAGCAGTGCTGGTTTTCCGCTCTTGAGGACTTCAGGCGGAATGCCGTCGCTTCCAGGAGCCTTCCCACAGGCAAGGCAATCGATGGCTTTTCCGAGCTCTTCCAGGGTGGGCTGTGTGTCTAGCTCCTCCATGACAGGCAGGTCTGGAATGGCGTCCAGGGCAGTTCCAGTGACATTGTTTTGGGTTGCATATAGCTCAAGATAGTGCTCAACCCATCGCTGCAGTTGTTTCCCCTGGTCTGTGATGACTTCGCCCGTCTTGGACTTGAGGGGGGCGGTCTTGTAGCTGGGGGGGGGGGCCTGTCGCTTTTTTGATACCCTCATACATTCCTCTTGTATCCCCGGTATCAGCAGCTGTCTGTATACTGTTGCAAAGGTTCAGCCAGTAGGTGTTGGCACAGCGGCGGGCGGTCTTCTGGGCGTTATTCCTTGCAATCCTGAGGGCTTGTAGTGTTCTGGGGCTAGGTGCAGCCTTGTATGCCAGAATGGCTTTCCTCTTTGCCTCAGTCACGGGCTCCATCTCCTCCCAGTTTGCCTCATACCAGTCGACATTCTTTCGCTCCCTCTTCCCGTAAGCTGTGATGGCTGATTTGTACACAGAGTCACGGATATGGGACCACTTGGAATCAATGGTGTCATCAGGTGTCACTTTGGTGAGGGCTTCCTTCAGTTTGCTGATGAACTGCTGTGTTTTCTCTGGGTTGCTTGCACAGTAGTTGTTGATACGTGGGTGACCCTTCTTCTTGGCGTGGTGCAGCTTCTTGGGTAATATTCGCACCTTGCTGGCCACGAGGGAATGGTCCGTGTCACAATCGGCAATGTGGTAGCTGCGGGTGAGGAGGACACTGGCCAGTTCTGCACGCCTGGTGATGACGAGGTCTAGCTGGTGCCAGTGGCGTGAACGTGGGTGTCTCCACGACACCTGGTGGATCTCCTTGCATTTGAAGAAAGTGTTTGTCACACATAGGCTGTGGGAGCAGCACATCTCCAGCAGTCGCTGACCATTCTTGTTGATCTTGCCCCTTCCGTAAAAGCCGAGACAGGTGGACCAGGCCTCATGGTCAGCTCCCACTCTAGCATTGAAGTCTCCTAGTAAGTAAAGGCTTTCATTGTTGGGGATACTGGATATTGCCTGATCCAGAGCCTCATAAAACTTGTCTTTCTCCTCGTAGGTGGAGTAGAGGGTTGGGGCGTACACACTGAAGATGTTGACCGGGCCTAAGGATGTTGACAGCCGGAGGGCAAGGATTCTCTCAGTACCTGATGATGGAGGTTCAATGAAGGCGATTAGCGTGTTCTTGACGGCAAAGCCTACACCATGCTGCCTAGGTTCATCCAAGGGCTTCACCTGCCAAAAGAATGTGTAATTGGCTTCCCTGATGGTGCCGCTGTCAGTCAGTCGGGTCTCCTGGAGGCAGGCAATGTCGATGTTCAGTCGGGAGAGTTCTCTGTCAATGACGGCAGTCTTCCGTGCATCGTCGATCTGCTGTAGGTCAGTGGTCAATCCAGGACACATGGTCCTGATGTTCCAGGTTGCAAAACGAAGAGTTGGAGTCTTTTTATTTCTTCTTTTAGTCTTTCCTGGTGCAGAGTTTTGTGGCCCACTTGTCGAGATGGTTCTCTAAGCTCCACGCACCCAGTGAAGCAGGCAGGCCATGGCGGGCAGCACCTTACTGACTGGGGGCTGCCCAGCTTGAGGCGGGCGGTAGCTGTCCAGTGAGACCTGATGATCTCTCCCACCGTCAGAAGTAACCCCTGGCGCCAAGCTCTACGCCAATCGAGCTTTGACTTAGAACCGGTAAACTGCTACTTCTCGTGTTGTGCCGACGCCGTACGACGACGCTGGAGTGTCCTCTCCAGTGGAGCTATGAAGCCTGGGCAGGGTGGTATGGAGAATCAGCTGTTGCCCATGCAGCAGATCCCCCCTCTCCACGCAGCTGGTGTGCCCAAGGGAACGACGAATGCCGATACAGCTTGGCACCAACGGCGTCGCAGGAGTTGCCGGAATGACGTTGAAGTCAATGTCATACAGCCTTAGGGACTCCATCTCCGGATTTTCTGTCGGGGTTTACTCCCTTAGCCTTTCCCATGAGTGGGTATAGCCACAAGGCAGCAGAGGTTTGGAATCGGAGTTTTCCTTCTCCTAGATGAGCTACCATCCAAGGTTTACGAGTCCCATCTACCCGAAGCAACTGGTTTTAAGGCGCCAGTGGGCCGCCTTCACCCCTTCTCCTGTTAGTAGAAAACATGGTCTGCCGGGCTTCAAATCTAAGCCACTCGCGAAGGCCAGGAGCTGGATTTTAGTTGACAGAGGCAGTAAGAGACGCAGGCCGTATGGGGCATTTTGGAGGATTGGGGCGCTTGTCTCCCACTCCCACCCCGGGCAATGTCAACCTTAGACCACTGATCTTGTGTAATCATCAGAATATCTCGCTAGACCAATTATTGTTGTAGCAACATCAACATCATTCTGAATTGATTCAATATTTCTTCCATCAATCATGTATGTGGCGCTACTAAACAATGCCATAATCCCATTATTAACAAAACCAACTCGCAAATTGGCACCGTAGTTAGTATTATTCGCCTTTACAAGTTCACCTTCTACTTCAATAAACGCCTCAGCGGGCAAGAAATATCTACTTGTATCCTGAACCTGTAATTCGATTCTCCCCCGCTGATTTGGTTGTCTTGCGTTATAAAAATAAAATTGATAATCACGTACTGATTCATCTTTGAGGACCGGTGCATCCATATCAAATGCTAGGTCAGACATACGCTTGAACATTTTATTATAATTATCAATTTTCCAAATGGTGATCTAAAGACCGCTTCCTGCTATTAAGTTTGCTGTTATATTTCTTTCTGCTTCTGCAGATAATTCCGCTAGTTTTTGATTTGCAGCTTGATTTATTATTTTACTGACATTTGCGGGCATAACTTCAGTGCTGGCCAGTTTTATTGGTTGCTGCTGTTTTCTTCGTACTAATCGAGCAAGTCTGTCCTTGACAGTCGAGAACGCTTTACTGGCAAGATTACCAATAGCGCCAGGAATTTTATCACGAACAACCTCAATAGTCTTCATCCCTAACTGTTTTGCAATCGGTATTGCTTTTGGAGCCATCCTTCTAAATAGACCTTGAACAACATCACCAAGTCCATCTCCGTAAATTGTTTTGTAATTTGGCAGTCGTGAGTTTACTGCCCTGACCATGATCGGTCTACGTTGAGCAGTGTGTATAATCATTTTTATATACTGATTAATTAATTGTTTAGTCGCTGTAATAATCATCGGCAATTTCATCAATATGAGAACGATAAATACTGCGATCCATAATACCGTCCTGAAATAATCTTCGACAAATATCAGATATTTCATTAACAATTTCTGAAGAATTGTTTCCTGCACGCTTTCCTCCAATCAGTATTTCTAGTCGTTCTACGTCAGAAAGAACACTGTTAGGACAGGCAATAAGACCAGTCCCCAAACCACTTCCCTTTACACTTGGTGCATCATCGCCAGGATCTTCTTTCCCTTTTGATTTTTTAAGCAACTTCTCAGCCTTTTTAAGTTCCGACGCCAACCATTGCTGCGGTGAAGAAGATCGTTGTTGTTCTATTTTTTTCCGGCCTCGCTCTAAATCTTTTTATTTTCTCAAAAATATCACTAAAATCATCACGGCTGACTTGTCTTTCGTTGTGACGTATACGATACAACCATTTAATAAATTCTCTATCTTTCGTGTTTTCAAAATCGGGTTTTAAAACATGGGGTTTATCACGCATATTAATTGCTATTTTCCTAAGTAAATCATCTTCTTCTTTAGTGTTCATAATTTCTTCGATAAATGTTTCATTAATTTTTTTATATTATTCTAATATTTTCCTTTATTGGTTTATGTCCAAGTTTTTTTTTTCCCAGTCGGTAAATTCAGTACGAATTTTACCAATATCTTCAGGTATTTTTTCGCCGGCGGGTGGAGGTAGAGCTTCAGCTATTTCAGTTGGAAGATCTCGTAAAATCTTTTTTGTTTTCTTAGTTCTCGCCGCTATTTGTTCAGTTTGCTCAGCAGTTTGTTTTAATACTGGAAAAATACCCTTTTTCCTCTTCTCGTCATCCTCTTTAATATCTCCCCATATAGCTTTTTCAGCAGTGTAGCCGTTGCAGCTTTTTCAGTAGTGTAGTGACGGGTTTAAATAACTTTTTAGTGTCTTCTTCGTACTCAACTTGTGATTGTTGCTGCGCTTGCAGGTTTTCTCTAAATGAATCTCTAACAGGAAGAAATTTCTTTATTGCATCTAGTTTTTCTCGAGCTAATCTAGCGGTGTATGATTCCTTAGATGGTAGCATTTTATTAATATAATTATTTTTAATTGATAGCAGCAGAGGGGGCGGGGACCTCATTTTTTGGTCAATATATATTAATCATTTTTTTTTGTAAAAAAAAGGGTGACCATTCCCCACAGTGGTCTGTTCGCCCCCTCTGCTGCTGGTTTTGTTGCTACCTATCCTGTGGGAAAGCATTCAGCCAGATGGGGACTCAATCTTAGACTATAAAAGATTGCCAAAATCTTCGTCAACAAAACTAAACTTTTCAGGTCTACCCAACACTCTAGAAAAGACATAGTAGTCAAATTTTCAAAATATTTTCCTGTCTTTGTGTTTGTCTCTACGTTAGAAGATAGACGTGTATTTATAAACACTTTGTTTCTCTGCCTTGCCTAGTGTATGTAAATGTGTGTATGCGTGTTTGTAGGCTAAAACATAGAAGTGCATTTATAAACAGTTCGTGTCTTTGCCTCGTAAAATGGTGCATAAATATGTGTGTATGTGTGTTTGTAGTAAAAAATAGAAGTGTACATATAAGCTCTTCATTTCACTAGCTTGTCAGATGATTTTTTTTATATTTGCATGTGTGTTTTCATAAATTGTGTATGTATGTATAAAGTGAACGTAAGTGTTTCTTTCCATGATTTTGGTTATTATATGAGTATTGTGAGTTTTGGTGTCATGGGCAAGTTTTCCTTCACGTTTGTGCTTCAGACATAAATCGGAGCGTTCTTCGGTCTGGCTACCCGCCGATGACCTGTCAACAGTGACACAATGAGCAAAATTTCTAAATTACTCGAACTTCAGATGCACCTGGAGGAAAGGAGGAAAAGAAGAAGAGGAGAAGGATAGGAAAATAATGAATATGCGTCACCTCATACTTAGGCCTCTCTGTGAGGTCAAGCCTGAGGTGAGGACACCAACGTCTCCCCAGCAACAAGTATCAGTAGTAAGGTGGGGCACCCTAGGGACAATGGGACTTAGCATTAAAAAGACCCCTGGGCAACTCTAGGGACAATGGAAATTTAACATGGAGAAAAATCGTGGGTTACTCTAGGGACAATGGGAATTTAACATAGAGTTTGGGTCTGTCTAGGGACAAGGGAAATTAACATGGGAAATAGAGTTTGGGCTTTTGGGATTTAAATTTAAATTTAAATTTAAAAAAAGGGGGTAGGCAATGGAAAGGCTATCTCTTTTCGAGAAATATGGCTGGCCCTGAAAAGGGCCTTTGGGTTTATGTTAATGTATTCATTAACATAAATGGTACCGCATTGGTCTTCTTCTTGTCCTTAGGCTACGTCTCACTGTTGGTCCGTAAATCAGCACTCTTTTCAGGCATCCTTGTCTTTCTACGTAGATCCTACGTATCCACAGGCTGGTGTTTGTCCTGTGGACAACGGCCCACTTGGATCGGACATACATGGGTATGTCCGTCCGGAACATCATGGAAGACACAAGCGTAGAAGATTGCACATCGGTCCACATCTTGAAGCGACGAGAACAGGTGAATCAATGCACTGAACTGCGCTTATTTATAGGTAGAGGCAGGATTGAAACGGACTGCCCAAGGGAACCCGGACTTACTTTCAGAAGAGGTACATTGGGATTTTGTGGATTTTCTTACCTCGCAAGAATTTGTTCCGGAACCTTCGTTACCTTCTTCATTACCGCAAGTGGAGAATTTTAGACAGAGACAGAAAGAAGAATTGGAGAAATTTATGCAACGACAAAAGGAAGCGGAACAAGCTTTTCTCCTACAGCAACAGCAACAGCAACAAGAAGAGGTAAGAAAAAAACAAAAGCAGCAACAGCAAGAAGAAGTAGCAGCAAAGAAACAAGAGGGTGAAAATCAAACGGCTACGGTACTGTTGGACATTTTAGCGGAGTTAAGAAGTCTGAAACAAATGTATCAGACTTCTTTATCACGACCGAAGAGAATACGACCTTCCCGAGCTAAACACGCCAACCCTGTGACTAAGCCTGTCGTACCACCCTTAGTGATTTCAACCCAATCATCAGAAGTAGGCCTTGGCCGTGGCAAAGGCTTAAGGCAGTTAAAGTTGATTGGTTAAACTCACCCCTACACCAAAATAAAAAGGCCCTTTTCAGGGCCACCCACATTTCTCGAAAAGAAATACAATTTCAATTTGCCAATAACTCAAAAATAAACCCCACCCATTTCACCCTTATAGTACGTGTCTGTGTATGAGTGCGTGAGTGTAGCTTCTTATTTTAAAATCAAAGCTCAAAGACACTTACCTTATATCATTCATGTATTCTTTTATCCATTTTTTACAATCCAATTCACAATTCACCACAGAACACTTTAATTAAAAGTTCATTGACTTCTTCTTTCTCCTTGTTTAGTCTCTCTGTTTTTTGAATTTCTTCACCGTTTTTTCCTCATTTTCTTCCCTTCTTCTTTTCTTCTCCTGTTTCTTTGCTTCTTTTAAATAGAATTGTCTTCTTTCTTCCTCTTCTTCCTCTGAAGAATCCCTCTCTTCTTTCCAAGAATCCCTCTCTTCCTCCGAAGAATCCTTCTTTTCTTCCGACTCCTCTTGTTTCTTTTTTGGGCAATCTGGAGACCAATGTCCTTTTTCTTTACAATAATAACAGGTATCTTGACTTTTGTCTTTTTTAGCCCCTGTTTTTTTTCTTTTTTGACGGTCTGGACACTCTGAAGACCAATGCCCTTTCTTCTGACAGATATAGCAAGCATCCTGACTCTTATCTCGAAAGGAAGGAGAGTAGTCCGTGGGCTGGTCTGAAGAGAATTTTCTAATGACCCCTCGCAAAGGTCTGACGAAACGTTCCATCTGGGTAGTCTCTTCCATCGTTCTCCTCGGTTTGAGAGTGAAATGAATAGTGAAAGGACAAGACACACCCTTTTTATATACGCTGGTTTGCCATGACTATAAATTAGTCTATGGTGTTTGAACTTGAGTCATTTGACGTTTTGCACTCAAGATGAAACGATCCTATTCATTCGAGAAGAAAGAAGAAGAAGAAAGTAAGAGGCAGAAACGTGATCTATCGCCTCGTACCAGGGCCGAAATCTTGGCACAAATTCATGCCAGTGATTTTGAAGAGGACATGAGTGAACCAGAATCCGAACCCTCTAAACCAAGTTCACCACCCTTAGTCAACCCTGAAAAGTACTATTCCATTCGAGAGACGGAAAAGCGCTCCTCTAGAAAATTTAGAACCACGGCTTACACCTACACGGTGAAGTTTAAAGATTTCAAGGCCGAGGTACTCTTGGAGAAAGCAGAAGGGTTTATCACCGAGATGTGGGATTCTTTGCTCACCGCACTCAAGCGACAATGTCAACCCAAAGAAGACGATCGCTTGACACTATCCATAGATCACGACGGTTTGAAATCCCCTGTTTGGATCGAGTTTAGCAGACCCGCAGAACTAACCCCTTCCAAAGTCATGGACAAGATTCAACACGTACAACAATCTAATGACCAGTTTGACATCACCGATGGTAAAGCCACAGTGAAAATGGCTCACGTCTCTCTTCCTCAAGGGACAGGACGCAAAAAGATGTTATTGGTGGACGACCTTCGCAACACCAAAACAAGTCTCGTCCGAATTAACAACCCTCAAGACCAGATGTGCTTAGCCCGTGCCATCGTGGTGGGACGAACCTATGCCAACAAGAACGACACGGTAGAATGGAAAAGAACCTGGGAGAACATTCGAAAATCGAACCGAACCAAACAACGAAACGAAGCAGAACTCCTGTTGCAACAAGCTGGCCTGTCCAAAGACACACCCTGTGGCATTCCTGAGATGCAAAAATTGCAAGATGCCCTAGCTCCACGCTACACCTTGAAAGTGCACCCTCAAGAAATGCGCGGGTCTCTGTTGTTTCGAGGCCAGGATTTTAAGGACGGAAAATACATTCACCTTTAGTATCACGATGACCATTTCGATACCATTACCAGTATCACCGGATTCCTGGGATACAGTTATTATTGTGAGAAATGTGATTATGGTTATAACAATCGAGAGCAACACAAGCATCGTGGATTGAAATGCCCAGGATGTTTGGCCTCTCCACCCTGTCTGAGCGAAGAACCAGTGCCTTGTTCGACTTGTCTGCGCACGTTTGTCAGCCCTGCCTGTTACCAGCAACATTTGAAAACACAAGGTTCACAGAAGAAATGTGCTTGTCAACTCCTGAGATTGTGCCCTACGTGTGGACAAGGCATACTTACCAACAATGCCAAGGCACACGTATGTCGAGGAAAGAAAAAATGTCACATTTGTCACCACATCGTGGACTTGGAACACGAATGTTACGTGCAAAAATACCAACCCCCACCAGAGAAAGAGGACGGTCACAAGAAGAAAGGCAATTTCATCTTTTTCGATTTCGAATGCATGCAAGAGACTGGCATTCACATCCCTAATTTCTGCGTGGCTCATCGAGCGTGCGAGAAGTGCATTCAAGAACCTATCTTCAGTCATTGCCCTCACTGCAGCAAGATTCCTGGAGGACGTGAAAAAATCTTTCGGGGACCAAACACGTTAGCCGATTTTGCCCAATGGGTCTTAGACCCCATCGACAAGACGTGGAGCCAAGAGGACATCGAACGTTACGGAGATTGTCATCGTCATGCCACAGTGATGGCTCACAATTTCTCCGGATACGATGGACAGTTTCTTTTGAGGTACTATGCGGAACAAGGCACCGAGCGTCCTAAAGTGACTTTGAACGGAGCCAAAATCATTTTCATGCAAGTGGGACAAGTACAGTTTAAAGATTCGATGAGTTACTTGGCCATGCCTTTGAGTCGAATGCCTAAAACGTTTGGAATGACAGAAATGGCTAAAGGGTACTTTCCACACTTTTTCAATACGGAAGCCAATCAACATGCCGTTCTACCCCATTTACCTGAGGCTCACTATTACGACCCCGACAACATGCGTACCGAACAACGAGAAGCTTTCTACGCTTGGTACCAGGCTCATGCCTCTGACCCCTTCGACTTTCAGGAAGAAATGTTAAAGTATTGTCGTTCCGACGTGGACATTATACGACGTTGCTGTGGAAAATTTCGAGAACTGTTCATGGAACACGGAGGGGTCGATCCTTTGAAAGAAGCTTGCACCATTGCCAAAGCGTGTTCCTTAGTGTACCGCCAACGATTCATGCCTGAAAACACCGTGGCTGTCATCAGTCCTCAAACGACCCACTATGTCAAGCGTCAATACTCGGTCAAAGCCCTACGTTGGTTACATTACTTGTGCGACAAGGAAGACAAATGGATTCAGCATGCCCGCAACGGAGGAGGCGAAAAGACCATCGGAACGTATTCGGTCGATGGCTGGGACTTAGAAAACCCCAAGATCGTGTACGAGTTTAACGGTTGCTTATTTCACGGATGTCCCGTCTGTTACCCTGACCGTGACAATAAAAATCAGTTTTTGCAACGAACCATGGAAGACTTGTACCAGGACACTTGTCAGCGACGCCTAAAGTTAGAACAGCAAGGATACCAAGTGGTGGAAATGTGGGAACACGAGTACGATCACCGTTTGAAAACCGATCCCGAGTTTAAACGCCTCGTGGAAAGTTACCAGTTCATGGACCCGCTGAACCCGAGGGATAGTTTGTACGGAGGAAGGACCAATGCCACCTGTTTGTTGTACCAAGCCGACGAAGAGAAAGGAGAAGAAATCAAATACTTGGACGTGTGTTCGCTGTATCCCTACGTGTGCAAATATTGTCGCTTTCCTGTAGGGCACCCGCAATTGTTCACGGAACACATCGACCTGAAAAACATTCGACAATACGAAGGCTTGATCAAGTGTAAAGTTTTGCCTCCCACGAACCTATACCATCCCGTCTTACCTCACCATTGTCAAGGCAAACTGATGTTTCCCTTGTGCCGTACTTGTGCCGAAACGTGCAACCAGGACCAACCTTGCCATCACAGCCAGGAAGAACGTGCCTTGACGGGAACCTGGGTCAGCGTGGAATTGTTCAAAGCTCTGGACATGGGATACCAACTGTTAGAAGTGTACGAAATTTGCCACTTTCCCAAGACACAACAGTACCACAAGGGTGACCCTACTCAGAAAGGCATTTTCGCCGACTACGTGGATGCCTTTTTGAAACTGAAACAAGAAGCCAGCGGCTATCCTTCCTGGTGTCACACTCCCGAAGACCAAATACAATTCAAAGAGAAATACTATGCACAAGAAGGCATCTCTTTAGACCACATCGAAAAGAACGAAGGCAGGCGATCGTTTGCCAAAGTGATGTTAAATTGCTTGTGGGGTAAAATGGCACAACGACCGTGTTTACCCAAGACGGAATATTTGACAGAACCTTCCCGCTACTTCCAGATGATTCACGACAAAACCAAATACATGAAACACGTGGACGTCGTTCGAGAGGATTTGATCTTGGTCAATTACGAAGAAGATCTGGACTTTGTACAAGACGACCCTTTTGGAAATGTCATCATTGCAGCTTACGTGACAGCTCATGCTCGCTTAAAATTGTACGAAGCTTTAGAACTGTTAGAAGAACGCGTCCTGTACTTTGACACGGACAGTTGCATTTACATCCATCACCCGATTCAACATCACCCTAACATCGAAGGAGACCGTTTAGGAGCCTGGACAGACGAGCATCCCGACGACAAGATTCTAAGTTTCGTCAGTGGTGGTCCCAAAAATTACGGCTACGAATACCGGGACAAACAAGAAGTGCACACGACGTGCAAAGTGAAAGGACTGACTCTGAATCATCGTACCAGTCGAGTGGTCAACTTTGGGGTATTGAAAGAAGCCTTGCAATCGGGAGAGGATGGAAACTTTAAAATGACCACCTATCAACCGAACAAGATTGTACGTTTACCCACTGACCACATCGTCAGTCGACCCTTGGAAAAAGTCTATCAAATTGTATACCAGAAGCGAGTGCGACTTCCCAATCACTTCACCTTACCGTACGGTCACGTCGGTATTGGTCTGTATATGAAAAGGAACCCTAGGCAAGACCGATAGTTCATTGTTCATTGAAGTAACTTACCATGTCCTTGACGAAGAAGAAACCAGATTGGTTAGGAGTCAAATGTTGGACATCACCGAGACCAGGGTTTTGAGGCTTGGACACAAGAGGTGGCCCAGTATGCACGAGAGTTATTCAAGGAAAAAAGTTACTTTTCAACCTGTGTTAGTGACGGTGCCAGAAGAACCCGTCACCCAGGACAGGACTGTCGTGGACAGGCCTGAAAGACCCTTTCGGGAGGACACTTGTGTGACCTTACCCCTACTATAGAACTGGTTAGAACTTTACCCAAAACATGTTGTACAGACACTTGTGTTTATTCCACGTTCATGGTTATCATGTGCCTTTTATTCTTGTACTTAAGCCTTTGGCTTTTATGCATTTTTGTCTTTCGTATTCATGTTTGAAACATTCAATAAACGTGTTCTGAAAAAGTATATAAACTCTTGTCTTGTTTGTTTTTCGTGTCACAAGTGACATTTCTCACACCATGGCTACCTCTGCTGTCTCTGCTCCCTCTTCCTCTACTGTCAAAGTCATCGACGAACACTTAGATCGTGCCAGTTGGGAGACTTTGTATCTTCGCCATCCCTTTAACATGCTCATTGCTGGACCTAGCGGTTCAGGCAAAACCGAATTCGTCAAACGTTTGATCGAACATAAACATCATTTGATCGATCGACCCCCTCAACGAATCGTGTGGTGTTACAAAGAGTGGCAATCGGCGTACAGCCTCTTGCGAGAAAGTCAAGGCGATTCCATCGTGTTTGTGGAAGGCATTCCTAAAGAAGACGACGGCATCGTCTCTGACTCCCGTCTAACCCATTTGGTCATTTTCGACGACATGTTAGGAGAAGACGAAGAAGAAATTAAACTGTGGTTCACGCGCAAAGGGCATCACCGTAATGCCAGTGTCGTTTACATCACCCAAAATTTGTTTCAACAAAGTAAAGCCCATCGCACCATCAGTCTCAATGCGCATTACGTGGTCTTGTTTAAAAGCCCTCGAGATAAATCGCAAGTGCAAGTCTTAGCCAAACAGTTAGGAACGCCTTGGCTGACTCAGGTGTACGACGATGCCACTCAAAGTCCACACGCCTATTTACTCGTCGATTTGAAACCTACGACTCCCGAGGATTTGCGATTTCGTACCCACTTGTTTCACCACTGGTGCCAAGACGGAGGGCCTGTCCTGTACACGTCTCCGTCCTCGACTTCATTTCACTCCCCATAAAAAAATCTATAAAAACCTCAGACCCTTTTTCGTCTGTCTCACTCTCAGTGCGAACATGACGTCCCTTCAGTCGCATCTTCCCGTCAAATTGATTCGTGCCTTGTATGGCATCAGTCGAGAAAAAGATCCACAAACACGAGCTCGTGTCTTAGAAGCTAGTCTCAAAGAAGTCTTACGATGGTTCACGGTGACGGCACGTCAATTACTCCAAGGAATCATTCAGATTCCTCATCAAACCAAACGCTTTTTCGACCGAAACAAAGTCGCTTTGGTCCAACTGGCCGATCCCCGCATCGACACTCAAACCAAAAAACAAATCATTTTGAAACCTGGAGGGAGCGGTACTCTAGGAGTGGTCATCATTCGCTCACTCTTAAGATGGGATCCTAATGCCCCCAAAGTTATACCCAAGACAAAAGTCCAACGAAGCCCCAAGAAGAAAAAGACCAGGTCCCCAAGGAGAACTTCTCCAGTGGCAGGACCCTCCTCTGACCAGACACCACCACCACCCCGGAAAAAGAAAAGAAGCCCCCAGAAAAAGAAAAGTCCACAGAAAACTAGCCGCAAGAGAGGCACTTCGGCCAGGACGCAACCTTACACTCGCAAACCACGACCTGCCACGGCAGTGACTGCGTCTCCGGCAGCTTCACGTTTGTCCACTTCTCCGTTAATGACACCCAGAACTGAAGAGTACTTGGAGACGTTGATCACACCAAGAACTTCTCCGTTGATGACCCCCAAAAGAACTTCCCCAGTGGCAGGACCTTCCAATTTAGTGGCAGTGGCTGCTGCCCACAAAATACCTTCTCCCAAAATCAAAGTTCAAGAAAGATCGGGCATGTTACAAAGTTTACTGGATTTGTCCAAGCAAGAACTGGCTCGATTTAGTCCGTTACGTACCCCTGCACGACGTGTCATGCCTGTCCTCAAACTAATACGACGTCAAGACAATCAGTGGCGACGCGTTCCAGTATAAAAAAGGCATGTGACCAAGTCGGGTATCAGTGTTTTTTGGTGCTCCTGAAGACTCAAAGATGTCACCCTCCAGAAAACCCCAAGGAAAGAAAAGGAAAGGACTGCCACCACGTTTAGCCAAACATGGGGACATGTTATCTGTCCTGTCCAAAGCTTCTCCACCCCTACGAGAAAAACTCATTCAAACAGCCTCCAAAGAGGTCATCGATACCGTGTGCGAATGTTGTTTGAACGTTTTGAAAGGCACGATCCCTTTGTCCAAACAGCAGAAACAATGCTTAGGCAAACATCGTCACGTTCTTCGCCAAATGGTTCTAAAGAAAATTCCCATTCGTCAAAAAAAGAAGATGTTAGTGCAACGTGGAGGTATTTTACCTCTCTTGTTAGGCCCCATACTGAAAGGAGTCTTGGGAACCATGTTGGGAGGACTGGTGGGAGCAAGATAAAAAGGCCTCGGAAGTTCCAAGATCTCAGAATCGACCCCTGACAACCCCATGGAAGGACGAAAACTAGCTTTAGTGCCTTACAAACGATGGATGGAATACCATCGGTGGCAAGAACAACACACCCCGCATTTACCTCCCAATCCCCATTTGAGCGAGATGTCCCAGTTCCAACACGAATTGCAGTCCTTGATGGATCGCCAAGATTTGTCCGAAACAGAAAAATCGCAAAAGTACGCTGAACTCTTGCAACGACTGCAACTCTTTCACCAGAAAGCTTTAGACGAAACAGCTCTACCCACTCTGAAAGATTTTAAGACCTTGATGAAAAGTCCAGCACCATCACCAGTACCAGTACCAGTACCACCAGTACCCGTGACCAAGACAGAAAAAGGAGAAGAAGAGGAAGGGTTTCAAACTCCACCCGAAAAAGTACGCAAGTTAACAACACCACCTACCTCCAGAATTGGATGGATTAAAAAGATGATGGCCACCCCTTCTTCCTCACAAGAGAAAAAGAAAGTGAAGACAGAAGTGAAGACAGAAGTGAAACAAGAACCGATATCCCCCGCTCAGACATCCTTCTCCTCTTCGACACATATTGCTGGCCGCACACGCAAAGCATTGCAATCCAAGAAAATACCCCAAGAGAAAAAGAGTAGCATCCTCCAAGAGTGGGTGTCTTATTAACACACCAACCAACACAAAAAAAATGGATAAAGTCTTAGCCAGCATTTACTACGATCCCTCCCATCCTGCAGGTTACGCAGGAGTTCAAAAATTGTATCGTGCTGCCAAAACGCAACTGAAAAGTCTCCGTTTACCTCAAGTGCAACGATGGTTATAAGAACAAGCTACCTACACTTTACACAAACCCATTCGACGCAAGTTTGCAAGAAGTCGCACCCGAGTGGAAGGCATCGATCATCAATGGCAAGCCGATTTAGCCGATGTCTCTCATTTGGCCAGCTACAATCGTGGCTACAAATATTTGTTTTGTGTCATCGACGTCTTTTCCAAATTTGCTTGGGTCGTACCCTTGACTTCCAAATCGAGCAGCGAGTTAGTGCGAGCCCTGCAACGGGTGTTGAAACAAAGCGGTCGTCACCCTCTTCGATGGCAAACGGACAAAGGCACCGAATTTCTGAACCAAGCTTTCCAAAAAGAATTAAAGAAACGTGACATTCATTTTTTTACCACCGAGAATCCCGAAACCAAAGCCAGCATCGTGGAACGTTTTCAACGCACTTTGAAGGAACGCATGTGGAAATATTTTACGCATCACCACACTCTGAAGTACATCGACATCTTACCGCACCTGGTGCAAGCGTACAACCAATCTTACCATCGAAGCATCGGACGTGCCCCGCAAGACGTGACTCCCGACAACGAAGTGCTGGTGTTTGAGCGTCTGTTTGGTACGTCCCCGACGAGGGCTGTCCCCAAGAAAAGTGGAGTGTTGGCCGTAGGAGATTGGGTGCGCATTGGCAAAACCAAACGCACTTTCGACAAAGGTTACTTACCTAACTGGACGACCGAATTGTTTCGCGTCACTGGACGAGTGCATGGCCGTCATCCAGCCGTCTATAAATTGGAAGACATGAACGGAGAAGTGCTCAAAGGAACGTTTTATTTGCCCGAGTTACAACGTGTCACCAAAAAAGAAGACGACGTGTACGACATCGAAAGCATTCTCGAACGCAGAACCCGTAAAGTGGGCAAACGGCGTGTCAAAGAAGTCAAAGTACGTTGGAAAGGATATCCACCCAGTTTCGATTCTTGGATCGACGCTTCGCAAGTCATCGACTATAAAAAGAAGTGACCATCATGCCCTTTCACACAGCAGACGCAGCTACGTCGACCACTCCTGCTTCACCTAGTTCTTCTGTGCAAGATTTACAAAAACAACCCTTGTGGGTATGGTGTGGAGAACGTGTGCCTAAAACGCAAATCGTCTTTTTCTGCCAAATCTTCGTGGTGTATTGTGTCATCGGGGCAGCCATCGCCAATTTGAGTTTGCAACAAGGAGACAAACAATTGTGGACCATTTTATTGAGCAGTTGCATCGGTTACCTGCTTCCTAATCCCTCCCTGAAATTCACCTCGAACGGGAACCCCGGGAACCTTGTGTCCAGTGCCAGTGCCAGTCACCACTTCAATCACAACCAGAACCCCATTTTAGACGGAGACACGCCTCTGACGTCCAGTAACCCCTCGGACAGCCACAGAACTCTGGAATTATGAATCACCAAAACCAATTTTACTTAACTTTACCCAGTGACAGTTCTATGGAGGTGTTTCCCAAGAACACGTTGTGCTGTTACACGGCCAAATTACCTCAGGCCATCCAGTTAGATCACGAAGCCCATTGGGAAGTGGCTTTAGTAGAAATGATTCACCCGACCCAAGTCCTCAATGTCCTTCCCAATCAAAATTTTTTTGATGTGGAAGTTCATGACGAGCAAATGCAACAGTGGATGGATAGCAATGTCAAATATGACAAGAAAACCCGTACACAAAAGTACACCACCTATCACTTGTTCATTCCCCCAGGCTATTATTTTAGTGGTCAACATTTGGTCAGCACCCTAACCTCCAGGTTTAATGTCGTGTTTCTGAAAGCTATGGAGCATGTCAACAAAAATGTCACCATGGAGTACCACAAAGCAGCTCGTCGCTTCTTGATGAAATTTGAACGGAGTAAAATCCTGTCCATTTTATTTTGTCCTGAATTGTATGACATGTTGGGCGCAGACATGGACATGAGAAAGACCATGATCAAGAAAAACGAATTACCCATCGTTTACGACAACGAGTCTTTTAGCAAGTTATTTCGTACCCCGGTAGAACTGAACCAAGGACTGAATTTGATGTTCTTGTATTCCGATGTGGTGGAGTACAACGTGGTGGGACACACCTCCGTACCGTTACTGCGTGTCATTCCTTTCAAAGTGGATTCTGCCACGAACACTGACGAGGAAGGTGGAAACACTTACCACGTTCACCGCGAATTTGTCCATCCTCAGTATTTGCCTGTCAGTAAGTCGTATTTGGACACGGTCAACATTGCTATAAAAGGAGATCTGGGACAAGATATTCCATTCACCAAAGGAAAAGTCACGGTGAAACTCCATTTTCGAAAACGGTTCTCTCACGACTCTTAAGTCATGTATCCAGTGTACCGAGGGGTTGCTCAACAGCGAGGACACGGTTTAGGAGATATGTTAAAATCGGCCTTTCGTTCGGTGGCCCCGGTGTTGAAACCGATGGTGACACGCGGATTGCACGCCTTGAAAGATGCGGCACTGACGCAAGGCAAAGAATTTCTCCAAAATGTCATCATCGACAAACAAAACCCTAAAGAAGCCTTCATGAGGGCAGGCAAAAATGTCTTGCTGCAAACGGGTAAAGACATTTTAGGCCAACGAGAAACACCTATAAATGCCCTGCACGCTACCGAGTCAGGCATTCAGCAAGGACAAGGCAGAAAGAGACGACGAAGAAAACACCCTTTCACCAGACTTCAAGCGAGAAAGGCCAAGAAAAGAAGAACCGTTCGAGACTTAGACGTTTTCGATTATTGAGAAAAGAGACAAAAAAATGATGCACCGAGAATCTTGCGCTTGTTCCAAGACGGAACTGGATCTGTTTGCCATGCCCCCTACCATGATGACCATGCAAGAATCCCAGTGGGTGGAATTTCACCCCGTCTCCTCACTGACCGATTCCGCTCCCATCGAGTTTGAAATCAAAGGACAGCCCGAAGATTACATCGATCTGAATAGCAGTTACTTGTACCTGAATGTCAAAATTCTAGATAAGACTGGAGGTGCTATAGACGATGAAGCAGTAGCTCCCGTCAACAATTTCATGCATTCCTTGTTCAGTGGAGTGGACTTGTATTTGAATAACAAACTGGTCAGTAGCAGCATGGATACTTACCCTTATCGTGCCTACCTGGAAAATCTCTTGACGTACGGAATAGATGCCAAGAACACTCATCTCAATGCCTGTGTGGTATGGAAAGCTGACGAACCTACCAAGTTTGAAATATTGGAAACTGATGAAAAGAAAGACAACAATGATGGATTTGTAGAACGAAGAAAGAGAATCACGGGAGCCGACACAAGTTTAGAACTGATGGATCGTTTGCATTTGGACATGTGGTTGCAAGAAAAGTATTTGCTGAACGGGGTGGATGTCCGCCTGAGACTGAATCGTAGCAGTGCCGCTTTCCATTTGATGGCTGATAGTGACGGTTACAAAACCAAAATCCTAGAAGCCAGACTCTACGTACGCCGTGTGGAAGTGTTACCTAAAGTGGGAAACGACATCAGTCAGACGTTGAGCAGAACGACCGCCAAGTATCCCATACGACGCGTGGAAGTGAAAACCTTCACCATTCCCAAGGGACAGCGATCCATGATCGAAGATCATCTGTTCCAAGGACAGTTACCCAAACGTTTGATCGTTGGTATCGTCGAGAATACAGCCTTCAACGGAGCTGCCGAAAAAAATCCTTTCTACTTTCAACACTTTGGCGTGTCCAAAATCGAAGTCAGTCGCGATGGCAAGACCTTGTGTACCCGACCTTTCGAACCTGACTTTAAAAAGAAGAATTACTTGAGATCGTACTTGTCCTTGTACGAAGCCACCGGACAGTTAGGAACCAATACCAGTCACGGTATTACGTACGAGGATTATGCAGGAGGCTACGCTTTGTGGGCTTTTGATTTCACTACAGACCAAGGCAGCGACGAGGGACATTTCCACCCTATAAAATCCGGCCAGATTCGTGTGGAAATTCAGTTTAAAGACCGAGACCCTGATGAAACGGTGAACGTCATCCTGTATGCAGAATTCGATAATACCATAGAAATCAACAGTTTGAGAGAAGTCATCCTAGATTACTAGAAACCATGGAAGACTGTTATCCCTCTTTACCTAGTGGAGAAACTTTTATTGTTGCATTGTTGTTAAAAAATGTTAGAGTTGTTGTTGTTTAGTGTTAAGTGATTTTTGAATAAAAAATGTTGTGTTTTGAAAAAATTTTTGGTGTTATATTGTTGGATTATTGTTAAAAATGTTAGAGTTGTTGTTTAGTGTTAAGTGATTTTTGAATAAAAAATGTTGTGTTTTGAAAAAAATGCCTTTGTCTTTTGTTTAGCTATAAGAATGTTGGATTGATGCTCTTTCATTTCTTACTATCCCTCTCATGACACTCACTGAACGTTGCGACTCAAAAACCGTGTGGGGGATGTTTTCCTTCACGTCCGCGCTTTGACTTTAAGAACCGGGTTGTTTCCAGTCTAACCATCCATTATCGACTCATCCTCCTAAGAAGATGTGCTCCAAAACTAGCTAAACTCAACGAAGCCTACGTGAATTTGCATAGGGTCAGACACAGTCTGATACCGAAGCCAGAAGAAATAGAGAATGTGAGAATGTTAAAAATCACTGAAGACCTGATAGAAGAGCTCTTCAGAGAAGAAATGAACAGGGAAAAAGAAGAATGGACAGAGAAGTACAGACTTCAGAGACAGCAGCAACAACAACAACAAGAGCAGCAGCAGCAACCTGAAGCTGACAGAGGCTTTGTCGATTGTCGTATCGACACCAAAGAGTTCTTCTTCTCTTTCCGAAGAAGCAGACCTATCGCCAGAAAGTCTCTCCTCAGAGGACATCGTATTCTGAGAAACTAAAAAGAATGCCATAGCAAACAAAAAAAAAAAACAACCCTTTTCAGGGCTACCCAATACTCTAGAAAAGAAATAACAATCGATTTGCCAATGTGTGTAGGTAGAGTAGTGTGAAAATAAACACTAACTCTTTTTTTAAAAAAAATGTGAGGGTATGTGTTTGTGTGTTTGTGTTTGTAAGTGGTTAAGTAAGTTGGTATGGATAGTAGATTAAAATGATGTCTTTTTTTTTGGTGTTTGAGGTGTAAATTTGGGGTTAGATTGGATTGCTTTGCGTATGTGGATAGTCTATTGAAGTGATTTATAAAAAAATTTAAAATAGTGATGGGTAGCATAAAAAGTGAGTGAGTGTTTCTTTTAGGTCCGCGCGTTGTTGTTTTTTGGTCATGATGTAGGTAAGATCAATTTTATGTTTTTAGGGGGATGTTTTCCTTCACGTCTGCGCTTTCACTATAAATTGAAACTCGTTCGGCAGTCCAGCTACCCTTGTTGATTGATCAACACCAAAAATGAACACGAGACTGGAGAAACTGTTGGAACTTCATGTGCATCTGGAATATGCCAGGCGCATATTAAATGAACTGGCCGCGGAAGCCATTGTGGAGGAGGGAAGGATAAGAGAGGAGGAGGAAAGAAGAAACAAAGAAGAGGAGGAGAGAAGATATAAAGAAGAAGAGGAAAGAAGATACAAAGAGGAGGAGAGAAGATACAAAGAAGAGGAGGAGGAGGAAAAGGAGAGAAGAAGAAGAAATTTCAGAATCCCAGAGAGCGAAAATTGGGATTCTGAAGCGACATATCCTGCCTCTGCTCTCTCCCCCAAAAAGGTAAAAAGTAACTGGGGGACAAGATGTGTATGTGGCGCTAGGTCTGGAAGGTGCCACCATTAACCAGGTGTCCATGAAGTTCCAAAAAAAAAAAAAAAACAGCCCTTTTCAGGGCTACCCAATACTCTAGAAAAGAAATAACGATCGATCTGCCAATGTGTGTAGGTAGAGTAGTGTGATTATAAACACTAACTCTTTTTTAAGATAGTGTGAGGGTATGTGTTTGTGTGTTGGTGCTTGTAAGAGCTCAGGTATGTTTGTGGGAATAGTAGATTATGGGTTTCTTTTTTGTTTCTTAGCGTAGGTGAAGAGTATAGTTAGGGTTCTGTAAGCGCTCACGTACGATTGTGTGGATAGTAGATTATGGATTAGTTTATTGTTCTTAGCGTATGTGTTTGTGTGTTTGTGTTTGTGTGTTTGTGTTTGTGTTTGTACCCGCTCACGTACGATTGTGTGAATAGTAGATTATGGATTTGTTTATTGTTCTTAGCGTATGTAAAGAGTATAGTTTGGGTTTTGTAAGCGCTCACGTAAGATTGTGTGGATAGTAGATTATGGATTAGTTTATTGTTCTTAGCGTATGTGTTTGTGTGTTTGTGTTTGTGTTTGTACCCGCTCACGTACGATTGTGTGAATAGTAGATTATGGATTTGTTTATTGTTCTTAGCGTATGTGAAGAGTATAGTTTGGGTTTTGTAAGCGCTCACGTAAGATTGTGTGGATAGTAGATTATGGATTTTGTTTATTGTTTCTTAGCGTATGTGGAGAGTATAGTTTGGGTTTTTATTATATGAAATGAGAAAGTATAGTTTGGGTTTTATTATATGAAATGAAAAAGTAGGGGGATGTTTTCCTTCACGTTCGCGCGTTGTTTGGTCATGATCTAGGTAAGGTCAATTTTACGTTTTAGGGGGATGTTTTCCTTCACGTACGCGCTTTAAGTATAAGAACCCATAGTATTCGTCGTTCAAACCATTCTGCAAAGAATAAAAAAAGAAGATGGCTTCTAACCAAATGGACAAAATACAAACATTACAAGACGTTTTAGACAACTTAGGAATGATGGAGCAGATGTTAATAAGACTGGTTGAAGACCATTATTCCTATAGTCCCCATCGTGTAAAGATGGAAATTAATAACTTAAAAAAGGTAAAGGACAAGATTAGTGGTGTCATGAAAGAGATAAAGGAGGAGAAGGAGGATGAAGAGGAAAGAATAAGAATAAGCAAATGGAACGAAAAGATTGAAAAAGAAGAAGAAAATGAGAAGAGGAAGAAAGAAGAGGAGGAAGAGAAGAAGAAAGAAGAGCAGGAGAAAAAAAAGAAAGAAAAGAAGAGAAAGAGTGTTGGAGATAAAATAAGAACTTGGTGGAGAAAAAGAAGAAACTAGAAGCAGAAGAAAACCCAAAGGCCCTTTTCAGGGCCAGCCATATTTCTCGAAAAGAGATAGCCTTTCCATTGCCTACCCCTTTTTTTAAATTTAAATTTAAATTTAAATTTAAATTTTAAAAAATTTAAAAAAAAAAAAATCCCAAAAGCCCAAACTCTATTCCCCATGTTAATTTCCCTTGTCCCTAGACAGACCCAAACTCTATGTTAAATTCCCATTGTCCCTAGAGTAACCCACGATTTTTCTCCATGTTAAATTTCCATTGTCCCTAGAGTTGCCCAGGGGTCTTTTTAATGCTAAGTCCCATTGTCCCTAGGGTGCCCCACCTTACTACTAGTATCACAGCCACTACCTCCACCTCCACCACCACGACGTCAACCACAGCCACAATAACTACTACCAGTACCGAGAGCCGCTGTCTCCCAGATGGCACACTGGAAGGAGGAGCTGGAAGGCCAGCATTTTGTGGCTTATAATCCTCTTAGGCTGTGTATGGAGATCAAACCTTTTAAGAGAGGAAAAGGCATATTAAACGAAATGATAAAAAAGGAAAAGGACGAGAAAGATAATGAAGAAGATAAAATACGAATGAGAGTCTGGATTGAAAAGATAGATAGGGAAGAGGATATTCAGAAGATGAACAAAGAGGAGGAGAAGAAGAAATAGGAGGAGGAAAATGATGAGAAGAAGAAGACACAAACATTTGGAGAAATTTAGATGCTGGTGGAGGGAATGATTAAAGAAACCCAAAGGCCTTTTTCAGGGATACTCCATTACCTCGAAAAGATTTACTCTCTTGCCTAAATATGTATGTGTTTTTTTTATATGTATGTGTTCAGACATACGTTTGTGTGTATGTGTATACGTGTGTGTATGTGTGCACTGGTACATTTGTGTGTATGTGTATGTGTATCTGTATATGTGTTCCACCCAATTATTGGCAACTCTTTGCCACATTGTTGAAAATTGTCCGTGACGTCGCCCCTGTTCAATTCCTCTTGTCCCTATGTATATCCAATACATTCCCTTGTCTATATAAATCTCCAAGCAGATCTTCACGCGCATTTATCCCCTATTTTACATGCTTGGTCTGGTATGAAATAAATTCCTCAGAAATTGTAACCTCATGTATTGTCATCGCAGGAAACATATTGTGTGATGTTGGTTCTCAAGTGTCCTGTCGATTCAAATTCATGTGGGTAAGTTTGGTTGAAAGGGTCCACTGTATAACGTTTGTCGATCCCGGATGACCTTTAACTCGGAGGCGTGATATTAATAAAAATGTTTTGATCAATAGCTTCGATGAGGTTGTTTGACTGATGAAAAGACGTTTGGGTATCCGGTCATGGAACATATGATTTTTGATCAGTGATTGGAGTTCCCCAGCAATGTAAATGATTTCTCTTACCGCTCGTATTGATTTGTTAGTGATTCTGGTTAGGATGTAAATAATCTAATTTGGTGCTATAAGTAAATATTCTACACTTCGCGCATGTATCGTTTCTTCGACGATGACCCTGAACTCTTTTGCATTGGCCATCAAATCGAAGATGATTCTACACGGATTCTGTCTGAGCGCACCTCTACACTGCTCAACAAATCATTTCTAAACTGCTACATTGTTTGAGTTTTAGTCGTTAAATCCTTTGCTTACATCATCATCAACAATGAACGCCGTACCGTTTAACTTGCTGAATATATCTTGTTTACATACCACATAAGCATCTAAAAAAGTTGGTGTTACTGGTTAGCATCTCTAAGTGAGCAGATTCTTTAGGTAGGCTTGGAAAGGGTAGATGTTCAGTGATGCTGCACACTGGCTATTCAGTTACAAACCACTTCAACCGAACAAAAAATGCACGACATTGTTGACGGCAGCCATTCGGATATTTTGTTTGGGCTTGTATTGTTGTGTTTGATCACTTGTGCCTGGAGATGCAAGTAACTGTTATTCTGATACATGTTCCTTGATTTGAAATATGTGGGAGCTATGACAGAAATTTAAATACAACTGGATAGAATTCTACCCACCGTGTCTGTGTGTGTATTAGCTTTTCTCTGCGTCTTCTTTTCTTCTTGCTGTGTTCGAGTTGCCGTCGTATTTCTCTATATCTCTTCATGTTGTGACTTGCAGTGTGGATGTCTGAGGAACTGATTAGACGAACGTGTGATGTGTCCCCTGGCCGTCATGGAGTTTTAAAGAGGTATTTTCCTGTCAGGATAGAATTCTGAAAATCAGAACATGTGTCCTTGTACCCAACAAGGATACTTTTGGATTATGTCGATCGACCATCAATTTTTAGATTAGATGTTTTACTTAAGAGGGTGGATGGCAAAAGGTTTGGTGAACGTGATACGTTTTATCTCCTTCTTCGCCAGCAGACACTTTAGATGAACACAAACATCGATATGAGTCATTGACTTAGTTCGATGGCTTATCAAACAAAATATGTAAATCGTGTGGATGTCTTTCGACTGTAGAACAATGTATTTATTTCCATGCAGAATAATAAACAAAGTCGCCCAAAAGTTTACATAAAGCGCGTTGCAGTTGGGAAGCAAATCCACTTGAAAGTATAAGAAGATGCGTAGTAGTCGATATTCACAAGTTTTCCGGTTCTAGTACGTGCGTGGCGAATCAGATCCGTGAATATTCCAAAATGTATCGTTGAGATTTTCAGCATTTTAATAATATGCGTAAGAAATGCTCATCTCTTACACCTTCATTATATAATTGTCTTCCGATGGCTTTTTGTTTTGTTCATAAAAGCCTGAATCTATTTTGTTTAACTTCTCTTGTGTTTCTCTTGTACTTCCACGACGAAAGATATTTGATTCCTATCAAGGCAACTTCCGATTCAGCTTCGTGGTCTAGTTGAACATGGGTTATTTAGTTGTAAAACAAGATGGTTTGTTGGTTGGAAAAGCATGCACTGCACTGTCGCTGGTAAAGTGAAATAACATTGATTGTACATATTTCGATCATTTTTGTGTAAAAAAAGTCCCCCAATTTCAAAAGACTACTTTCAGAAAGTTTTAATCTGTTGCTGTTACTTTTGTCCTTGGTGCTATTGTAGGGGCTGCTGTTGTCGCTACTGAAAATGATACAGTTGCTATATTCCAACGATAGATTAGGAAGAAGATAACCAATACAAGTACAATGGTGCACAGCTTCATATCACCTTGTTGCAAACTGAAGCTTATAATAGCAACTCCAAACAAACAATGCATAACGACGATCCTGTAGAAAAGACGGTTTGAGTTTTAGAATATTTTCTCCACATTACATGTACTGATGTGGTTGTTATTACAACTCTACTTTAGTTCATATACCCCTGTAATGACAATAAATGTGAGGGGACCACGAAGTTAGGAACAAATGGATCATTCTTCCTTTTATAATCGATGAGTTTCCACACTGCAATTAAAGAAACGGAATTAGATGGATAACCTTTCTGCGTACTTTTGTCGTTTTCCATTGTGCGTGTTCTTAGTCGAAGATGTTCTTGATATCGTAGACGACGTTTTTCTTGGCCACTATTGTAACTCGGGCGGGTAAAGCGTTCGTTTTAAAATGTCTCTACTAGTCTCTTCCAATTTAAAGAAGGATGGGTGGCGTCCAGGGACTTGCCCATCGAAATAATAAATTACTAGTATTACTATACGCCCATTTTGTATCACTGATGCCATTCTAGAATAAATCGTCCCTTTCGTTTCAGAAAAAGGATTTCATGAATGCATAAAATAAAGTAAAAACTCTGTTCCCAACAAGATGAAGACAACTTTGTTAACAATGGTTCTATAACATGGACTTGCATTTTTTCTCTCTCGGTTTACTTGAATTTTTTTCTTCAGCATGTTTCAAATGACATGTTTTAATATTTGTTTCTCTGTCCTCATCAGCATTTCCAATGATCATAATGTTTGCTTTTTTCTTTTTTGTATCGGTATCTTTGCTTTGCTAAACACAGACGACATATCCCAATATTTGATTACATAGTGCGTATTAAATTTATTCAAAGTTTACTTATCTTTGTACGATGACGACGACGAAAACGACGATATCATGAAATCGTGTATGGGAGATATCTTTGTAAGAGTTACTGATGCGGAATTGTGAGAACGTCTCTTTGATACAGGTGTTAGTGTCAACTTGTTGTTTGAACGGAGACAGTAGATGAGAAACAGCAGAAATGTTTAGTGGACTTAACTGAGTGAGTAGTTGTTTCGAAAGATTGATTAAACTTGTAATACACTTGTTTTGTCTTACCATTTTTTCTCGGCCAGTGCCACTTTTCTCGCAGCCGGAACGACTACAGAAGACTATGATGACAAAGGATGAGAAGAAGTAAGGATATCCATTTCGGTGTTTTCTTCAACAAATTTGAAAACAATCTTTCAAACCATGTTTAGCTGACACAATACAAACTGAACAGAGTAAATGATACTGACCATAGTAATGATGATTTGTTGTGTGTGCCTCATCTGGAGTTACTGATCTAACGACTTCTGGCGGAGGTTACTGGGTGGTACACTTTCTGGCTACTTTTGATAATCGTTTTATTCTCCGCAAATGTTTAGATTTTCTTTTTTCTTTGTCTTTGTCTTCTTTAGTTTTCTTGGGGAGATAAGGTTTGGCAGCGATTTCTTTGTGATACCCTTTATCTTTGCTTAGTTTTTTCTGTCTCACTTTGACCTTATCTCAAAATGCGAATTAATAATGCTTTCTCCACGAAGTCTATTCCACCGGCTTCAAGATAATTTGTTTCTTTGTCCATGGATCTGCGAAATGTCAGTGTTTATGTTTTCTAAGATGTGTTGCGTCTCTTTTGGAATGTGAATAATTCCTTATAGGGGCGCTCACCAGTTATTATGTACTTTTCAGAGAGTGGCATATAAAAGGTGAAGTTGTTTACATTTAAACATGCACAGTGGAGAGAATGTTGACATACCTCTATGCTACTTTAATGTAATGTTGCTGACATTTCTTTGGATATTGACCTATTGGAAATTGTAAATGATCTAAGTACACTATTATCTAAAACAAATTGCTCCCTTCTGCTCCACAAATTAGCCTAAAATTGTATAAAGTACACTATCCTTAGCAGCTATTAAAATAGGAAAAATGAATTTTGCCACACTAGACAATATCAGCTTTTGAAGGTGTAATGAATGAATTACCAAATATATAAAATGTAAAGAAAAGTTATCGGCTCTTTTTTATTCAATACACCTCTGAAGTTCGGAAAGTGAAAATGACCAAGTGGAGCTAGCACTTTTTTGAAAGGTATACTCTATAACCCATATTACACCGATCGATCATACACCAACTTAAATGGAATTAAAGGTTCTTTGAACTATGCCTAACATATACAAGGCATTTGTATAATAGCCAGTATAACCAGGAAAGCCGGGGAAATTCTTTTCCTGTACAATTCTAACCAATGCAAAATAGTAACTGAAGAGCGTCACCTTAGCAATTGACCTGCTGTTACCGTAAACCAGCGTAAGAATTGTTTTTGAATGGACGGGAGACTAGCTTCCAACAAATGCGAACAACTTATTCATCTTTCTCGCGACTGATTGCATGCAGTGCTCTAATAAGTGTGGCTGTATTAGATTTCAATGATGTCATGTTGAGTAACAATGATAGCAATCATAGAGAAGTAAGTGTGCTATAAACTGAGTGACGGCGAGAAAGACGTGCAAATCACTCTTTGGACACTTGACGTGCAAATCACTTTTCTTGACTCAAATCGTGATACAAGTCAGTACGAAATCTCAGATAATTAGAAATACTGGGTTTCGTATCAATCAGCAAATACGCTTGTGGAAAACGCATGGCATTATCGTAGACATAAATTGGCAACGGCGATCCTGTTTTAACTTTAGTTTTCTGTCTGGAACTTTTAAACAATGCTAAATAATATTCACTGAGACTCGTCGCATTCGCTTTGTTTGAATAGATTTTGTGTGATGTACAGGAAGCATATATGGAGAAGACTTATCATATCTTTGTAATGGAAACTGTCTTATCCCATCTACTCTTCTTTGCTTTAATAATCAATGGTAAACCCAGGGAACAGTGTCGGAAACAGAAAGTCGCACCCGTTTCTCTTTGATGATTTGAGATACTTTCTCCAATTGTTTACTAATAACTCGGTGATCCGACACGCGCAATATTGTGTGGATTATAGGTTTTTAAATGTGTGGATCTTGGGTTTGAAATGTGTGGATCATGGGTTTTGAAATGTGTGGATCATGGGTTTTGAAATGTGTGGTTAATGGATTTTTAAATGTGTGGGTCATGGGTTTTGAAATGTGTCGATCATTTGTTCTGAAGTGAAAGTCGCTGTACTTTTAAAGACTCAGTGTTTGTTTCATGAATTTAAAAATTGTTAAAGCTACGTTAAAAATCAAAATCACATCACACTTCATGAAGTCAAAGTTTTCTACTTGAATGGGACCATGTTAGAGTGTGAATTCGTTCACTTTACATTTAATGCGGTACTAGTCGGTACTAGTAACATTAATTCTAAGAGAACACCTTGCAAAACGGAGAGTAGTGTCTTGAGGATGCTCGTCAGACAATGCTCTTAAGCATTCGTCTTCAATGGGTGCGAGATAGCGTACAGCTCAAGATCCCGTCGTCTGTGTGAAAGTAAAACATTTGGAAGCCCAGAAGTTCTAGAATCGATTATTATTTAAAGCTGGTGTTTGGTCCTCACACATGCAGGAGTGACTACGATGACAAACTCGCTCGGTTGGACAAACTCGACTCTTCGTTTTATGTGACCAAATCCGCAAGTGAGATTTCGTTGTGTTTGATGTGTTTTTCTTTGTTTTCTAACAACTAACACTGGCTTCGATCCGTAAAGTATTCCATGATGAGCATAATAAGGCCCCATGCTAGTTTTGCCATAAACAATTTAGCAGGACTATGGAAAAGGCCCGTAATTCCATCTTGAGTTTGGTTTGTTACAGTTCAATTCCCTCCACTGATCTGCTGCATAACTTAACTTCTTGCTCTTCATCTTCAGATAACCGTATTTGAATTTTAGTCACTGAAGTGTCTGGAAAAAAATGCCCGTGTCACACTACTCTGCAGAGCATTCTGACGTTAATGACGGCGAAAATGAAAACCAAACCTTCACGGTAGTGTGATTTCGATAATAAAATGACTGATTACTATGCACTACCACCACAACCATCAACACCATCGTGAGAGTCAGGATCGTGCAAGGGTGAATGTCTCTCTCTCTCTCAGTCTAAAATACGGTTACAATCTTTACGTATTTAATTTATTTAAATTATACATACATCTACTAAGTTTAAATGTGTCAAAATAATAATTATAACATTAAAAGTTTAAATTATTCAGAAAATATTGTGCCAAGCAAGACATCGCTTGTATTGCGTGAAAGTCAACTATGGACTGCAAAGATGGTTAAAACTTATATTTGAACAAATTACGTTGGTTTGTATATGCGAATACTGTCTGTAATTAGATGATTATTTGCCTATCTGCATATTCCATTTAAATGATAATTTCCATAGGGTCTCATGTTTATTTTCCAAATTGGTAACAGTGACCCACAATGTTGACGCTCCACAGAAGCTACACCTACCCAATGTAGTGTCAATTTCCCATACACACACCATTCTGACCTCAGCGTAAAGCTACGTTTCGATACAGCGCTATGCCCAACCAGACGTGTAATATTCTGTTCCTAAACGGTAGTTATGTTCTCCCAAAGACAATGATAAATTATGATAGACCCCGTAAAGTTCCAAACGTAATTTTAAATTTCATTAGACCGATTACTATCAGAAATATATAATATTTATAATAATTGATTTAAGGGGTGGGGGCATTTAGTTAATGTTTTTCATTCTACGGGCATATAAACGGATTTGTACTCTTAGATTGAGTCATGTATAAATGAGTACTATTTCATTTATACAAAATTCCATGGTCGATGTTCCAGAAAATTCGAAGATATCACATGATCCAACGAGAACATTTGTAGTGATAGAAAGATCAGACTGTCCTAGTTTCTGATTGCTCAAAAAGGGGAACAGCACATTTTGTTTACTAATGCTAGTATTTCAAAATAATAATGGTTAATTTAAAGCTTCGTAGTATATCATATTGCTCCGGCAAATGATCTTCTTATATAAATTGATTTTTAGTCAGCGTTCCTCATTCTCGATATTGTATGGGACTTGTAAGAGTTACATTAATAGCCGAACTGGATTATTGTGAATGTATTTAAAGACATATATACATTTATATCTTTGTATTTACATTCAATGAGATTTTGGATTTACTTTGAATTCACTTAAAGATATTTGGATTTCAAACAGTGACTGCACCTGTACTGTTGACACATTAGTACATTATAGTTTTCATTCAGAATATCTTTGGAGCGTATCCGGATTACTTGGAACTGATAGAACGTTTTGGGAATTTAAGGTATTCTTTAACTACTATAGGTTATTTGTAGCTTTTTCACTTTGTACTTTCAGGGAAATAAATTCATATTTCGAATTTTACAAAACTTGATTGTTGCTCTTTCCTGTTAGGAGTTTAAGCCCCTAGGTCGTAGCGTATCCCAATACCTAACCATCAAGGTACGATTCCCATACCTCACCATGCTTACCCATTCAGAATCAATTCCCATAAAACCCATACTGACCGATCCTTGTTAAATTCTCATGCATCCATATAGTGACCAAAGCGTCCATACTCTCGCCCCAAACCACTAAGTCACAGTCATTCAGCTTCAGAATGAGCCATTATTTTGTTGAAGAAATAATGAAAATAAATAACGGTACATGACGTCACGACAGAACCGAGAATGTCCGAATAAACCTTACTTTGAGTAATATACATGCATTTTCCGTGGAACAACATTTTTTTTTTAGGATGGCACAGTATGGATGCAAGTATAAAGTTGTGCCATGTATAAATTTTGCCATCGACTGTGCAGATTCCGTAACTTACAAACATCCTAAATCTTTGTTACTTTTCAGAGGGATAAGACAACGATTAATCCTGTTGTCATTTCTTGTGTAATTACTTTCAAACTACAGCCTAATATTATGAGAAAATATACCCAGTTTGCTATCCATATAAGGAAATAAAAAATTCTGTGAGATTCGGTTTCATTTTAGAGATGAATTAATTTTCTTTGGATTACCAAATCGAATGGCCTTCACGAGGTAAAAATGCTAAAAGTAGAATAGACAGGACATGTATCACAAGCACTTGAAGTCTCGTCCGTCTCAGACTATATCGGCATAGAGCATTTGTTGATTTAAGCCAAGGGAAAATATGATATAATCTGCGAAAAGTGTTGACATCATCGACATAGTTTTCATGGTGTAAAACTAAATTGCTCTTACAATATTTTCCCCGAGTAATATAAGTTTTGCTTTCTTTACTGTATTGGTTTGTTTTGATCGTTAATTTGTTTTAAGTTAGACAAAGCATACAGCGCATTATAGCGCCCCGCAACTTGAGCTGCCTCGTTTTCATTTCTTCGCCAGGAATATACATAGCACTATAATATGCGGAAGTCTAAAAGCACCTGACTATTGAGCGAATCAAGCAGAACTTGCGTGTGTCTGGCTTGAGGATGAAATTCAACCTATTTTCAAGAATCTCAATACAACAGTCATTTTCAAGAGTTCCGAAATGCTCTAATATCACAAACAATTTTTCGATAATCAACTAACGACCGCACCTTCATGAGACCCTAATTTCACACACTCACATTATTTTTCTTTCTACTAATATTAGTACCCCTACAGGGACGGGTTGAGTCGACGACATCGTAGCTAGGTTCTTCTCTCTTTACATCTGTATCATTTATCGGTATGCTTTTCTAAGCCGCAAATCTGTATTTTATGTCACGAACAATAAAACATGACACAAACACACAATTCACACTATCTCAGGCCCTATCCCAAATGATCAAATGCTTATGTTTAAGAATATCTAGATAGAAAAAGAAATTAGGACCGGGTTCATTTTACGAAACTAATCCATGGTATCATAAAGTCGGGTAAATACAAAGCATTATGATGCCTACACCGAGAAATCGCCTAGTTATCGGTTTTAGAAAAATCTTCCCAACTCCGACTTCCATAAATCTAACAAAAATCAGTAAAGTCATGCAAAATTCTAAATTACGACATAAATAAATACACACAGTGCATATCCTGTATTTCGTACAGTACATTCCTCCTACCCAACCACGTCGTTTTATAAATAAACTCTACTTACCAATACAAAATGCTTAATAATAATAATAATCGTCGTCGTCATCATCATCATCATCATCATCGATATGAAAGATGAATAGCCAAGTAGGTAGTAGACTGTTTTAGCCAGACTCTCGAGTGACTGCGTAGTCTCTACCATACAAAAGTCTATACGTGGTCATGTAGACGCATTTACATATCTTAAATGAAATGTTCATTGTTGTTTTAAAATTTATAATATAGTTTAACGAAAGACTATTCAGTCCTGATTGCTGAATGCTGTACACCTTAATTGTCATCAAGAAACCTCCAGATGAAATTTTTTAATCGATATTAACTTGACCAATGGTGGCATGGTACTTTTAAATTAAGAGCATGTCAGGTCTAATCGTCTCAATATAGGGCTGTACGAGTCTTTTGTCAACATGTATAGCTTTTATTGTGACATAATAGCGTACGACAGTCAATCTGGTTTGTACTGGATCACACCGTTAGGTTGACCGTGTCCAAAATGTCCACTTTCTTTAACATTGAGGTTTGGCGTACGTCATTATTGGGGCACGTAAATATATATACCTTCTTACGGAATATGAATGTATTAAGATCCAAATTAAATAAATAAGCTTCTATAATGTATATATAATCAAATTCTAAAATACGACACCAATTACAGATATGTTCGGTACTGAACGCATACTTGACCTTTATGATTCTTATTATGCCTCACTGGTCGCTGTTACCGACGAAATTTGCTTCGGTGAAAGAGTGTTCAAGCCAAAGAACAAAACTTTTTTTTCGCTCAAAACTTATCTAAATATATTTTAAGAGATCATTCAGTCCGAAATTCCGTTATGAGTTTAAAATGATATTAGTCAATTTTTAACCAGTCACCGGTGCAGCAGAGTGTCTCAATTCAACGCTTACGTAAAACATGACGTCATCTCATCATGACAATAATGTGTTTCGACACATCGTCTTATCAGCCAGCTTAATCATGGTTCAGAGTTTGGGGAAAGATATGTTCTAACGTAACAAGGAACATTCTTTAATTTTTTTTATTCTTCTGATTCTCGCTTGTTGTAGATCTCACAGAGATAGGCGAGAGGCCTCAGTGAGCTCAAGTAGCGAGCGCAATTTGTTGGACTTCATGTATGTTCTAACGTTTATAATGACGTAAATAGTATTATTATTATTATTATTATTATTGAATATTTTATGTTGGCAAGTCGCGCTAATACTTTTCAACTTACTCAGGCAAAAGGCGTCGTTAGATGATATGCTAAGAAAAATACAAGAATACTGAAGTAATCACACACGCAGCTATATATGATTTGTGTTTTAACTTCACAGATACAAAAAGTAAATGTCTATTACTCAGCCTATTTTAACATTATTCTTAAACTGTTGAAAACAATGTAGCTATTGATTTAGGAAAACAAGGTAAACACAAATGAAAATATTACAGTAACATTTGTCTGATACATAATATTTGTAGCCATGCTGTTGGTGTTGACGGTATCTTTAATAAACATCATGATGCTGCTTGTCTAACCAACTCAAACAAATATTTGACTATATTTTTCAGGCTATTGTTAAATCCTTCACATAATTTTTATTTCTTCGTTTCAAATAATGACATGTATCTTTTGAAAATTACTTCCCAGCTACGCTCGATGTCCAAACAATTGCACTTTTGTCCTTCAAGCACTTTCCAACTGTTCTTGTGATTCCGTCTCTTTGCTTGGTCCTGTTTCTTTGCTGTGACCCTTTTATACCTCATCAGTCTGTTTTCTTGTTATATGTTTCTACATACAGTTTTGTGAATTCTTTATTTGTAATTGTCAACCTGTGCAACATTTACCTTATCTCCTAGTGCTCGTTTCTTTTGTGAAGAGAATAATATTTCACTACAGGTTTAAAAACTCTTTTGTGATTCTTTAGTAGCATTTGTCAACTGAAATCCCAGTTTTCCTTGTATGTTGATCAAACAGTTCCTTTGCATTTATATTTCCACAGGGACCTGTATTTGTTACCTTTTTAGTACAGTAGGTTCTAGTGGGTAATTAAGTAAAACACATTGATTGTCGTGTCTTCTGCTACCTAATCCAATGAGATATTCGCTTGTAGTATTAACTGCTGTAGGTCTTGGTGCTAGCATTGGTTTTATTATTCCATTCTTAGTAGCAATTTTACCACCAATTTTTGCCCATAATATGCCACTTTGATTTTGACTTTTCTTAGACACTTTCATTATACGTCATCTATGTCATGACTGTCTGCTCCCTAAAAATTAAATTAAATTCCATAGTGTCTTTTTGATAATGGCAATTGAAAGACTTCATATCTTTTCCCAGATTATGATTTCAAACATTCAGTGACAGAAATAGAAACAAATGTGCAGATGTCAACAAGCTTCTCCCTAGTTTCTTCAACCCCATGTATTTCATGTGGAATTGTCACATACAAATCCAGTAAATAACCACGAAATTGCATACAATAGAAAAAAAATATACAAACATCGATTCATTCCATATCAAAAGAAAAAGTTGTTGCAATGCACATTCATTCATAATTTCAATTTTAACTAGACACACCATTTTCTTTCGAAAGTTATGTCGAGCGCGCGACTAAGTTCAAATTTATCTGGGCGGAGTTATGTGTGCAGTAATAATGTTGTTGTTGTGTAATGACGAATAAGCGCTTGTGTATTTAGTTTGGAATACGGCATACATTCATTTACGTTGTTTCTTGTTGTGTATTTTGTTTATATAATTAAGCCTTAGGTATAATAAAAAACTGAGCATATAATAAAAAGGTTATTGCGTTTGTATGGGAAAATATAAAATTGTTTTGTCGGATGCATATACTGCACTCCCAAGGTCGTGCAGTATTCCATCCAAAAGAACTCGTTCATATTTTCCCATACAAATGCAGTAACCAATAATATTGAACATTCATATTGCACGAACTTCACGACACTTGTGCCTAAAGGAACTACTTTGTAAACAAACCATATACACTCATGTAGCAGACGTTTATATATAAATGGTGTAAATTTTGCACTAAAGAAAAATCAAAATAAATGAATTGGCGACATCCACTGGTGCATATAGATTACACAAACATTATTAGATACTCTTTGTTGACTTAGATTTCTCAAAGACACACGAGAATGTGTTTGCACAATGTTTCTAATTAAATCTGCTTTAATTTATTGTTTACTTGCCTTATTTATTTTTGCATATTTCTTCCAAGCAAAAATGTTTTTCGTACACTAGATACTGTCACCCTTGTGCGTCAGCCGCACATTGCAAATTTCACATGTCCGGTTTTCGAAACTTATTTCAATTGCAGAGTATATTTGATCTGCTTTGTGTAGAGGCGGGACAGTGGAGTGGTTTTCTGTAACTGTAATTTAAAAAAAGAAAATAGCTAATAAGTTTGTATTATCGACCTCACTTACTAATACCGTGAAATTTTCAATTGATAATTGCGACACGACATCATCCCTGGCATTCAACAAATCAAACATAGCTATAAGACTCATTCGTGTAGTTGATTGCCTCAATTTGTAACTTCTTAGACCTATGTCATTGATAGCAAAGAAAACCCTAGAAGCCTGCAATTTTTCAAAATTAAATGTTTATAACAAATAACATGTTCAAATGTAGTCCAAAGAATTTCCAAATTCATTTTGAGAAATTCTATCATGACGATATTAGATGCTAGTAAGGTAAGATGAAGGATGAGACCGGAGTAAACCAGGTTTCCTTTACCGGAACTGGTTGTCAAGAGTGTTGTAGCGCATCTGTAGAAATTATCAATAGACTAGCATGTTAACAGACTATGCGGTCTACACTGCACTGCCATCTCAAATTTAAAAATGTCGTTTGTATTATGATTCTTAGTACAATTAGATCACATAATCCGCACTGAAATAATTTGGCAAAAAAAACTGCAATTGCTAGACAATATAGGCATGCAATGTTCAGCAGACGTCTAAGGGTGACAAGCTATTGAAATGCTAAAACATTTCATATTACAGGTGGAGTTCCGGGTGGCCGACTGGTCTATGTTTCTCACCTTTACATATATTCACAAATCTCACCTCTGTCCGACTGAGTTCGCGTCTCAACTCGACCAACGTGGGTACATGAGAAATCGTGCCAGTATCTTCCCGTGTGTCGGTATTTTTTTACGGGGTCTCCCTCCACAAAAATATAATGGCCTCTATGTGTAGCAGCTCGTGTGCTGAAAAAGATTTATACCCCACAAAACCAAATCAAACCAAACCAACTGCATATAAAACACAAATTTTTAAATTCACTCTTTGTTAACGTATAGCATATTTTATTTAAAGAATCAAAGAAACCCCCCCCAAAAAAAAACATAATTAAAATGATCTTTAACAACTTTTTTATGTAGTTCAGTTTGCAGAGTTTTCCAAGTCATAAGAGACAAAAATAGGCGTTATATAGCACTTAAATGTAATTAAGACCGTTTAAAATGGTTCACAGTAAAATAATAATTAAAAAATGCAAGAAAGAATTGTACTAGCTTTGCCTGTCTAAAAAATTGACTTGCGTCAGTTCGATAAAATCCTTGGTACCAGTAACACTATACAGTGGTATATCGGTATAAATATCTGGAAATAAAATTGTGCATAATCTAGTCGAGGCTTAGTGGCTCACTCAGAAAACTGACAAAGAACCTAGATAACATTTTCTGTCAGGCATATTATGTTGGTCACCAGGAAACCGTATTGCATTACCCGAGTCCTACCAAAAGGCGAGTAATTGGACAAGAGTCAGACTCGACAGCATACTTTAAGAGATATTCAATCCGACCACCGATGGTCAGTAAATCCAATTTTGCGCGCGCATATATATATATATATATATATATATATATATATATATATATATATATATATATATATATATATATATATATATATAAAGAGAGACAGACATACAGACAGACAGAGAATATCTCCACTTTAGAGTAAAGAACATTCCGGCTTGAAACTAACTATCTGATATACGTCTTCCTTACCCTTAAACTTTAAAATAGTCCATTTCTTTCCAAAGTACAATTGAATATAGAGTTCTCAAGCTTTTTGGAAAGCTAATACTTGTTGATTTTGTGTTCGTTCTGTTATTCGTAGAATTTAGCTTGTTTGCACCAGCGATAATGTAGATGTGGACAGAGACGACTTGATGGCATTTCGTCGGCAGTGGTACATCAGGCTTTATCAAACCAAGTTAACTGGTGTTGTCCCCATGTGGCTGGCCCAAACACAACTTAATCAACTTAATGCATTTAAAATGAATGACAACATCGTTGACATTAGAGTTATCCAAATCCGAGGTAACACAAGTGCAAAAGACTTGTGGAATATTTCCATTTCTCGCTGCAATTCCGTCATTTTTAACGGCTGGAGCTTCTGCTTTTGCAAATGCGGCTGTATCCGGAATGGCTATGAAAAAACCAAGTTGATGGATGCATAAGAAAAGGAAAATGAAGTCGATTATCCAGTCGTGGTCGTCTAAATTTCCCTGACAGAAGTGATCTTCGGTTATGAACTCAATCCTGGCATTTTCGAGGTTTTTGTTTCCATGCGTAATGAACTAGGCTTAATGCCGATTTATATTTACTGACGCTCGTCCAGAAGTCGATTCTGATGAGAATATGACCAGGTTTGACACAAAGGTGGATTTGACTGAGTTTACCGGCCAGGTTATTGTTGACGTTGGCCCTCGCGAGCTTATACTATTCCGAAATCAAGCCGGACAACTTAAAATACAGAACGTAGACATACAAGATTGTAGCTGTTGCTACTGGTGGTGCGGTATTATGAGGTTTTGCCTTCTGACAAGGTGTCCACTTTATTTGGCAATCGTTATCTAGAGGGCGATCGCTCTCGGTATTGTTGCCCGGATCGAGTAAATATTAAAATAAAGCTTGAAAGTTATAGATGGAATAAACATAATGACACGAGGCCCCATACATGGAAAAACCAAAATTTGATCAATTACATGAACAACTGGGATAATGCATTACATTAGGAGAATATACTTCTTTCAACGAATTTCAAACACAAATATATTTATATAAATAACCGACCTGTTTTAAATTATATAATTAGTTCATCATATATTCGAGTGAACTATCAAAGTCATTGCCTTGGACAACTTCATAACCTGCTTATTCCAGTCCACTCCAACTTCACTGTGGTAGTTGTTCTCGGTCCTTTCGCTTTTTCCCTTTTCCAACCTCCTTACTGGCTCGCCTCTTTTCGGCCCTCAAACTTTGTTTGCGTACGTAAGTAGATACTTCAGTGGATACTTCTGTGGATATGTCCGTGGATGTGTCCGTGGAGCTATTTCCCCTTTCAAAATAAACAGAGACAACCTAAATATTCTGTCAGTTGTCTTACTGGGAACAGATCATTACTCCCCTCTCGTTATGTCAAATATCGTTCTAGCGGAATTCGAACAGACCAAAGGCTATCTAACATAATAGACCATAAACAAACCTAGTTTCACAAGATTAATGTACTTCCTACTGGTTATTTCATTATTGATTCCCATTAACATTACACGAGACATAACGGTTCCGTTCTCGTCTCAATTACATAAATAAATGAATGAGATTCATTACATAAGTTAACTACGTTATTTTCAGCGAATACACACATTCGAGTCTTTAGCATACGTGAAATCATCTACGATCAGTGAATTCAAACGGATTCTGATAATTCATATCAACTAAAGTAATGCATGAAATTCTTAGATTTCTATAAAAATCAAGATGTTGTTGTTGTTGTTGTTCTAGGGTTTAACGCCATTTTTCAGCACAGGATAGGCTATACATGGCGGCCAGTATAACTGGTGGAGGAAGAGCCTTGGAAAACCCAGGGAAGAACCACCGACCCACGAGAAGCTACTGGCAGGCTTTCCCACGTACCCACGCTAGCCGAGCCTTGGACTCGAACCCACGCAGACAGAGGTGAGATGGCATTGATCCGGAACGGTGAGCGCTTTAGACCACTCGGCCACTCAGGGCCCCAAAATCAAGATGACAAATTCAAACAATTCATCAGCTTATATAAAGTAGATCATTGTACGGATTCAGATAGATGAACTCACAGTTATACTCATATCGAGAATATCGGTTTACGGATTTAAACAAATAAATTCATGCAAATAAAACAATTAAATTCAAGCAAATCAATATAATGGTATCAAAGAATTACATGAAGTTGACGCAAATGCCTTCTGCTTTCAAGCTTTGTTCGTTTCTACCGCCAAAATTGTGTTGTTGACTTTCCAGACCTCCGGTCGGTTTGACCAATGTTTTACGAGAGAATTTCTTTAAAATTTACTTTCGGAGTCCCATAAATTTTCACTCTTGCAGGAAAAAAGCAGACTGACTAGATTTCCTTCGATGAAGCAATTTAATCCCAAGGATTTTTCGTGTGGGAACCACGCCCCTTATTTAGCGCAACCAATCATGATTAAATATATTTACCACCTTTTACTACAAGTCGCCAAAAAATGCAGCCAGCATGACTTATATAATTCCAGACAACAGATCTTGAAAAACTCAGCTTTTGAAAGTTCCGATATAAAATCGAAGTCAGCCGTCCCTTTCTAGTCGTCTAACGGCTAAGTAAACGAAGGCTTAATTAAGAATCACTTCCTCTCCCGACACAGACATTAGAAATCATTGCAGGTCAGCGATTTAACAAGCACCTGTCCCCATAAATCTAATTAATTGTTATCTGGCCCAAATTGATGTGCTCGTTATTGATCGACATAAATTTGTATCCTTACAAAGATGTTGTTTTAAAGCTACTATGCGCCGTTGCGAAAAGCTTTGACGTTTATCAAATATTACATAGATGTAACTGTTTCTGCGGTGAAAAAAATACAAGGATGGAAATATCGGAAACTTTCCCCCAGCACCAGTGTAGTAGTTTCATGGGGATATAAAAGAATATTAACCACAAAAGAGAGAAAAAAGATGTTATAACAAGTGATCGATTTATTTTCAATGTTATGGATGGGGATTACTTTGATTGATCTGATCTTCACATCTTAAAGGTACACGAGTCTGGATCGTATTTGCTTATTTTCTCTGGATATATAAACAAATGGATTACAATGAGTGTATTGTAAAGCGAACATCAGCGTATTGTTGCACTACAAAGCACACACTGTTAGAGGCACCGAGTTTCAAGATTTATGGCGTTTGTGATTAAGATATATTATTACATATAAATGAATTCTGATCACGGTGATTAAGTTGCGGAATTTGCGGACGGCGTGTTGGGCCAGTTGACAAGAGATTCTAATATTGATAGCAATTTTGTTTCATTTGTCAACAAAAGTCTGCTTCAGAATCGTGTTACCAGACCCTCGTATGTGCTCAAATATAACTTTCGCACGGGCAAGATAGAAATAGATCTTTATAATCAACCTCAGTGTGGTCCCGCAATCGTTTCGTATGGCGCACTTTATTTCATAATCTCTGGATAAGTCAACCTTAACTTCGTGATATGATTTTATTGAAAACGTAACAGCTTCAAGTACAAGTTCTCTACAGACGCGGCAATAACCATCATTCGGCCACTCAAAGTCATGCAACAACAGTCTTGTCAGAGGGAACTACAGCAATGCATATATTGGACTATCGTTGACACTGTATACAGCATTGTTATTTTGTGCGAGCCTTCCTTGGATGCTTAATAAGAAGAAAATACCGTCATAAACTTTAAATTCTATTGGCCCTTTCTTCATTGGATCGAAAGCCTCGTTCGAATAACATTGGCAATTTGGTTTACTTCAGTATCGCAACACAGGAGCGTCATTGTCGAACGCGGGATCAGGTACGTTTTTAGAATTGAGGCATTGTGGCATTGTATGTGTTGGTTTCCTCTAATATCGTTTTTAGAATTGAGGCATTGTGGCATTGTATGTGTTGGTTTCCTCTAATACCGTTTTTAGAATTGAGGCATTGTGGCATTGTATGTGTTGGTTTCCTCTAAAACCATTTGCGAGACAACCTTAATCAGCTTCCCGTTGCCAGATTTGCAATCAGTGAATCAAGCAAAACGCTTTTACTAACCCGAGCTGGCATTGTCGCCGTTGCTAGTAATGCAACTGAAACCGACTTTGGTGGTGTTCGCGTCACCAATCGTCATAGTCGATCTTTGGTCGATTGTACTGTTTCCAATCCTAGATTTTGAACCACATATTTTTTTTGGTGCTATAAATGACTCGCATTGCAAATTCTTTATAAAAATGCCTCACACGTTATCAGTAAGGTCATTTCCGTAGTAAGACATGTAACGGTGTTTCACACGTTTACAACACGCACGGGTATTGTTCGTAAACATAATTTATTTAAATAGCTGGTCGATCTCTAATGTACAGTTGCTGTATTGCCAAATCTCCCTGGGCAGGTCCAACATGTGCTCGTCCTAGTCTACATGGGTGAAACTAAGGCTAGGCAAGCGGGCATTGCTGCATAGAAGACACACGAGCGTTGAGTAATCGATATCAAATCACCCGGGGCCTCAGTTGGAGCAAACCCGAACGGCCACTGAAGACGTACCAGGTCAAATTAATATGTGTTGTCAGGTCATTCTGACAATATTTGGTGCGATATTACTTGTACCGTCATGTCGTGCACGCAGGGTTCATTTGTCATCGGGAATTGTATTGATATCTTCAAACCAACTGAGTACTGTTCTCAGCGCCGACTTTGTAATAGCATCGTCGTAAGTTGGATATGCAATTGAGATGCCAGAGTTGAGAGTGGGCTCATTATCGCATATGCTGATTTAGGAATCTTGCTTGGTTATCAATGTGATCCTCCGTGAGATTTCATCACAGACTGATTTAGTATCATACGCTCCCGGAGAAAGTCCGTCAACATTCCAGGATGCTCCACCGTCTGACGAAAATACGAGATAGTTATTTGCGGGAAAGCCCAACTGATCTCGATCGAATGCTGGGCCACCTGCGATGAACTCGGAACGACACTTATGCGACCTCAAGTGCGCGACCTTCCCTTCTAGTGATTAGCGTAAAAAGTCACATAAATTCTGGTAATCAACGAGGTAACGTGTATATTGTGTTTGTAACGGCATGTTGTGTTGCGGCATTGATTTCACATAAACGAGGAAGTGTTTCAATCGCCACGGAACTCGTCATATAGATCTTCGATTTCCTCAGTAAGTTAATGCATCTACACGCAAAAGGAACCCGGGTCCATAATGTCGTCAATGAACAATCGCTGAAAAATCGATGCAGCCTCATTAATACCTTCTGATGCGTTGTTGCCCGCAAGAACCAATCAATGAGTTTTCCAAACGATAAAGGACGTGAAGGTCACACAGTATAACAAGGTCTTCTCTTTCCTTTAGTTTTTGCCCTAGCCACATATTTCATCTTGCTTTGTCCGCGTGTGTGCAAATATAACTGTATGTTGAAGTTGTTTGATCTTGTGCTTGTGAACATCTTTCCGGAAGAGGCTCAGTTTCACTTGTAGGTACATGTTTCCTAAGAGATGCAGCTGGCCATTGTTTCTTGTACTAAGCAAGGAAGAAATCACACATAAAAGACGGTAATTTGTTGCTAATGAAAGTTGTCGAAGTTGTTTATTTATCATTTATCTCCATTCAGGTTTTTGTATATATCGTAAATGATGTCGATAAACATAATCCATTGAAGCACTCTGTATGTACCGCAATATAAAGAGATCCTCGTAATCTCGCGGCAAATGAGATAATCGTTGTACGGGGGCCCAAACAGATAATGAAATAAACACGATCTCAAAAATAATATAATACTGTAGCGTACTAACGGGGTGGGGGTGGGGGATTGACGGGGTGGTTGCCCAAGGCAAAACAGGTGATAAATATTAAATTGCTGGAAAATCAGTGGCACCATTTACTCTTAGTATGCCACTGATATCATACCACATTGTCGTGCGTAGCAAAATACTTAAAATTAACAGTTTATACATATTACATTTTTAACAATCTTTATGAGTGATTACATTTATAATTTCAGTTATTCTCTGAAGCGTTAGTGCGGACACCTGAAAACACATCCTCTCCTAACGCGGATTTTATGCGTAGTAAATCCACCACATTTATAGCAATTTACAAGCAACAGTTGTTTGCAATTAATTAACTACTCGGGATCGGCAACGCATTCTTTCAGGCCTCTATTTTCATTCACACGGCTATTATGTTATTCAAATGGCACATGTTGTTATATAGATGCAGGGCCGGCGCCAGACTATTTGGCGCCCTAGGTTAGATTCTGGCGCCCTCCCCCCCCCCCCGGGAAATATCAATTTCAAAATTTATAAACAATACATTTTTCTTTTAATAAAAAAATTCAACGTTTGAGCACAGACCAAGCCTCTCTGTGCTCAAATGTCCGGACACCCCCCCCCAAAAAAAAGCACTACTTGATACTATTTTATTTGCAAAATTAAGACAAGAATAAACAAACATAAAGATAGACGAAGGTACTTCAGGAAGAAACCATCTTGATTTCCTACCCACTTAATTTGTTCTGCTTTTCGTTTGCGGTACTGGGCTCCAGAGGGTTTTTTCTTTTTTTCCGCCATGGCACGCTGGAAAAAAAAAATATATATATATATATATATATATATATATATATATATATATATATATATATATATATATATATATATATATATATGTTACAGCCAATCTGTCAAATTGCCCAGTTCATGAAATGGGCAAATTTGTTTGCCAAATTATTTCCTTGTTTATACCATTAAAATAAGGAGTTACCCTCCTCAGTTTGGTTTCCGCGGCAAACTGAAGGTATCGTATACGCGTGATTCCACGGAAAAACTCGTGGCCTATAAAAACACGCGAACGTAATTACGTTCTGAAAGTTTCGTATACGCGCGATTTTCACTCACTCATTTTGCTTGCTCCGGTCAGCCTGGTGTTTCGGTCAGACTGAATCTACCCGATTATTTGTCCCTGTATGAAACAAACCAGGATAAAAAACGATCCTCAATAAAACTGAAATTTATTTATTTATTTTTCAAAACTGTTGTTGATTTGGAGAAATGCGCCCCCTGAAATCAGCGCCCTAGGCGGCTGCCTAGTTTGCCTGTATAGATGATTTTTTCGGGGTATTAAAATTACTTTGCAAAATGTCGACTTCTTCATTTCGGTGTGTATGGTTACTTGTACATATTTTATGGGCATGCTATAAATGAATTCTTCATGTACTTTTTAGAGGCAGATGTCATGTTTTATTTTTCATACATTACTGATAAAAGAAACAACTCATTATAGATTTAACCCAAAAATGAAAAAGACAGAATTCACAATTCCACGTATAACGCAACACATCGGATCTGCGTTCCCTTACTTTTTTGCGCGTTCTCTTACTTTTTGTGCTCGCCATTGTCCCCCGCATCTGAGAGACACGTGTTCCCTCACTCCTTTATTGCGTACTCTCACTTCCTTATTTAGTACTACACCACAGTTTAGTTCCCCCTTTACTAAATACAAAAATTAATTATCTCTGATGTATTCGTTACAGGTTTTCTCGCAATGTAGTAATTAATATACATTGCTGGTATAATTTCATTTACATATTTTGGGATATCATCAAATATATCCACTGAGTGAGGCATACACGATCGCAACATTTTGGTGGTACGTCAATGTTTAATACAATGACCTTCTTTATTTGGCAATAAGTAATATGTAAACAAGGTTAATTTTGTGACTATATATGTACGACTGTAAACATCATCAAAATCGTGACCTTATTCAAGCACGCGGGGACGTGACTCGGCTTTTGGTTTGAAATGTAGGAGACATGTATTTAGTTCGGGTCAAATAGAAACTAGATCTTTGATACGTTTTCTATTGATTAATTATTTTCTGTTTGTTTGTTGTTGTTTTGTTTTTTTTTTTGTTTTTTTTTTTTTGCAGAAAAGAAAACATTTTGGAAAGAATTTGTTATTTGTTGTGATGAAATACTTATATTTAATAAAATTACCGTTAAGCAGATAGTAATACTAGTCGTAACCACGAGATTATAGAACCCGAGAGAATACGGAAAAAGACCACACCTGGCGTTTGCTTTGGTTTGGTTTTGTGGGCTCAAACAGCAGCAGAGGGGCTGTACAGACCGAAACTTTTTGCACAATAAACCCCTCCAGGAAACTATTCCTCGATAGAGGGCTTATTTCGACGAAATAAACCCTTCTATTCAGAATACAGGACAAAAAAAAATGTCCCCCGAAAACTCGAAGAGTTTCCAGGGACAAACTCGTTGAGTTTGCACTGACAACTTGGGTTACTTCAATAAATCTGAAACAGTTTCCGTGGCGGGGTCGTTATTGAAAAATCCATGGGTCGGGTCCATCCCCTCTGCTGCTCTGGGAAATGAGTTTCCAAGGAAAAACATTTTTATGTTGCAAATAGTGTATCAAGTCCAATACGGTATCTTGTTCTGGGATCGTGTAAATTTATTGTCACAAATCCGTGAGGTTTTCTTTGAGCATGACTGAAGAAATTTTTAAATTTATTTAAATCCATATCGCCACCACACCAGGTTTGATGAATATTTCTCAGTGTATGTGTATCAACTCCATTGAATATCGCAAGAAGATTACAATTATCCCTGATTACTTTAGGAATTTGTGTATAACGCTGAGTAACATAAATCACATCAGTGTTTTTGTGACGTCCCCGGGAAAATATTCTTGCGGGATTTTTTTGCTTGTCCAACATAACATCATCATACACTACTAGGTTGTTAATTGATTCATCAAGATCCTCGACGCTGGGGGCTTCTTCGATATCAGTGATAAATTCAACAACATCCTCACCGTCTTTACTCAGCGCGCTTGCACTCTCATTAAAATCTTTTATAACGTTATAGCATCGTTGATCATCTACAGATGGAGCTATCAAATACAGTTTATCCCATTTCATCCACTTCATTATCAAGTTCAGCAACAGCTGTGTTTTACCTGAACCGGATGGCCCAATTATAATCGCGCGGATAGAGTTTGGTAGCACTGAATTATGCTTAACTGGCTCTTTCTTTTTTGTCGCAGAAAAATCTGTAATTTCCATTTGTATATAAAGAATAATAATTATGGATCTATATTGTGTGAAGTGTAAGGCACGAACCCCTACGAATGATCTAACAACCATTACAACAAAAAATAACAGACAAGCACTTTCTGGTAAGTGTACGCGATGTGGCACAAAAAAATTTAGATTTCAAAAAAAAAGCGAGAATTTAGCGGAGGTGACATTGCAGCCAAACTTGGAAAGCTCCCCGGAACTCCCTGGGCAAAGTATCCCGGAGAAAAACATCTCCCAGGATACAATTACTGCGGTCCAGGGACCCGACTAGATATCAGACTTGATGAACAATCTAAACCAAAACCGGGAGAGTATCCGATAAACGCTATCGACGCAGCGTGTCACATACATGATGTTGCTTATCGAAGTAAAGATCTACAAGACAGGCATATCGCGGATGTGAAATTAATTCATGCACTAAGCGCCATAAAAAATAAATCATTTAAGGAGTCACTCGCTAATTGGTTAGTAAGATCAGCGATGAAATCTAAATTAGTATTAGGCGCTGGATAATTAAATAAAAATGCAAGCGATTTATTATTCCCCAATCGGATACTGGAGAGGTAACTCAGCAATTAATAAACTCGCCAACGCGGCATCAGTAACACGCGAGGTTGCCAAAAATTGGCTATCAAAACAAGCAATATGGCAAATCTACTTACCACCACCTCGACAAATCAACTTTGCACATTTTGATGTTAGTGTGCCCAATGAAGTTCATCAGGCTGACATACTATTCCTGCCTCATGATACTGTCCGTAGAAAAATATACAAATACGCGCTAACAGTAGTTGATGTTGCCAGTAGATACAAAGAAGCAGAACCGTTAGCGACTAAAACAGCGTCCGAAGTCGCCTCTGCGTTTAAACGAATTTATCAACGAGGACCTCTAAACTGGCCACGATTATTACAAGTTGATCCTGGCAAGGAATTTCAGGGCGCGGTGTCATCACTGACAAAGCAGCATAACGTTACCATACGACGAGGACATACTGAAATTCATCGGGATCAGGCAATTGTTGAGCGATTTAATAGAACACTCGCTGAGAGATTATTCGGATACCAGTACGCGAGGGAATTCATTTACGATACGAGATCTCGTGAATGGGTTGCAAGACTGCCAAACGTGATAGCCGCACTGAATAATGAAATTACCAGAACAACAAACATGAGACCTGTAAATGCAATCACAAAAAAATATATACCCCGCGTCAGTGAACGCGGACAACAGCAACAAAATGTTTCAACGCAGCCAGGGACGCTAGCGTCCCCACTGCTGGGTAATGTCACCGTTAGGTATTTATACGAACCAGGCGAACTAGAAGGAGGAAAAAAAAGAGCAACCGATCCCACATGGAGTGTTACTACACATAAGATATCCAGCATAACCAGATCAACTGGGAGAAACGCAATCTACAGATTAGATTCGACTGCTCCTCAACGCGGATTTAAACGCGAGCAACTTCAGGTGATTCCCGAGGATACACAATTACCACCCCGATCACTAAAGTGATCCGCACTGAAGTGATTCAATCATTTAAATAACTGCAGCAACACCTCTGCGTCGGTTACACTCAAGACAGGTCAACATCACATTTTCACGTGTATGACCGCGACTGCTATCTATTCTATCTACGGTGAATTGCCTTGGGTCGTTTTTCGAATACTGCCACAGCAATAAACAATTACAACTCGCACAGTGATTATTCTGCTGTTGTTGTAATTGTATTACAAATTCAACATCCAAACTTTGTTTGGGATCAAACTCTCTACCATTTTTTTTGTCGCTCTGTTTGTAACCGGCTAATTTCTTTCTTATTGTGTCATCAGCGATTGAGCTGTCGTTGACAACATCATCTAATACAATTCTTCGTAACTGACCTATCCTTCTTACTCTTGACACGGCTAAATAAACTAAATTTGACCACTCGATGCGATCATCAACAATCCAAACTGTTGTATCTGAAATAGTTAGTCCCTGCGAACTGTGGATGGTCATAGCGTATCCTAGCGTCCACGGGGATTTGCTCATTTTCAGTGCCTGTTCAACAGCATCAACATCAACTGTGACAATATCATTTAATACTAAATTCTGTTTCTCCGGACCCGACGCAGTCAGGCGCCCTGGAATATCAACATCAATATTCTGCAATCGCGTATCAGCTGGTCTATAACACAACGGCACTGGCAACATGGGAAATTTCTTCTGATGTAACTGAATAACCGCTGCTGAAGTGTGTCCCTGACTATCTTTCTACTTGCCACAATTAAATCACCTGGTTTCCACGTTTCCCAAAAGTCGCTCAGCGAAGTCTCTGGAATTATTTCACGCATTATCTCACACTGGACTTTATTGGTTTGTAGCCTGATCAGTGCCTTAAACTCTTTCAGCGTTTCATCGAGTGCTCTAACATCGTTAGTTATTTCCTCATAATAATCTACAAAAGTTTTCAGCCACTCGTGTGGAGATTCACCTGTAAATGGGGGTGGTTGACCATGATCGCCGCACATCACCACTGCGGTATTTTTCTTTAGCAGCCAATCCAGAAACTGTTTTAATGTATCCAACGGCACAGTGTCTATCTCATCCCAGATGATTTTCTCGGGAATATATTTCGTTCCCATTCGTTCAGGTGTCCACGTGCCGCCGCTGTATTTGAAAAAACTGTGATACGTGCACGCGTTAACATCCCGTTGTCTCATCTCCCTGGCAAGTCTGTGTGTGGGTGTTAGCACAATCATGTCAGAGTTTCTAAATAATTCAATCGCTCGAGTTGTTTTACCAGAACCACCAGGACCGTTCAGATAAACTGTTTTGTGTCTTGTAACAGGATCGTGCACCGGCGGCAACAACGAAGTTGCCCCCGACGAAACCATCGAAGATATTTCTGCGCTGCGATACTCATCCTCGATTTCAACATCAGCCGATTTACAATATCCGTGTAACATTTCATTCTTTATTCTCCACGAGCCCCACGATGGATCATCCGATATAACATTATCCAACAGCGCTGAGTGTTTTTTATCAATATAAAATGAATCCGTTGCAACTCTCACTGCGGCAACAGGGAATCTATTGATCATCGACAACAAATTTATGGATACATAAGCCAGCATCGAAGATCTCAAATGTATGTACTGAGATGATTCTCCGTCAATATAACTAAAAACAGTCCCTAGTTTTTCCCCGTTTGACAGAAACACATCTTTGCGGTTACAGAACATGTTGTTCGTGGCTGCATCAGCGACAATAAGATCCAATTCAGTCTTGTCCATGATTAATCGACTGTGATGTTGTTTATGATCATACGCTCCACCTTGAGTGAATTTCCCTATTATTCTTCGTCCTAGATCTTTTGCTGTGCTTTCATCATTTCTGAGTTTGCTTTTAAGTACTTCAGGAGCTTTCTTGATGATAGCGTCGATAGAAGTTTCTGGATATTCTCGTGACCAATCTTCGATGACTTCTTCTAACGTAACCGGCGTTGGAGTTGGCAACCAAACTTCGGTTTGACGACAATAACATATAATCGCTTCGCTGACCGTCAGCGACAACAGTATTCGACTGTCAAGCATGTATCGCAATAACACTATCGGTGCCCATCGCTTCTCAACGAAATGTCTGCCAAACCAAACATAACACACAGGATGTAAATCCTTAGCGAATTTAAACGACGACACACAAGCAAATCCGGTCAAGTCAAAATCGGGTAAAACACCGTTGACAGCTACTCTTGTCATGGTATTGCCAGCGTGGCCAAACCGTTTAAAATATTCGCTGCATTCTCCACGCCCAAGGAAACTTCCTGGATAACACGCCGTCATGTCCACGGATATCATACCGCGGTGATCATACTGAGTATTCCACAAACCGCCGTGTCCGTATTCGACACAGCTCTGCTGGATATCAGCAAGAAAACTTTTCGGAGTTGGTCTCCATGAATTTCGTTCCCGGGCTACATGCGCGACAACACCCGGGACAGTAAAACAGTGTGTCAGTAACGTATCAGTGTTGCCAGCATGATATTTTTCTGCGAGTTTTTTCATTTCCTGCTGTAACGCCATTGTTCTGTATATTTCCCCGTTGGGTCTCACAAACTGATCATATTCTCCATCTTCGCTACTTCTGAATAACCACACAGACACTGGATCGGTTTTACTTATCTGATAAATAAAATCAAACATGCTCCCAGAATTGCTTTGCAATTCCGGATAATACTTCACAACACGGTCTTGCGGAAATATCCTAACCGAGTCAGTCCAGGCGTGACTGTTATGATCGATAATAGTTATTGGTGTTCCACGGGAATTGTATTTACACTCATACAATACCTCACCGGTTAACGATGAAACCGTTATAGGAAATTTTAGTAATCGCTCTAGCTCAGCAACATCATTTATTGACGCTCCTTTATCCGCTACTCGTGTCGCCCACGCTGTTATTTTAGTTTGTCTTAGCGGTGTTAGGCCGTTTCCTCGCATTGCATTTTTAAAATGTTCCATTACTCGCTCAGCTACACAATTCAACACCGACACCTTCATCGGTTTGAGTTTATCAACGCGTGGTTTCTTCATCGGATAAATTCCATAAACAACTGCGGTCACAGGATACGCTCTGGCATAATATGGTATATCAATCCCAACAAGTACTCCCGGTTTTGAGTCTTTACTTAACAGAACGGTTTTTCCACGAACGCCTCTGGCATCAAGAACAGGGTCTAGTTTGTCTCTGATAATCCACGTTCCCTCGCCGACTCCAACAATAAATTTTATCTGTACGAAATATCTTCTATCGTCGAGATACCCAATTATGTTACGCGCGATTGTATCGTTCATGGTAGCATCAATGATACGGTCACGAGAAATGCTCGCGTTTCCGAGGATAATTTTATACGAAGACCACGTGTGTGCGGCACCATCACGACGAAACTCTTCTTTGGCATTCTTGATAACACCAATTACCTCTGCTAACTCTCTTCGTCGTGGATCAGCGGTTAACCGGTCAAGATCGAATCTAGAACCTGATATGGGTTTTATTCTGGATAGTCTTTCAAAACCCATTATTATAATTAAGACAAATATTTAAATAGACAAATATATTATATGATGAACCAATGCAAGTGGATCAAACTAAATTCATCAGCGCCGTGTAGCAAACCCTGCAGAGGCGAATACTGTGGACAACATGCTCAACAGGTCCGCGGTGGGAGTCTAGGACCGATACCGTGTATCAGATGCGGCATTGGAGTACGAGGAAAAACGCAATTATGTTCAGCGTGTGGTGGAAAACGCTATCGAGAACTAAAACGGTATTATGATAAAAAAAATCCAGACTGTGATAACGCTCTCAAATGCGAGCGTGATTACATAAATAAGTTTTCAGACAAATTATGAATTAGACAATGATTTGCTTATAGTATAATGAATCAAGAATTCGTCCGACATCCAACTATTCCAAATTATGAGGCAAACCGAGATGGCATAGTGAGAAACTACAGGCTGAGGAAACAAGTTGGTACAGTTGATAATGCTGGTTATTTAAGATTTACTGTTAGGAAAGGGAGGTATTTATGTCATCGTTTCGTCTATGAGGTTTTTAACGGAGAGATCCCTAAAGGCCTTGTCATTGATCATATTAACGGGAACAGACTTGATAACAGTATTGAAAACCTTCAAGCGATCACTCAGAGCAAGAATACCATACGAGGAAGAGTTAAATGTAAAACAGCTATAAGAAGAGCAGTGAAATCTGTGAATGTTGAGACTCGTGAAGAAATAATATTTCAATCAATGAGCGCAGCCGGTAGGTATTTCGGTATTTGTCCACCTTCTGTACAGCATGTCGCAGATGGGATCTACAAAACAGCATTTTCAAAGAAGCTCAAACAGAAGATTTCATTCTGTTATATAACTCTTATCGTTGACACAAACGACGATAACTCCTCCGAGAGTGTGTAACGCTTTGCAGAGTTGTCGTTGCTGGTCAGAGGATTTGCTCCCCCTAAGAAAGCCACCTTGATAAAATATTTTATCGAGTTCATAACATGTAATCATTTATTTACCGTAGAATATATATTTTTTTACAAACAATATCCTCGTTTTACTGAATATATCCGACTGTTTTGCTCTTCTGTGCTTGTTATATGACCGCGCTTAAGAAAACATACAATTAAAATATTTTAAACAAGTCCCGCCCACTGCTAGAGCGAATTTCCAACTCGCAAGTAACAGTTGGGTTATATACGAAATCGCTCCCTAAGACCTTTGGGTCGATCGAAAGTCAGCACGCGCAAGCAAAACCATAAATTTAATCCGCCAATGGCGGGTGTCTTTTGTGCACCATCCAATGGTCGATTCAATGGATGGTTTTGCTCTGCTGCTGACTGTAGAAAATGACCCACCTGTGTATGTTTGTGTCGTCATAGGATAAGGTCTTAGGATAAGTTAGGATAAGATTACATGTTCATTGTGCCTTTACTTGCTGTCATACTCGAATCAGAGGTTAAAGGTTGTCTGTTCTGTACCGTCTATTAGGATAAGATTACATGTTCATTGTACCTTTGCTTGCTGTGATACTCGAATCAGAGGTAAAGGTTGTCTGTTCTGTACCGTCTCTTAGGATAAGATTACATGTTCATTGTACCTTTGCTTGCTGTGATACTCGAATCAGAGGTAAAGGTTGTTTGTGTTGTCAAATAAATGTTTGCCGGGCCTGCTAGAGAACTCGATCCTAGAAGCCAGGGCTGTCTCGTCTTGTAAATAAATGTGCCTCTGAGTCACTTGGCAGTCAGAGGGGTCCGTCCTTAGGATAAGTTACGTGTTATATGTTTGTCCTTGTCAATTCACTAAACACGTCCTCTTGAGCCTATAGAACGTTATTTGACGATCTAGAGGCTCTTGCAGGGGATAAAGTGTTTCGTGTTACATGTTGTATTGTCATGTCGGAAGCAGTCCTCGTGGGGTTCTAGAACGTTATTTGACGATCTAGGCCCTTGCAGGGGATAAATGTTTCCGACTGTCTCGTTTTGTTTTGGAAAGCTAGCGTTTCTCATGCAAAGTGTTTCTATTAAAAATATAAAAATATATAATAATATGAATCACGAAAATATAAATACCATACTTGTTGAAATTAAAGAATTACAACAGCGAGGTTTTAATATTTTACTAGACACTGAAACAATTATGTCAGATTTTGAATCCTTGAATGAGCTATCACGCTTGGGGAAGAACAATCTCCCTGCTCGTTATAGGTTCATTAAGGGTTTGCAAGATCGTGTTTACAGATCACTTGCCGGGATAACTGAAAATCAGGTATCTGAATTTATTCCACTGTGCCGTGCAGTTGAGAAGATTCGTCTTGGATTGTCACAAGAGTATGAGACTCGAAAATTAATTAGCACCAGGGTGAGACGGTTAAAAGGTTATATAAAGAATCTAGACACGGAAATGCCTTGCATTTCTGACAAAAATACTAGTGTTTCTGACTACGAGGCCGACAAGGAAGTATAAACCGCATAGCGTGTGACTCACAGCACAAAGTGAAAGTAGAACCTGAGAACGCTAGCGCCCCCCCCCCCCGCTTGGAGTGTAAAGCACATTTCCACGGGTAAAAAAAAAAGTGTATTATTTTTTTTGCCCTTGGAAACTCAAAGAGTTTCTCAAGTGAAGGGCGCTTTCAGATTTTCAGGATTTGCTTAAGCGTTTCAACATCAATACAGGAATGAGAATAGTTCATAATCTGTTCTCGTTGACACCAAACTATGATCATATGATTTTGCTGTAGCTCTGTTAATTGTGACGGAGTTAACAAGAAGTCTTCGTCACCATACACGTCAATAACTATTTTAACGGGGAAATACTGTTCTGGGAATGTCTGTATTTGAAATGCGGTTTTTATTGCCTCGTAAAGAATTTGCTTATCATGAATATGAACTCGTGCATGAATGTACTCGGGTTGATACATTATACACAACCGTTTTTTTTTAAATGCGTGCTAGCACTTTCAACGATAACTTATGCTGGTTTTGATAGGGTATTTGCACGATAAAATGACGAAAATGGATCAGTGCAGAAAAAAAAACTATTATAAATATTATGGATCCCTTGACTTAGGACTTCACCAGTAAGTTTATACTAACAGTCTCGTCACGCAGGTCCAACAAATTCCCCCTCTGGTCGGTGAGTTTGAAATTTATCGTTGACAACCACGGGTTATGACACCGTAGATAGACCGGATTGATTGGTTCTTGCACAATCAGAAAACCAGGGGGGTCTCTTGGTGTGAACGTATACAGGATAAACCCCTGTTGTGCCGTCGTAGTATCTGATGCGCTGTAACTGCCATCGATGACGTCACATACAAGATTGACCGCAATAACATCTGTGATATTTACGATCCCGGGTGAGATGTGTCTGCCATCGGATGCTGTACTGTTGTCGTGCTTGAGAATAACAGGTTGTGGTTTTATTCGTTCGTACGCGGCAAGAATATCTTCGAAAGATTGATCGATGAGATCAGAGACTGATTTTCTCAGCTCGGGCACGTTATATCCAGGAAATTTAAAATCTGAAATATCATTCACTTGAATACCATATTTAATTGCAAAATCTGCTCTGGCTATCTGTCTATAATTATCATCGATATAGTCTTTAAGATCCAGTAAAGCCTGAATTATTCTTAGATTTATAGTTTCCATGGCCGATGCGAGTTTGTTTAGTTTTTCTATGGTTGTGATAATATTATCACGCGGACTTGTTAAATCAGAAATATAATCTTGGAAATATACTCGCAGGAGTTGTAGCTGTTGTTTATGTACTAGATTGATCGGAATAAATAGTTCAGATTCTATATCATCTAGACGGTAAACACGGAGCTCCTGCCCCCCCTTAACACGTGGAGCTTCTATACTCCAAGTATCGGGCATTAAAGTACTTTTTCTTGCTAGTAATTGATCTGCAAGGAGTAAATAATAATTGTACTCGAGGTCGTGTAGTGCTTCTTTATAGGTCATAAAATCCGATTTTTCAGGTTTTGGTGGACGAGGTTTAACCTCGGGGGCCTTTGGCCATCCTAATAATGTTCGGATTGAGCTGTTATAAATATCCACGGCGTATCCTGGCGTTGAGATTTCAATGACCGCAGACAGCGTTGGTTCATGAGCTGTTATAGATATTTTGGCTTCCTTGCCGGTGATTCGTTTTATTTGGCGTTGTATCTCATTATTGATTTCTTCGATCTGATAACTCCCAGTGGGAAGTGTAATTGTATTCCAGTCAAGTTCACCCTGTTCGCCGGAGTCGGCTTTGCTTTTCCCGAACACGAATGAATTATTTGGCTGCAGACCACCAAATGATGCCGACCTAACATTGGGCCAGCTGTGATACACACTGAGCTTTGCTAACGCGATTTCACTCACTGGAATTGGAGTTCGAAAATTAATACCGAATTCTGGTGTCGTCGAGGACACTGAGATCATTGTGGTCCTTACCGGTGTTGTGTTTGTGACTATTTGTTGAAGCAGTTCTATTGACATTATTTATTTGTTTAGTTTTCAAATAGTCATTGTACGCATCTGACATTAGTTTGAATTCAGAATCTGATATCGTAGCGTCGCTACTTTGCACGTCTAACGATGATGATATCAGCGATGATAATTTCTGATATGCGGTCGTGGCTGTATTTAATTTTGTCGTGTAATCGTGTAATTTTGTGTTAGCACATGATGATATTTTTTTTGCTATGATGCCGAAAACTCCAGCTGTTGTTGTGGCCGCGGAAACACAGATCGTGGCGGCGACTGCTGCAGTTACCGGAGTGACCGCTGATAGTATTGCTCCGGCAGATGCAACAACGGCAGATACTGAATAAACCATAATATCCAGCACTGTTATGCGGCGCTTGTATTTTTTTACTTTTTGACTAGTTACTTCGATGACAGTTTTTAACTCAGATTGCCACTCACGGACTTGATTGTATCGATATTGTTGAGCATCTGGCGTCGTTGACATTATTCAATTACGCGGTAACCAATTGAGGCGTTGCAGCGACGAATTCCAAACAAAACCAGTAAGATGTTGCTGTTAAACTATCGTCCTCGGCTTCAAGCATAAATGTTTCCTCGGTTCCGCTGTTTAGTATTACAGTGCAAACCCCGGAATACTTATCGGTGGAATGTCTCCAAGGATATGTTGTGAAGATTTCAAATTTAGCGGCTGAAAACACAGACAACCTGTAAACACCGGTGGCTGTTGCTGTATATTTGATAGTGTTATTTTGTCGTGACCATGTTGCGAATCCCGATGATACCGTGAATACGATGTTGGTGATATGCCCCGGAGTAACTCCAGTGGGAACTTTAATCAAACTGGTTTTGTTAACGATATCAGGAATACCCGATACGATATCCTGCTGTGTTTGTTTGATCGTGTTAATGTCGGTCTTTACATCAGCGAGTTTTACATCGACGACTGGAGGAGTCCCAAAGAACTTATCCACGACCTCATCAGTTTTTACGAAGTTTCTTCGAAATCTTGTAAACGCGCCCACGTGAACATCATGCTCTGCACGCAGCGTATTTAGTTTACCGTTGACGATGTCCACGTATTGTTTGTTTGACGCATCCTGGTCGGATTCGGGATTCGCTAACGCGGTTATTTTGTTGCCGCTCATGCTGAGTTCGCCTGTCATCGTGTCACCGGCTTTTTTCACACATTTATCAACACCTTTATCAATACTGTCTTTGATGCTTGCGATTGATATATTCGAGTCCTTGATCCGGCCGCCATCACTAAATGCAACGAAGTTATCCTTGGTAGCTCCAAGAACTCTGCGAATTATATCATTCCACTTAATGTTGCTCGTTCTTAGTTTTCCTTGCCTGTCTTGGAAAATAGCAACTTCATCTGGGTCAACTCCAGCTATATTCAAAAGATTATCGACTTCATCTTTGGTCGCATATTTTGAGAGATCAGCATCTGTGCTTGGTTTACCTCCTCGTGTGAAAGGTCTTCCGTAAATATCCACCATTATTCTTATTGCTGTTTTTCAAATGCTAGCATTTCTCGATGCGGTATATTCATACACTACTTTATGAGGAGGAGTTGCTGGATTTCTTGAGATTGCATCAAGAACATTTAAAACCTCCCTCCCACAAATGGGCGGATCAATTAATGTTTGTGTTGGTAACGTCTACTGCCACACTGGAACATTAGAAAATCTGCTGACATACTTGAGAAACTCAACTGGCGGTGCTAAACCGTACGAATCAAAATAGATAATTCCACGTGGATCGATCGCGTAAGCAACCCAGTGAGTTCCCGGACCATCTTTGTTGTCGAGATTGATAATGCCAGTTTCTGGATTATTCGGTCGTTGCGGTAATTGATCTCGCATAAATACGCCTCTGAAATGTTTTACACGCAATTTTTTAACAGCATCGAGTAAATCAAAATTGCTCAACGGCGTTAGAATTTTTTTGGATACCATGATGGTGGAGTTCCTGGTAGTCTTAGACCGCGTCCCTTTTTTTTCTTGTATCCTTTTCCCGTTGCCTTTTTTAGTGCCATTCCAGCTGCAGTTCCAACTGCACCGAGTGCTGCGGCTTTTGCTACGGCTGGTGCTGCCGCGGCAATCAACGCCGGTATTGCTGCGAGAAGAGGAAATATTCCACCGGTTTTAGTCATGTCCTTGATAGCTGCAGCAGAGAAATCAAGTCGGACACCGGTTTTTGCTGTTAGTGCCTTATTAAAATGTTTAAGCTGAGTATTAGTCAACGACAATTTGTTTGGACCACCAGTAATCTGATCTCGTTTTAGTGTTATTGATGTCCCGCACGTGCTTGCGTTCTTTGATTGCAATTTCTTCGTTTGACCGGAAGTCAAGGTGACATTAACATGACTGTATGACATTATATCCTAAGTTTGATTTTAATTGCGTTACATATTCTCGATTGGAGCGTCGATGACCCTCATTCGTCCGCCAACACCTTCAAGCAGCATTGCTTTATCGGAGAGTATGACAGCAATCGCTCTGTAACCACCAGCAGGAACACCTACACGAGCTCGGAAATGTAGGTCGACAACAGATTGTTTAACCAGATCAAGATGTTCCAGCGAAAAGTAATAAATCGGATATAAACTCATAAAGTCTCGCTGTGATATTTGCAGGCCAGTGTCTACATTAAGGTCGCGCCCCATAAATGACATCAGACGATGATACGCGCGTGCGACACGATGATGTTCGAAATCTATTAATATATCCTCAGATGGCTCCTGATGCCCATTTATTCTCAACGAAACTTCAGAAACTCCAAGTGTATCAAATACCATTGGATTTCTTTCCTGGCTATCTGTTCTAGCACGGTATTGAAATGCAATGAAAATATGTCGTGGTGCTGATACTCCTTGTTGCGATGATATATGCCATGTAAACAACCCACCATTATCACCCTGAATAACGTCTGTGGTTGTTGTTTTCCAGGATAGCAGTGATTTACCGCCCGTGTCCATGAAAGACAACAGTCGTTGTTCTTCGGTGATTGACGGAGACAACACTGGCATCCACAACCACAGTTTAGTTAGTATTACCTGACCAGGGGCAACAGCAGCATCTCGCCAGATAGCGTCATTATCATCAGGTTTTCGCACAAGTACAACTGTGTGTTTGGCACCGAATATGACCTTGTGGACATCTCTGCAGAATCCAAAGATGTGAGACAATGGAATCACACCTGAGAACTCTTCATCTCCACTTAACATCGATCTACGTGTTGCAAAACCCAAATTAAAATTTTCGTTCATCGATGCAACTGCGTCACCGGCATTATTCATTGTTACATTCCTGTTCTCGGGGCTGTCGGTTATATCCTTTGCAAACATCATTGATGGTCCGGCTGATCTGGTGTAATCATCCGAGTATCTCGCCAACCCGAGAATTGTTGTGGCAACGTCGACGTTATCATGAATTGTTTCAATTTCTTTTCCATCTATCATGTAAATAGCGGATTTAAATAACGCCATGATGCCGTTGTTAACAAATCCAACTCGGTCGCCGATTCCGTAGTTAGTGTTATCATTCTTTAAAAGCCTACCTTCAACTTCGATGAAGGCCTCAGCGGGCAAGAAGTATCTACTTGTATCCTGGACCTGTAGTTCAATTCTTCCGCGTTGGTTAGGATCACGTGCTTCATAAGAATAATATTGAAAATCACGTACAGAATCATCTTTAAGTACTGGTTTGGACATATCAAACGCGTCATTGGATTTTCGTGCAAACATTATTATTATTTGTGATGATCTAATTAAAATGTTATCGTCACCGGAAACCACTACCAGCTATCAAATTAGCAGTTACACTATCTTGCAACGCTTTGGAGGTAATTCCTGCTGTTGCGATCTCAGCTAATTTCTGATTTACGGCCTTATTTACTACGCTACTAACATTTGCCGGCATAGCTTCAGTGGATGGTAGTTTTACTGGCACCAACCTCTCGACTGGGTTTTTTTTTCGTATCAGCTGTGCTAGTCGATCCTTGATTGATTGAAATGCTTTCCCGGCAAGACTACCAACAGTGCCAATGGCTTTATCCTTGACAACATCAGCGGCTTTCATCGCGAATTGTTTTGCTAACGGTCCAGCTTTCGGAGCGATTCTTGTGACTAAATCCCTAACAACATCACCGACTCCATCTCCGTAAACAACCTCGTATACTGGTAATCGTGAGTTTACTACTCTGACACTTCTTGGTCTGCGAAAAGAATCGTGTAGTATCATTTTATTTAATTATTGTTTATCTAACTGAATTTGCTAGCAAATTTAATTATTAGTCGCTGTGGTAACCGTCTGCGAGTTCATCAATGAGCCCCCGGTAGATGCTGATATCCATGATGCCACGCTGAAGTAGTCTCTGACAGATATCTGCGGCTTCATTTATAATTTCCGGAGAATTGTTTCCGGCACGTCTTCCTCCGATGAGAACTTCCAACCGTGATACATCATCGATGATATTATTAGGGCAGGCAATAAAACCGGATCCTAAACCCTCCCCTGTTGATGGTACAATTCTTGGGGATAAAATGTCTTGAGGCAAACTTTCAGAAGATGTTGTTAAGCTAATTATCGGCGACCTAGTTTGTTTGAATTTTTGGCCCCGCGGACTTCCTTCAGATGCAGCCTCGTATTCACTTAACGGAGTTAGGTCAGGATCTATTGCTCTTCGCCGAGAAGGATATTGTTGTCGTTCTGTGTGTTGCAACGGTGATTTTTCTTCTTGAGGATGCGATGGTGGAATTTCAAGTTTACGTATAGCATCTACAAGTCTATCGTATTTTGTATCGTCCCTGCTGATTTGTTTTTTATTTTCACGTATACGATACGAATATTTGATAAAATTATCATCTGTCATAGAACCGTGTTCTGGGTTTAAAGACACATCTCTTCTAATCAATCCTAACAGTATTGTCTCAGGTAATTTCTCTTCTGGTACATTTTTAAGAAGTTCAATATAATCCGGCGTAAATCTTTTGGCGGGGTCAGTAATTCTCCCTGTTACTCGCTTACCTGCAGGTACTGACACAACAACTTCATCGGGTGGAGGCGGGGGTTTAAGTCCAGCTGAAATATCCTGTAAAATTTTCCTTTGCTCTATTAAAGCCTCTTTGGTAACAGCTGCGGATTTTTCAGTAGCTTTGGTCACGGGTTTAAATAATTCCTCCGTAGTCTCTGCAAAGCCTTCCCGTGCTTGCTGTCTTAGTTGTAATTTTTGTCTGACACTATCACGGACAGGAAGAAATTTCTGAATTGCTTCGAGACGTTCTCGAGCTAATCTAGTCGTATGTGCTTCTCCAATATTTGCCATTATTTATTTGTCAATGATTTAATTCCGCTAACATAAAAATGTTTTTCCTTGGAAACTCATTTCCCAGAGCAGCAGAGGGGATGGACCCGACCCATGGATTTTTCAATAACGACCCCGCCACGGAAACTGTTTCAGATTTATTGAAGTAACCCAAGTTGTCAGTGCAAACTCAACGAGTTTGTCCCTGGAAACTCTTCGAGTTTTCGGGGGACATTTTTTTTGGTCCTGTATTCTGAATAGAAGGGTTTATTTCGTCGAAATAAGCCCTCTATCGAGGAATAGTTTCCTGGAGGGGTTTATTGTGCAAAAAGTTTCGGTCTGTACAGCCCCTCTGCTGCTCAAACAATTTTTCAGCACATGATATTTTATACATAGTGGTCAGTATATTCGGTGGTGAAAGAACATTGGAAGAAACAACTACTTACAGGAAGCTACTGGCAAACTACCCTCACATACCCCACGTTGACCGAGCCGTGAATTCGAGCTCCCGCGGACAGTCAGTGATTGGTAAAGGCGAGCACCTAGATTCATGGCCCAGTTGCGCGAGGTAGACTGACTTGTTGTTGTTGTTGTAGGGTTTAACGCCATTTTTCAGCACACGATAGGCTATACATGGCGGCCAGTATTAATGGTGGAGAAAGAACCCGGGAAATCCCCGGAAAGAACCACCGACCCTCGAGAAGCTACTGGCAAGCTTTCTCACATACCCACACTGGCCGAATCCGAGACTCGAACCCACGCAGACAGAGGTGAGATGGCAGTGATCCGTAACGGAGAGCGCTTTAGACCACTCGGCCACTCGGGGCCCAGGCTGACTTGTAAAAAGGAGCTCAGAAAAATAATAGCATAAGAAAACTCTCCGCATGACAACACAGAAATAAAATAAGAACGAGGGATGCAGATACAAATGTGAACAAAAATATACATATAATGTTACAGGCATTCAGTACAAGAAAACATTTTATCTTTTTTCCGTTCATGACAGTTAATATTTTCGCTTCCCTTAATAGCCATTTTGTCTTAGCATATATACTTGTACTCAAGATTGAGTGGATGCCAATATTAGCCGGTATGCTCGCGTATTTAAGAAATAAAAAAGTTTATATTGGCCTCAACAATTTTTTTTATTATTGTTGTTGAGACTTGTACATATCTACTAACATTAGGGTGTGCGGGTAGGCCCATCAGCCTATGTGTTTTGTCTTGTCAATCGCTCGGTGCAAGAAATAAATAACCAATTTTCCACCAAACCTTTTATTTTTTCATACATTATTGATAAAAGAAACAACTCATATAGATTTAACCAAAAAATGAAAGAAAGAAAGACTTCACAATTCCACTTATAAAGAGATGATAACAGAATACATCTATGAATGTATAGTAGCATGTATACAACAAATACAGCACAAATCGGACAACAATACAGTGATCCATGGCAAGGATCTCTTGAAATTTCCAAACTAGGCGAGGAAACTAGACAGGGGAGTTGAAGTCTGTTCTAAAATGCAGGAATGAAACGAACACAAACCTGGCAACGGGAATATAAACACATGTAAAAGAAAGACGAAAGACAATCACATATGCATTTTATTTTTTTCATGTGTTGGGGGATGGGGTGGGCCTTAAACCCCAACCACCAGGAATTTAAACTCTAAATATGTTCTGGCCTACATCCGCAATGCCTAATATCTTACCACTACATGTTTGCTACACCTACCCACCCCCACCCCTGAAAATAGTTATGCGGTCGCCCCTGGGTGGGGGTCGAGCAAGGGTATGCCACCTCATAGGCTTACTAGTATACCATAACTATAATAATAATTTTATTGTTTCGACTTTATATGTTCTTAGACAAGTCAAATAACAATAAATGACACTTTTGATATTCTAAATAAACTTGACACAAACAAATCAACTGGTCTAGATGGAATTCACCCCAAAACTCTGAAAATATCGGCTTTATCAATCTCAGAGTCGTTGAAAGAAATAATTAACTGTAGTATCACTTCCTGTAAATTCCCGGAGTCATTGAAGGTAGCAAAAGTAATCGCAGTTTATAAGGGAAATGAAAAGAATGACCCATCTAGCTATTGACCCATATCTGTACTATTCGTACTTTCAAAAATTATTGAAAAACATGTCAGCAAGCATATTTTCAGATATCTTGACAAGTACCAACTCCTCCATAGATCACAATCAGGTTTTCGAAAGAATCATTCATGTCAAACTGCAATGACAGAACTTATTGACCAATGGCTACTAGCAGTAGAATCAGGCGAACTGACTCGCGCAATCTTCATTGATTTTAAAAAAGCATTCGATTTGGTTGACCATTCGGTGCTCATTAAAAAAATTTTAGCCTACAAGTTTTCTCCAAACTCAGTTGCCTGGTTCACGTCGTATCTCAAAAACAGACACCAGGTTGTTTGTACGGGTAAATATAAATCCGAACCAAGTCATATCTTAAGTGGTGTTCCTCAAGGATCTATATTAGGGCCTCTTCTTTTTCTACTATTTATCAATGACTTAGCCTTGTATCCAGCGCACGCTAACACATATCTTTTCGCTGACGATTCTACATTGCATTAATCTGGCAAATCTCTAGACTCCATTAAAAATAAATTTCAAATCGACCTCAACAATATATCAGTTTGGTGTCATCAGAACAAAATGCATATTGACATCTCTAAAACGAAATGTATGACAATTGAAACAAGGCAGCGTCTATCTACAAACATGGATTTACTTCTAACTCAAAATGGCTTATGCGTATTATTGTCAAAAATCAAAAACTTCTTGGTATCTACATTGATCAACACCTCAGCTGGAATGCGCATATCGATCACCTATGTGCAATGGTAGTCAAAAGAATAACTCTGTTAAAATTGCTTTCGAAATTTCTACCTCCACAATCACTTGAAATTTATTTTTCGGGTTATATACTACCACTGATAGATTACGGCTGTACCATATGGGGAAACACATCAAATTATAATCTGTCCAGAATTGATAGACTCCAGAAAAGGGCAGCGCGAATAATACTGAAACTTCCTGTTATGACTCTCTCAAATGTTTTGTTTTCACGTCTGAAATGGCTACCTATACAAAAACGTATTCTTTATTTTAAAAAATCATGACATACAAGTCTTTAAACGGTCTTTCTCCAGATTATATCTCTAACATAATTGAACTAAGATCATCGAATACCGAGCGTAATCTCTGATCGACGACTAACAACGATCTCCAGATTCCTTGGTCGAAAACCAATCATTACAAAAGCTCATTTACTGTATCATCACCTACTGTATGGAATTCCTTACCAATGAGGATACGTAATTCAACTTCCCTTGCTTCTTTTAAAATATCATTAAAGAAATTCTTTCTAGACCAGCTGGAATGACATATTAAAAGCTCTGAATAGAAAACTTTATAATCATATCCATAATTGATATATCCAGATCTTATTCTATATATATATATATATATATATATATATATATATATATATATATATATATATATATATATATATATATATATACACATACATATATATATATATATATATATACATATATATATATATATATATATATATATATATATATATATATATATATATATATATATATATATATATATATATATATACATATATATACATATATATATACATATATATACATATATATATATATATATATATATATATATATATATATATATAGTGTAAGACTTACGCTGAAATGTATGTACCTGTGTATTGAATATTGTTCATATTTGTATGTTTCCCAGTATAGTCACACATAGTCATTCATGTTAAATATGTACGAATGAGTGTGCGACGATACCTGGTTATGTGCATGGTCTTATATTTTTATTCTGTGTATTTTTTTTATATATATTTGTTTTTTGTTAACATAGCCGATTACAAAAACTGAGGACCACATGGCAGATGGGTCAGCCATGACCAAATGTGTTATCCTCGTTAAAGATAGTTTATTGTTATTATTATTCTTATTAAATGCTTAGTCAATGTTAATATTTACTCATTGGAATTAATATTCAATGTTAATATTTACTCATTGGTATTAATATTCAATGTTAATATTTACTCATTGGAATTAATATTCAATGTTAATATTTACTCATTGGAATTAATATTCAATGTTAATATTTACTCATTGGTATTAATATTCAACGTTAATATTTACTCAATGGAATTAATAGTCAATGTTAATATTTACTCATTGGTATTAAGTAGTCAATGTTACGAATATCGGACCCATTTAATCGAGATACTTCCATTCACAATTATATGTTTTGATTTTAATTTTTTTAATTCGATCCTCCGGACGACCGATTATCCGGACGAAATCTGTTCCCCAGTGGGACCCAATAATCGACCTTATACTGTACTCATTATTATTTCTTATACGTGTCTTTGTACTGTCTTATAAATTCTCGTCCCGTCTTCCACTCCTAGTAATCACAAATATATTGTTTGTTGATAATTCTAACTTAACACTTGATATCTTGAACCACACGGCACGTGGTAATTCAGGAACACTGTAATAAAGAACACTTCATAGTATTTCATACATTTCATACAGACATGCTAAAAAAATTCCAACGCAACATCAGTGTATCAGTTGTTTCAATGAATTGCTGTAACTGTCCACACACTCGTATGATTAAAGTGCTATAACTGTCCACACACTCGTATGATTAAAGGTCTTTTCTCAAACATGTAGGCATCATGTTATTAAATTGTTTTAGTGTTTCTCTAAATTTGTACTTATTTAAATTTTAGCTACCTTTTTTGTTTGACTGTCTCAGTAATCTAAAGCTTCAAAAATCCGATTTCATTTTAACTGTCATCTCTCTTTTTATCCTTTATAAATTTGGCGACTATGAAGTCCTTATTAAATAAAACATATTATATATCATTCGATGTATCTGTTCTTTTTCAGATGTGCCTTGATGATCAGATGACTGTCATTGCCGGACACGTTATGACAGAATAATGATAATATGCATGATCAGATGACTGACATTGCCAGACACGTTATGACTAAATAATGGTATGCATGTTCAGATGACAGTCATTGCAGGACACGTTATGACAGAAAAATGATGGTATGCATGATCAGATAACTGTCATTGCCGGACACGTTATGATAGAATAATGATGGTACACATGATCAGATGACTGTCATTGACGGACACGTTATGACAGAATAATGATAATATGCATGATCAGATGACTGTCATTGCCAGATACGTCATGACTTAATAATAGTATGCATGATCAGATGACTGTCATTGCTAGATACGCTATGACTTAATAATTGTATGTATGATCAGATGACTGTCATTGCCAGATACGTCATGACTTAATAATTGTATGCATGATCAGATGACTGTCATTGCCAGATACGTCATGACTTAATAATTGTATGCATGATCAGATGACTGTCATTGCTAGATACGCCATAACTTAATAATTGTATGTATGATCAGATGACTGTCATTGCCAGATACGTCATGACTTAATAATTGTATGCATGATCAGATGACTGTCATTGCCAGATACGTCATGACTTAATAATTGTATGCATGATCAGATGACTGTCATTGCTAGATACGCCATAACTTAATAATTGTATGTATGATCAGATGACTGTCATTGCCAGATACATTATAACTGAATAATGGTATGCATTTTGGATATTTAAATTTCAGATTGCATGCGTTATGTGATTGGCCTCTACTTCCTGTTATGCAGGGGTGTAGTGCAAAAACAAACAAACAAACAAAAAGAAGGGAGAGAACACAGTAAAGAAGTGAAGGAACGAATGTTATTCAAATGCGGGGGGAAATCGCGAGTGCAAAACGTAAGGGAATGTCGTTCCCCCGCATTCAGCAGCACTACACCACTTTTGTTAAGTGATCGTGGGCTCGCATATATTGTTTTGCTATTTTTCTCACATATATGACCTATATTTGTTGAGTTTAAAATCGTCGTCTTCATCTATGAATACTATGGTGTTTTCCCTGAATTCTTCATTAACTAGTTTTATCAATGTTACTTACTGCGTCGTAAAATTCTTCAGTATAATCAGTTTATTTGTATATTATAAGACTGTATACTCTATGGGTAGAAGTTAACGTAACCAATAAATAAATAAATAAATTAAATAAATAAATAAATAAATAAATTAAAAAAAAATAAATTCATGGCATGTTTTGATTTTCCAGGAATTATACTATTTTGATAGCAAATTTTCCGCTGTGCAACAATGATGCTTTCGAAATCATGGTATTAACATGTGGACTTTTTAAGTTGAGTTTAGAAAGTTTAGTCCACCTTGGCCGTAAGACAAGTAAGTTGATTGCATGACCCTGAGTTCATCGTGCGTGCGAAAGTAATTACTATTATAAACTTCTCCAAATCAACTGAACCCGTTTTGACCACATTTATAATAGAGAATCTTGGTATGACAATCATTCAGAGTTGTGCGATGATGCCAATCAGCCATCCAATATGGCCGCTGTGGCTAATAATAGTAAAAGCCCCTTAAGACAACTTCTTTTCAAAAGCCGCTCAGAATCTGATCAAATTTGACAGAAGGCGTTCTCGCGGGAAACCTTTTTGAAATTTTACAAACGATGCCGTTCTACCTTAAAAAGCTAATGTTAATGAAATAGAAAAGTCACTGTTACGAATGCAGCAACACCTTTATGCTCGCCGTTACTAAAATATGCTTCTTTTAGAAAATTAAACGACTTATACTCTAAAAGTCTGAATGCAATTTGATCAAATTTGACAGAAAAGATTCTGGTATAAAGATTTTTTCAAACTTGAACACAAAATGTCAGTCATCCATTAACTACAGTCTAGTCACTAATACTACAAACATAAAACCTGTAAATGATCTTTTCTCCAATACCTCTCCACAGCATTTGACCAAATTTGACAGAAAGCATCGTGGAATAGATGTCTATCACCTTTGTACAAATGATGCCGGTCCACTATTAAATATGGTCGCCTTTTCTAAATTAATTTTACTAAATAAACAATACCTACACTATATTTGTCAATGTCACTTATATAGTAAGGGACATAACATATCATCAGAACTATTGAAAATAATAAGTCTTGGTTTTGTAGTTCTCTCCCCTGAATGAGGAATTAAAATATGCTCATGAGAACAGCATAACCTTTTGTCTTGGCTTTGAAAAAAAATTAAATATGTAAAACAATTATTAAATACTGAATTTAATTTAACCTAAATTACTATTTAAACTTGCAACTGAATAAGGAGAGGATGCTATAACTTTTCAAATACTAAATTCACATATTTTGCTGATTAAAATTTTGATTGCGTTGTCCAGTAGTTAATTTGTGAACTGTCTGAAGGCAATCTGACCAACAACAAATGGTATACACACAAGCGTCAGTCTAATTTTGAAACCTACCTCCTACCCTCAAGTGTATTGCGCTGTATTTTAACATATAGCTGTGATCTGCTTCCGGTCCTGGCTCCGTTAGAATACTACATTAGGAATGAATGGCTAAAGATTACATCGCCCACTATCCACATCAGCTGACGGGCGAAAGTCATGCATATTCAGAATAATGTATTTACTTTGTCCATTCCTTCCTTTACACAAAGAATTACAGGTGTCCACGGGTTTTTGAAGGCACATATGTGTTCTGCACGAATGAAAAGTTAGCGTGTTAAGAAAACAAGGACTGGTCTAGATATAGGGTTGTCATATATAGACCGGAATCACCATCGTAACTTTTTATGTTCATATTTTCTTTTATTATACGAAGTAAAGGAATTTGTATATTTCTATATTTACATTTTCTGTGTACCGTATATATCACTAATAAGTCTGATTAATGCGTATATTGGAATACAACATTTCCATATGATCGAATTATATGCCATTTATTATATGGGCATAGGTTAAATAGTACATAGGTCAAAAAGTCTAAGTTGCATTATTCCAGTTTAGATTTACTCAGTGCATTCTAACTGTTTGTATGGTGATATTTATTTGTTACCATAATGGTAAACAAATTATTGGGACACTATTTTATTACAACTTACTGACACATTATTCTAACTGCTTACTTGCAACAGTCTTTGTTTTACATTTTAATTTCCATAATGTTAACGTTACTTTTACTTAGTCAATGAAATCTGTCCGGTGCAAATTGGAAATTTAAAACAGTAGAAAAGGCACTTAGAATGCTAACGTGTGTAATATCAGAAATATCACATCGAATCACTCACAAAGAATTTCAGGACTTCAGAAATATTACATCGAATCACTCACATCGAATCACTGACATGGAGTTTGAAGACATCAGAAATATTACATCGAATCACTCACATCGAATCACTGACATGGAGTTTGAAGACATCAGGAATATTACATCGAATCACTCACATCGAATCACTGACATGGAGTTTGAAGACATCAGAAATATCACATCGAATCACTCACATCGAATCACTGACATGGAGTTTGAAGACATCAGAAATATTACATCGAATCACTCACATCGAATCACTGACATGGAGTGTGAAGACATCAGAAATATCACATCGAATCATTCACATGGAATTTGAATATATCAAACAGTAATATTCAAGTATCACATATAAAAACAGCGACTGAAAAACATGAGTAGTAAATGGGGTGAGATTAGCGACAATGGGAATTAGCATTACAGAGACCCCTGGGTCAGATTAGCGACAAGGGAAATTTAACATGGCGAAAAATCGTGGGTCAGATTAGCGACAAGGGAAATTAACATGGAGAAAAACGCTGGGCCACTTTAGGGACAATGGGAATTTAACATAGAGTTTGGGTATGTCTAGGGACAAGGGAAATTAACATGGGGAATAGAGTTTGGGCTTTTGGGATTTTTTTTTTTTTTTTTTAAATTTTTTTAAAATTTAAATTTAAATTTAAATTTAAAAAAGGGGGTAGGCAATGGAAAGGCTATCTCTTTTCGAGAAATATGGCTGGCCCTGAAAAGGGCCTTTGGGTTTATGTTAATGTATTCATTAACATAAATAGTACCGCATTGGTCTTCTTCTTGTCCTTAGGCTACGTCTCACTGTTGGTCCGTAAATCAGCACTCTTTTCAGGCATCCTTGTCTTTCTACGTAGATCCTACGTATCCACAGGCTGGTGTTTGTCCTGTGGACAACGGTCCACTTGGATCGGACATACATGGGTATGTCCGTCCGGAACATCATGGAAGACACAAGCGTAGAAGATTGCACATCGGTCCACATCTTGAAGCGACGAGAACAAGTGAATCAATGCAATGAACTGCGCTTATTTATAGGTAGAGGCAGGATTGAAACGGATTGAGTTCATTCACCAATCCAAACACGCGTTACAAAATTCAGTCAGCCCGCATTCAATCCGAAGAGAGTAGTCTGTGACGTCAGTTGGTCTATATAGATTCGCTAGCGCTTGTGTGCAGTCAATCTATACGACAGTGATTCAACATGACGGAAACTCAGAAAACGATCCATTGGGGTGCACCAGCAGGGGAGACTGCCCAAGGGAACCCGGACTTACTTTCAGAAGAGGTACATTGGGATTTTGTGGATTTTCTTACCTCTCAAGAATTTGTTCCGGAACCTTCGTTACCTTCTTCATTACCGCAAGTGGAGAATTTTAGACAGAGACAGAAAGAAGAATTGGAGAAATTTATGCAACGACAAAAGGAAGCGGAACAAGCTTTTCTCCTACAGCAACAGCAACAAGAAGAGGTAAGAAAAAAACAACAGCAACAACAGCAAGAAGAAGTAGCAGCAAAGAAACAAGAGGGTGAAAATCAAACGGCTACGGTACTGTTGGACATTTTAGCGGAGTTAAGAAGTCTGAAACAAATGTATCAGACCTCTTTATCACGACCGAAGAGAATACGACCTTCCCGAGCTAAACACGCCAACCCTGTGACTAAGCCTGTCGTACCACCCTTAGTGATTTCAACCCAATCATCAGAAGTAGGCCTTGGCCGTGGCAAAGGCTTAAGGCAGTTAAAGTTGATTGGTTAAACTCACCCCTACACCAAAATAAAAAGGCCCTTTTCAGGGCCACCCACATTTCTCGAAAAGAAATACAATTTCAATTTGCCAATAACTCAAAAATAAACCCCACCCATTTTACCCTTATAGTACGTGTCTGTGTATGAGTGCGTGAGTGTAGCTTCTTATTTTAAAATCAAAACTCAAAGACACTTACCTTATATCATTCATGTATTCTTTTATCCATTTTTTACAATCCAATTCACAATTCACCACAGAACACTTTAAAAAGTTCGTACACTTCTTCTTTCTCCTTGTTTAGTCTCTCTGTTTTTTTAATTTCTTCACCGTTTTTTCCTCATTTTCTTCCCTTCTTCTTTTCTTCTCCTGTTTCTTTGCTTCTTTTAAATAGAATTGTCTTCTTTCTTCCTCTTCTTCCTCTGAAGAATCCCTCTCTTCTTTCGAAGAATCCCTCTCTTCTTCCGAAGAATCCCTCTCTTCTTCTGAAGAATCCTTCTTTTCTTCTGACTCCTCTTGTTTCTTTTTTGGGCAATCTGGAGACCAATGTCCTTTTTCTTTACAATAATAACAGGTATCTTGACTTTTGTCTTTTTAAGCCCCTGTTTTTTTTCTTTTTTGACGGTCTGGACACTCTGAAGACCAATGCCCTTTCTTCTGACAGATATAGCAAGTATCCTGACTCTTATCTCGAAAGGAAGGAGAGTAGTCCGTCGGCTGGTCTGAAGAGAATTTTCTAATGACCCCTCGCAAAGCTCTGACGAAACGTTCCATCTGGGTAGTCTCTTCCATCGTTCTCCTCGGTTTGAGAGTGAAATGAATAGTGAAAGGACAAGACACACCCTTTTTATATACGCTGGTTTGCCAAGACTATAAATTAGTCTGTGGTGTTTAAACTTGAGTCATTTGACGTTTTGCACTCAAGATGAAACGATCCCATTCATTCGAGAAGAAAGAAGAAGAAGAAGAAAGTAAGAGGCAGAAACGTGATCTATCGCCTCGTACCAGGGCCGAAATCTTGGCACAAATTCATGCCAGTGATTTTGAAGAGGACATGAGTGAACCAGAATCCCAACCCTCTAAACCAAGTTCACCACCCTTAGTCAACCCTGAAAAGTACTATTCCATTCGAGAGACGGAAAAGCGCTCCTCTAGAAAATTTAGAACCACGGCTTACAAATACACGGTGAAGTTTAAAGATTTCAAGGCCAACGTACCCTTGGAGAAAGCAGAAGGGTTTATCACCGAGATGTGGGATTCTTTGCTCACCGCACTCAAGCGACAATGTCAACCCAAAGAAGACGATCGCTTGACACTATCCATAGATCACGACGGTTTGAAATCCCCTGTTTGGATCGAGTTTAGCAGACCCGCAGAACTGACCCCTTCCAAAGTCATGGACAAGATACAACAGGTGCAACAATCTAATGACCAGTTTGACATCACCGATGGTAAAGCCACACTGAAAATGGCCCACGTCTCTCCTCCTCAAGGAACTGGATGCAAAAAGATGTTATTGGTGGACGACCTTCGCAACACCAAAAAGAGTCTCGTCCGAATTAACAACCCTCAAGACCAGATGTGTTTAGCCCGTGCCATCGTGGTGGGACGAACCTATGCCAACAAGAACGACACGGTAGAATAGAAAAGAACCTGGAAAACTATTCAACGATGCGATCGAGCCAAACAACGAAATGAAGCAGAACTCCTGTTGCAACAAGCCGGACTGTCCAAAGACACACCCTGTGGCATTCCTGAGATGCAAAAATTGCAAGATGCCCTAGCTCCACGCTACACCTTGAAAGTGCACCCTCAAGAAATGCGTGGAACTCTGTTGTTTCGAGGCCAAGATTTTAAGGACGGAAAATACATTCATGTCTATCATCACGATGACCATTTCGATACCATTACCAGTATCACTGGATTCCTGGGATACAGTTATTATTGTGAGAAATGTGACTATGGTTATAACAATCGAGAGCAACACAAACATTGTGGAATGAAATGCCCAGGATGTTTGGCCTCTCCACCCTGTCTGAGCGAAGGACCAGTGCCTTGTTCCACTTGTTTGCGCACGTTTGTCAGTCCTACCTGTTACCAGCAACATCTGAAGACGCAAGGTTCACAGCAGAAATGTGCTTGTCAACTCTTGAGATTGTGCCCTACGTGTAGACAAGGCATACGTACCAATAGTACCAAGGCACACGTATGTTCAGGAAAAAAAAATGTCACATTTGTCATCACATCGTGGACTTGGAACACCAATGCTACGTGCAAAAATACCAACCCCCACCAGAGAAAGAGGACGGTCACAAGAAGAAAGGCAATTTCATCTTTTTCGATTTCGAATGCATGCAAGAGACTGGCATTCACATTCCTAATTTCTGCGTGGCTCATCGAGCGTGCGAGAAGTGCATTCAAGAACCTATCTTCAGTCATTGCCCTCACTGCAGCAAGATTCCTGGAGGACGTGAAAAAATCTTTCGGGGACCAAACACGTTAGCCGATTTTGCCCAGTGGGTCTTAGACCCCATCGACAAGACGTGGAGCCAAGAGGACATCGAACGTTACGGAGATTGTCATCGTCATGCCACGGTGATGGCTCACAATTTCTCCGGATACGATGGACAGTTTCTTCTCAGATACTATACGGAACATGGCACCGAACGTCCTAAAGTCACTTTGAACGGAGCCAAAATCATTTTCATGCAAGTGGGACAAGTACAGTTTAAAGATTCGATGACTTACTTGGCCATGCCTTTGAGCCGAATGTCTAAAACGTTTGGAATGACAGAAATGGCTAAAGGGTACTTTCCACACTTTTTCAATACGGAAGCCAATCAACATGCCGTTCTACCCCATTTGCCTGAGGCTCACTATTACGACCCCGACAACATGCGTACCGAACAAAGAGAAGCTTTCTACGCTTTGTACCAGGCTCACGCCTCGGACCCTTTCGACTTTCAGGAAGAAATGCTAAAGTATTGTCGTTCCGACGTGGACATTTTACGGCGTTGCTGTGGAAAATTTCGAGAACTGTTCATGGAACACGGAGGGGTCGATCCTTTGAAAGAAGCTTGCACCATTGCCAAAGCGTGTTCCTTAGTGTACCGCCAACGATTCATGCCTGAAAACACCGTGGCTGTCATCAGTCCTCAAACGACCCACTATGTCAAGCGTCAATACTCGGTCAAAGCCCTACGTTGGTTACATTACTTGTGCGACAAGGAAGACAAATGGATTCAGCATGCCCGCAACGAAGGAGGCGAAAAGACCATCGGAACGTATTCGGTAGATGGCTGGGACTTAGAAAACCCCAAGATCGTGTACGAGTTTAACGGTTGCTTATTTCACGGATGTCCCGTCTGCTACCCTGACCGTGACACTAAAAATCAGTTTTTGCAACGAACCATGGAAGACTTGTACCAGGACACTTGTCAGCGACGCCTAAAGTTGGAACAGCAAGGATACCAAGTGGTGGAAATGTGGGAACACGAGTACGATCACCGTTTGAAAACCGATCCCGAGTTTAAACGCCTCGTGGAAAGTTACCAGTTCATGGACCGGCTGAACCCGAGGGATAGTTTGTACGGAGGAAGGACCAATGCCACCTGTTTGCTGTACCAAGCGGACGAAGAGAAAGGAGAAGAAATCAAATACTTGGACGTGTGTTCGCTGTATCCCTACGTGTGCAAATATTGTCGCTTTCCTGTAGGGCACCCACAATTGCTGACGGAACACATCGACCTGAAAAACATTCGACAATACGAAGGCTTGATCAAGTGTAAAGTTTTGCCTCCCACGAACCTCACCATTGTCAAGGCAAACTGATGTTTCCCTTGTGCCGTACTTGTGCCGAAACGTGCAACCAGGACCAACCTTGCCATCACAGCCAGGAAGAACGTGCCTTGACGGGAACCTGGGTCAGCGTGGAATTGTTCAAAGCTCTGGACATGGGATACCAACTGTTAGAAGTGTACGAAATTTGCCACTTTCCCAAGACACAACAGTACCACAAGGGTGACCCTACTCAGAAAGGCATTTTCGTCGACTACGTGGATGCCTTTTTGAAACTGAAACAAGAAGCCAGCGGCTATCCTTCCTGGTGTCACACTCCCGAAGACCAAATACAATTCAAAGAGAAATACTATGTACAAGAAGGCATCTCTTTAGACCACATCGAAAAAAACGAAGGCAGGCGATCGTTTGCCAAAGTGATGTTAAATTGCTTGTGGGGTAAAATGGCACAACGACCGTGTTTACCCAAGACGGAATATTTGACAGAACCTTCCCGCTACTTCCAGATGATTCACGACAAAACCAAATACATGAAACATGTGGACGTCGTTCGAGAGGATTTGATCTTGGTCAATTACGAAGAAGATCTGGACTTTGTACAAGACGACCCTTTTGGAAATGTCATCATTGCGGCTTACGTGACCGCTCATGCTCGCTTAAAATTGTACGAAGCTTTAGAACTGTTAGAAGAACGCGTCCTGTACTTTGACACGGACAGTTGCATTTACATCCATCACCCGATTCAACAGCACCCTGACATCGAAGGAGACCGTTTAGGAGCCTGGACAGACGAGCATCCCGACGACAAGATTCTAAGTTTCGTCAGTGGTGGTCCCAAAAATTACGGCTACGAATACCGGGACAAACAAGGAGAAGTGCACACGACGTGCAAAGTGAAAGGACTGACTCTGAATCATCGTACCAGTCGAGTGGTCAACTTTGGGGTATTGAAAGAAGCCTTGCAATCGGGAGAGGATGGAAACTTTAAAGTGACCACCTATCAACCGAACAAGATTGTACGTTTACCCACTCACCACATCGTCAGTCGACCCTTGGAAAAAGTCTATCAAATTGTATACCAGAAGCGAGTGCGACTTCCCAATCACTTCACCTTACCGTACGGTCACGTCGGTATTGGTCTGTATATGAAAAGGAACCCTAGGCAAGATCGATAGTTCATTGTTCATTGAAGTAACTTACCATGTCGTTGACGAAGAAGAAACCAGACTGGTTAGGAGTCAAATGTTGGACATCACCGAGACCAGGGTTTTGAGGCTTGGACACAAGAGGTGGCCCAGTATGCACGAGAGTTATTCAAGGAAAAAAGTTACTTTTCAACCTGTGTTAGTGACGGTGCCAGAAGAACCCGTCACCCAGGACAGGACTGTCGTGGACAGGCCTGAAAGACCCTTTCGGGAGGACACTTGTGTGACCTTACCCCCTACTATAGAACTGGTTAGAACTTTACCCAAAACATGTTGTACAGACACTTGTGTTTATTCCACGTTCATGGTTATCATGTGCCTTTTATTCTTGTACTTAAGCCTTTGGCTTTTATGCATTTTTGTCTTTCGTTTTCATGTTTGAAACATTCAATAAACGTGTTCTGAAAAAGTATATAAACTCTTGTCTTGTTTGTTTTTCGTGTCACAAGTGACATATCTCACACCATGGCTACCTCTGCTGTCTCTGCTCCCTCTTCCTCTACTGTCAAAGTCATCGACGAACACTTAGATCGTGCCAGTTGGGAGGCTTTGTATCTTCGCCATCCCTTTAACATGCTCATTGCTGGACCTAGCGGTTCAGGCAAAACCGAATTCGTCAAACGTTTGATCGAACATAAACATCATTTGATCGATCGACCCCCTCAACGAATCGTGTGGTGTTACAAAGAGTGGCAATCGGCGTACAGCCTCTTGCGAGAAAGTCAAGGCGATTCCATCGTGTTTGTGGAAGGCATTCCTAAAGAAGACGATGGCATCGTCTATGACTCCTGTCTAACCCATTTGGTCATTTTTGACGACATGTTAGGAGAAGACGAAGAAGAAATTAAACTGTGGTTCACGCGCAAAGGGCATCACCGTAATGCCAGTGTCGTTTACATCACCCAAAATTTGTTTCAACAAAGTAAAGCCCATCGCACCATCAGTCTCAATGCGCATTACGTGGTCTTGTTTAAAAGCCCTCGAGATAAATCGCAAGTGCAAGTCTTAGCCAAACAGTTAGGAACGCCTTGGCTGACTCAGGCGTACGACGATGCCACTCAAACGCCACACGCCTATTTACTCGTCGATTTGAAACCTACGACTCCCGAGGATTTGCGATTTCGTACCCACTTGTTTCACCACTGGTGCCAAGACGGAGGGCCTGTCCTGTACACGTCTCCGTCCTCGACTTCATTTCACTCCCCATAAAAAAAAATCTATAAAAACCTCAGACCCTTTTTCGTCTGTCTCACTCTCAGTGCGAACATGACGTCCCTTCAGTCGCATCTTCCCGTCAAATTGATTCGTGCCTTGTATGGCATCAGTCGAGAAAAAGATCCACAAACACGAGCTCGTGTCTTAGAAGCTAGTCTCAAAGAAGTCTTACGATGGTTCACGGTGACGGCACGTCAATTACTCCAAGGAATCATTCAGATTCCTCATCAAACCAAACGCTTTTTCGATCGAAACAAAGTCGCTTTGGTCCAACTGGCCGATCGCCGCATCGACACTCAAACCAAAAAACAAATCATTTTGAAACCTGGAGGGAGCGGTACTCTAGGAGGGGTCATCATTCGCTCACTCTTAAGATGGGATCCTAATGCCCCCAAAGTTATCCCCAAGACAAAAGTCCAACGAAGCCCCAAGAAGAAAAAGACCAGGTCCCCAAGGAGAACTTCTCCAGTGGCAGGACCCTCCTCTGACCAGACACCACCACCAACCCGGAAAAAGAAAAGAAGCCCCCAGAAAAAGAAAAGTCCACAGAAAACTAGTCGCAAGAGAGGCACTTCGGCCAGGACGCAACCTTACACTCGCAAACCACGACCTGCCACGGCGGTGACTGCGTCTCCGGCAGCTTCACGTTTGTCCACTTCTCCGTTAATGACACCCAGAACTGAAGAGTACTTGGAGACGTTGATCACACCAAGAACTTCTCCGTTGATGACCCCCAAAAGAACTTCCCCAGTGGCAGGACCTTCCAATTTAGTGGCAGTGGCTGCTGCTCACAAAGTACCTTCTCCCAAAATCAAAGTTCAAGAAAGATCGGGCATGTTACAAAGTTTACTGGATTTGTCCAAGCAAGAACTGGCTCGATTTAGTCCGTTGCGTACCCCTGCACGACGTGTCATGCCTGTCCTCAAACTGATACGACGTAAAGACAATCAGTGGCGACGCGTTCCAGTATAAAAAAGGCCTGTGACCAAGTCGGGTATCAGTGTTTTTTCGGTGCTCCTGAAGACTCAAAGATGTCACCCTCCAGAAAACCCCAAGGAAAGAAAAGGAAAGGACTGCCACCACGTTTAGCCAAACATGGGGACATGTTATCTGTCCTGTCCAAAGCTTCTCCACCCCTACGAAAAAAACTCATTCAAACGGCGTCCAAAGAGGTCATCGATACCGTGTGCGAATGTTGTTTGAACGTTTTGAAAGGCACGATCCCTTTGTCCAAACACCAGAAACAATGCTTAAACAAACATCGTCACGTTCTTCGCCAAATGGTTCGAAAGAAAATTCCCATTCGTCAAAAAAAGAAGATGTTAGTGCAACGTGGAGGTATTTTACCTCTCTTGTTAGGCCCCATACTGAAAGGAGTCTTGGGAACCATGTTGGGAGGACTGGTGGGAGCAAGATAAAAAGGAATCGGAAGTTCGAAGATCTCAGAATCGACCCCTGACAACCCCATGGAAGGACGAAAACTAGCTTTAGTGCCTTACAAACGATGGATGGAATACCATCGGTGGCAAGAACAACACACCCCGCATTTACCTCCCAATCCCCATTTGAGCGAGATGTCCCAGTTACAACACGAATTGCAGTCCTTAATGGATCGCCAAGATTTGTCCGAAACAGAAAAATCGCAAAAGTACGGTCAACTCTTGCAACGACTGCAACTCTTTCACCAGAAAGCTTTAGACGAAACAGCTCTACCCACTCTGAAAGATTTTAAGACCTTGATGAAAAGTCCAGCACCATCACCAGTACCAGTACCAGTACCACCAGTTCCCGTGACCAAGACAGAAAAAGGAGAAGAAGAGGAAGGGTTTCAAACTCCACCAGAAAAAGTACGCAAGTTAACAACACCACCTACCTCCAGAATTGGATGGATTAAAAACATTATGGCCACCCCTTCTTCCTCACAAGAGAAAAAGAAAGTGAAGACAGAAGTGAAGACAGAAGTGAAACAAGAACCGATATCCCCCGCTCAGACATCCTTCTCCTCTTCGACACCTATTGCTGGCCGCACACGCAAAGCATTGCAATCCAAGAAAATACCCCAAGAGAAAAAGAGTAGCATCCTCCAAGAGTGGGTGCCTTATTAACACACCAACCAACACAAAAAAAAATGGAAAAAGTCTTAGCCAGCATTTACTACGATCCCTCCCATCCTGCAGGTTACGCAGGAGTTCAAAAATTGTATCGTGCTGCCAAAACGCGACTGAAAAGTCTCCGTTTACCTCAAGTGCAACGATGGTTACAAGAACAAGCTACCTACACTTTACACAAACCCATTCGACGCAAGTTTGCCAGAAGTCGCACCCGAGTGGAAGGCATCGATCATCAATGGCAAGCCGATTTAGCCGATGTCTCCCATTTGGCCAGCTACAATCGTGGCTACAAATATTTGTTTTGTGTCATCGACGTCTTTTCCAAATTTGCCTGGGTCGTGCCCTTGACTTCCAAATCGAGCAGCGAGTTAGTGCGAGCCCTGCAACGGGTGTTGAAACAAAGCGGTCGTCACCCTCTTCGATGGCAAACGGACAAAGGCACCGAATTTCTGAACCAAGCTTACCAAAAAGAATTAAAGAAACGTGACATTCATTTTTTTTACCACCGAGAATCCCGAAACCAAAGCCAGCATCGTGGAACGTTTTCAACGCACTTTGAAAGAACGCATGTGGAAATATTTTACGCATCACCACACTCTGAAGTACATCGACATCTTACCGCACCTTTTGCAAGCGTACAACCAATCTTACCATCGAAGCATCGGACGTGGCCCGCAAGACGTGACTCCCGAGAACGAAGTGTTGGTGTTTGAGCGCCTGTTTGGTACGTCCCCGACGAGGGCTGTTCCCGAGAAAAGTGGAATGTTGGCCGTAGGAGATTGGGTGCGCATTGGCAAAACCAAACGCACTTTCGACAAAGGTTACTTACCTAACTGGACGACCGAATTGTTTCGCGTCACTGGACGAGTGCATGGCCGTCATCCTGCCGTCTATAAATTGGAAGACATGAACGGAGAAGTGCTCAAAGGAACGTTTTATTTGCCCGAGTTACAACGTGTCACCAAAAAAGAAGACGACGTGTACGACATCGAAAGCATTCTCGAACGCAGAACCCGTAAAGTGGGCAAACGACGTGTCAAAGAAGTCAAAGTACGTTGGAAAGGATATCCCCCCAGTTTCGATTCTTGGATCGACGCTTCGCAAGTCATCGACTATAAAAAGAAGTGACCATCATGCCCTTTCACACAGCAGACGCAGCTACGTCGACCACTCCTCCTTCACCTAGTTCTTCTGTGCAAGATTTACAAAAACAACCCTTGTGGGTGTGGTGTGGAGAACGTGTGCCTAAAACGCAAATCGTCTTTTTCTGCCAAATCTTCGTGGTGTATTGTGTCATCGGGGCAGCCATCGCCAATTTGAGTTTGCAACAAGGAGACAAACAATTGTGGACCATTTTATTGAGCAGATGCATCGGTTACCTGCTTCCTAATCCCTCCCTGAAATTCACCTCGAACGGGAACCCCGGCGACCTTGTGTCCAGTGCCAGTGCCAGTCACCACTTCAATCACAACCAGAACCCCATTTTGGGCGGAGACACGCCTCTGACGTCCAGTAACCCCTCGGACAGCCACAGAACTCTGGAATTATGAGTCACCAAAACCAATTTTACTTAACTTTACCCAGTGACAGTTCCATGGAGGTGTTTCCCAAGAACACGTTGTGCTGTTACACGGCCAAATTACCTCAAGCCATCCAGTTAGATCACGAAGCCCATTGGGATGTGGCTTTAGTAGAAATGATTCACCCGACCCAAGTCCTCAATGTCCTTCCCAATCAAAATTTTTTTGATGTGGAAGTTCATGACGAGCAAATGCAACAGTGGATGGATAGCAATGTCAAATATGACAAGAAAACCCGTACACAAAAGTACACCACCTATCACTTGTTCATTCCCCCAGGCTATTATTTTAGTGGTCAACATTTGGTCAGCACCATAACCTCCAGGTTTAATGTCGTGTTTCTGAAAGCTTTGGAGCATGTCAACAAAAATGTCACCATGGAGTACCACAAAGCAGCTCGTCGCTTCTTGATGAAATTTGAACGAAGTAAAATCGTGTCCATTATATTTTGTCCTGAATTGTTTGACATGTTGGGCGGAGACAGGGACATGAGAAAGACCATGATCAAGAAAAACGAATTACCCATCGTTTACGACAACGAGTCTTTTAGCAAGTTATTTCGTGCCCCGGTAGAACTGAACCAAGGACTGAATTTGATGTTCGTGTATTCCGATGTGGTGGAGTACAACGTGGTGGGACACACCTCCGTACCGTTACTGCGTGTCATTCCTTTCAAAGTAGATTCTGCCACGAACACTGACGAGGAAGGTGGAAACACTTACCACGTCCACCGCGAATTTGTCCATCCTCACTATTTGCCTGTCAGTAAGCCGTATTTGGACACGGTCAACATTGCTATAAAAGGAGATCTGGGACAAAATATTCCATTCACCAAAGGAAAAGTCACGGTAAAACTCCATTTTCGAAAACGGTTCTCTCACGACTCTTAAGTCATGTATCCAGTGTACCGAGGGGTTGCTCGACAGCGAGGACACGGCTTAGGAGATATGTTAAAATCGGCCTTTCGTTCGGTGGCCCCGGTGTTGAAACCGATGGTGACACGCGGATTGCACGCCTTGAAAGATGCGGCACATACGCAAGGCAAAGAATTTCTCCAAAATGTCATCATCGACAAACAAAACCCTAAAGAAGCCTTCATGAGGGCAGGCAAAAATGTCTTGCTGCAAACGGGCAAAGACATTTTAGGCCAACGAGAAACACCTATAAATGCCCTGCACGCTACCGAGTCAGGCATTCAGCAAGGACAAGGCAGAAAGAGACGACGAAGAAAACACCCTTTCACCAGACTTCAAGCGAGAAAGGCCAAGAAAAGAAGAACCGTTCGAGACTTAGACGTTTTCGATTATTGAGAAAAGAGACAAAAAAAATGATGCACCGAGAATCTTGCGCTTGTTCCAAGACGGAACTGGATCTGTTTGCCATGCCCCCCCACGATGATGACGATGCAAGAATCCCAGTGGGTGGAATTTCACCCCGTCTCCTCACTGACCGATTCCGCTCCGATCGAGTTTGAAATCAAAGGACAGCCCGAAGATAACATCGATCTGAATAGCAGTTACTTGTACCTGAAAGTCAAAATTCTAGATAAGACTGGAGGTGCTATAGACGATGAAGCAGTAGCTCCCGTCAACAATTTCATGCATTCCTTGTTCAGTGGAGTGGACTTGTATTTGAATAACAAACTGGTCAGTAGCAGCATGGATACTTACCCTTATCGTGCCTACCTGGAAAATCTCTTGACGTACGGAATAGATGCCAAGAACACTCATCTCAATGCCTGTGTGGTATGGGAAGCTGACGAACCTACCAAGTTTGAAATATTGGAAACTGATGAAAAGAAAGACAACAATGATGGATTTGTAGAACGAAGAAAGAGAATCACGGGAGCCGACACAAGTTTAGAACTGATGGATCGTTTGCATTTGGACATGTGGTTGCAAGAAAAGTATTTGCTGAACGGGGTGGATGTCCGCCTGAGACTGAATCGTAGCAGTGCCGCTTTCCATTTGATGGCTGATAGTGACGGTTACAAAACCAAAATCCTAGAAGCCAGACTCTACGTACGCCGTGTGGAAGTGTTACCTAAAGTGGGAAACGACATCAGTCAGACGTTGAGCAGAACGACCGCCAAGTATCCCATACGACGCGTGGAAGTGAAAACCTTCACCATTCCCAAGGGACAGCGCTCCATGATCGAAGATCATCTGTTCCAAGGACAGTTACCCAAACGTTGGTATCGTCGAGAATACAGCCTTCAACGGAGCTGCCGAAAAAAATCTTTCTACTTTCAACACTTTGGCGTGTCCAAAATCGAAGTCAGTCGCGATGGCAAGACCTTGTGTACCCGACCTTTCGAACCTGACTTTACCAAGAAGAATTACTTGAGATCGTACTTGTCCCTGTACGAAGCCACCGGACAGTTAGGAACCAATACCAGTCACGGTATTACGTACGAGGATTATGCAGGAGGCTACGCTTTGTGGGCTTTCGATTTCACTCCAGACCAAGGCAGCGACGAGGGACATTTCCACCCTATAAAATCCGGCCAGATTCGTGTGGAAATTCAGTTTAAAGACCGAGACCCTGATGAAACGGTGAACGTCATCCTGTATGCAGAATTCGATAATACCATAGAAATCAACAGTTTGAGAGAAGTCATCCTAGATTACTAGAAACCATGGAAGACTGTTATCCCTCTTTACCTAGTAGAGAAACTTTTAGTGTTGGATTGTTGTTAAAAAATGTTAGAGTTGTTGTTTAGTGTTAAGTGATTTTTGAATAAAAAATGTTGTGTTTTGAAAAAAATGCCTTTGTCTTTTATTTAGCTATAAGAATGTTGGATTGATGCTCTTTCATTTCTTACTATCCCTCTCATGACACTCACTAAACGTTGCGACTCAAAAACCGTGTGTGGGGATGTTTTCCTTCACGTCCGCGCTTTGACTTTAAGAACCGGGTTGTTTCCAGTCTAACCATCCATTGTCGACTCATCCTCCTAAGAAGATGTGCTCCAAACTAGCTAAACTCAACGAAGCCTACGTGAATTTGCATAGGGTCAGACACAGTCTGATACCGAAGCCAGAAGAAATAGAGAATGTGAGAATGTTAAAAATCACTGAAGACCTGATAGAAGAGCTCTTCATGAGAAGAAATGAACAGGGAAAAAGAAGAATGGACAGAGAAGTACAGACTTCAGAGACAGCAGCAACAACAACAACAAGAGCAGCAGCAGCAACCTGAAGCTGACAGAGGCTTTGTCGATTGTCGTATCGACACCAAAGAGTTCTTCTTCTCTTTCCGAAGAAGCAGACCTATCGCCAGAAAGTCTATCCTCAGAGGACATCGCATTCTTAGAAACTAAAAAAAGAATGCCATAGCAAACAAAAAAAACCCAGCCCTTTTCAGGGCTACCCCAATACTCTAGAAAAGAAATAACGATCGATTTGCCAATGTGTGTAGGTAGAGCAGTGTGAAAATAAACACTAACTCTTTTTTAAAAAAATGTGAGGGTATGTGTTTGTGTGTTAGTAAGTGCTTAAGTAAGTTGGTATGAATAGTAGATTAAAATCATGTTTTTTGGTGTTTGAGGTGTATATTTGGAGTTAGATTGGATTGCTTTGCGTATGTGGATAGTCTATTGAAGTGATTTATAAAAAATTTTAAAATAGTGATGGGTAGCATAAAAAAGTGAGTGAGTGTTTCTTTTAGGTCCGCGCGTTGTTGTTTTTGGTCATGATGTAGGTAACATTAATTTTATGTTTTTTTAGGGGGATGTTTTCCTTCACGTCCGCGCTTTCACTATAAATTGAAACTCGCTGGGCACTCTAGCTACCCTTGTTGATTGATCAACACCAAAAATGAACACGAGACTGTCTAAACTGTTGGAACTTCAGGTGCATCTGGAATATGCCAGGCGCCTGTTGAATGAACTGGCCGCGGAAGCTATTGTGGAGGAGGGAAGGATAAGAGAGGAGGAGGAAAGAAGAAAAAAAGAAGAGGAGGAGAGAAGATATAAAGAAGAAGAAGAAGAGGAAAGAAGATACAAAGAGGAGGAGAGAAGAAACAAAGAAGAGGAGGAGGAGAAGGAAAAGAAGAGAAGAAGAATAAATTTCAGAATCCCAGAGAGCGAAAATTGGGATTCTGAAGCGACATATCCTGCCTCTGCTCTCTCCCCCAAAAAAGTAAAAAGTAACTGGGGGATAAGATGTGTATGTGGCGCCAGGCCTGGAAGGTGCCACCATTAACCAGGTGTCCATGAAGTTCCAAAAAAAAGCCCTTTTCAGGGCTACCCAATACTCTAGAAAAGAAATAACCATCAATTTGCCAATGTGTAGGTAGAGTAGTGTGAATATAAACACTAACTCTTTTCTAAGATAGTGTGAGGGTATGTGTTTGTGTGTTGGTGCTTGTAAGAGCTAAGGTATGTTTGTGTGAATAGTAGATTATGGGTTTCTTTATTGTTTCTTAGCGTATGTGGAGAGTATAGTTTGGGTTTTGTAACCGCTCACGTACGATTGTGTGGATAGTAGATTATGGATTTTGTTTATTGTTTCTTAGCGTATGTGTTTGTGTGTTTGTGTTTGTGTGTTTGTGTTTGTACCCGCTCACGTACGATTGTGTGGATAGTAGATTATGGATTTGTTTATTGTTTCTTAGCGTATGTGGAGAGTATAGTTTGGGTTTTGTAAGCGCTCACGTACGATTGTGAGGATAGTAGATTATGGATTTTGTTTATTGTTTCTTAGCGTATGTGTTCGTGTGTTTGTGTTTGTGTGTTTGTGTTTGTACCCGCTCACGTACGATTGTGTGGATAGTAGATTATGGATTTGTTTATTGTTTCTTAGCGTATGTGTTTGTGTGTTTGTGTTTGTGTGTTTGTGTTTGTACCCGCTCACGTACGATTGTGTGGATAGTAGAATATGGATTTGTTTATTGTTTCTTAGCGTATGTGGAGAGTATAGTTTGGGTTTTATTATATGAAATGAAAAAGTAGGGGATGTTTTCCTTCACGTCCGCGTGTTGTTTGGTCATGATCTAGGTAAGAAAAGGCATTCGACCTTGTATGGACCAAAGGCTTATTAGCCAAACTCAACCACTACGCCATCACAGGTCGAATGTTTAAATTCATTGAAAACTTCCTCGCTGACCGTAAAATATCAACCAGAGTCGGCGACACCTACTCTGAACCACACACACTTGAAAACGGTACACCACAAAGGAGCGTACTCAGCCCAACCCTTTTCAACATCATGATTAATGACTTGGACACCAACTTAACATCAAAACTAATTGAACTCTCACAATTTGCTGATGATAGTGGATTATGGAGAGCAGGAAACCCTTCCAACCACAAAGTAATCAGCGATATTCAAACAAGTTTAAACAAAATAGGGAAATGGGCTGATAAATGGGGTTTCAAAATATCCCATGAAAAAACCATAGCAGTATTATTCACCACCAAACGTAAATTACAAAATCAGTTTCCCAAACTCACCATCCAAAATCAAGAAATTAAATTCGTAAATGTAGCACGATTTTTAGGAATGCATTATGACTCCAAGCTAAACTGGGGACACCACATAAACGAACTAGTCAAAAGGTGTAATAAAGACCTTAACCTCCTTACAACCCTTAAAGGAACCACCTGGGGATCCAATCAAGAAACCTTACTAGCTTTATATAAATCGTTAATTAGATCTAAACTAGATTACGGATGCCAAATTTACAACTCGGCACCGCAAAATAACCTTAAAAAAACTAGATAGCATACAAAGAAAGGCCCTAATTATTTGCACTGGTGCACTACCATCCACATCACTAGTGGAACATCAAATCTTAACTGGAGAACTGCCGCTCCACCTTAGAAGACAAGAACTCACCCTCAGATATGCAGCCAGGCTAACAACACACCCCGACACACACCCCACCCGGCTAGCTATAAATAAATGCAACATACCTTTTAGAACTAAATTATCACAAAACATACCAGCAAGGAAATTAGTCCATCAATTAGTTGAACAACTTCCTATAGACAAACTCCAAGCAGAAATTGCAAATCACTATGACAAAGAACCATGGATAAATATCAACCCCACAGTTAACACCCTCATTACGAAATATGGCAATAAAAACGAACAGGAACTCAAACTAAACACAATCTGTACAGAAGAAATCAACTCAAAATATTGCAACTACATTAAGATTTACACTGATGGATCCAAAATTACAGAACCACCCAGAACAGCAGCAGCTTACGTAATCCCCGAACTTAACATTAAAGTAGGAAGAAGACTACCTAACCTCTGCTCTATATACACAGCTGAATTCTGGGCCATACTTGAAGCACTCAAATGGATCAAAGAGAACAAAATACCCCAAGCGGTAATAATAAGTGACTCGCTAAGCGTCATAAACTCAATACTTAATAACAACACCAAATCAAGAGAAAACTATCTTAGGCAAACCAATTTATTGTTAAAAATACTGAACAATAATAACTTACAAGTAGAATTTATGTGGATACCATCCCATATTAACATACCAGGTAACGATATGGCAGATATAACAGCTAAACAAAAACTAAACGAAACCACTCACATCAACCTAGATTATAGCATATGCGAACTCAATAGCATATCTAAAACCCTCATTGATAATAAATGGCAGGAATTATGGAACACAAGCACTCAAGGCAGGAAACTAAAAACCATCATTAAAGAAGTATGTAGAAATAGGAAACCACCCAAAACAAAAGGCAGTGAACAAAAATTCATAAATAGAATACTCACGGGCAAAACCAAGCTGGCTAACAGCTTCGGACAGTACATAGGACCACAACCACATAACCCTAACTGCTACCACTGCAGGGTCCCAGAAGACATAGAGCATATTTTTAACAACTGTCATACACTTGAAAAAGAAAGGGCTAAGTTTAAAGTTAAACAGCATAAAATTGGATCCCCTACAACATACCCAGAATTCTTGATGAACACAAACCCCAATATTAATCTAACATTCAAAAATATCATAAGTTTTATACACGAATCCAATCTACTCAAAAAAATCTAAGAAAGTAAATCAAAGACCAGTTAAAAATATAACAAATCACTGTTTGGGAATTATGACGGCCGGCTCGGTCTCGTGGGTTCACAGACTGACACAGCCGTTCATAGCCCGAATAATAAAAACCAGTTAAGGACGAATATTACAAAATCACTGTTTGGGAATTATGACGGCCTGCTAGGTCTCGTAGGTTCACAAACTGACACAGCCGTTCATACCCCGAATAATAAAAACCAATTAAGGCCACAAAAAATTAAAATAGGAAAATAGGAATTAATTAAAACAGAACTCCATAATAACATACAAACAACCATAAAAACAAGTTTTCATTCCAAACCAATAGGATAGGGAATCAAAATAAATAAGGAATTGATGAATAAAAAAAAAAAAAAAAAAAAAAAAAAATACTCCTAACCGTCTCCTTGTCTCTTAAACAACATCTGGCTGAACTTTTAAATCAAGCTTCCACAGCTATTTCTACTAACATACTCAGCCAAATCCAGGCAATGTTGGCAGACGACACTGAAGAATTTGAAACTTCCACGCTGGCAGCGGCCCTGGAAGTATCATCATCCAGCGGCGATGAAGCTGATGAACCTGCACCACCTAAACAGAGTGGAAAAAAGGAAGGCTCTGTCTACCGGAATATCGGACTGGGAAAGGCAATTGATGATATCAAAAAAGCGGGCCACTTCGTCAATGCCACAAGACCGGGTGTCCTAATGTGACCTCATCGCTGCCGACCAATCGTGGCGGGAGTCACATACTGCTTGGTTTGACACCTGGGGCATTTCAATCCAACTAAGAAACACGAGTGTGTGGTGTGACTATTCCCACTCATGTCTATTAGCCTTTCAGTCAGGTTGTTAAGGACTAGTTAGTCCTACACCTGAGTGGCTAAATTAAAAAGTACTCTTTGAGTACATAAAAGCCTGGGGGATGAGGCTCCTTTTCCTTCCCCCAGGAGTAATTAAAAATCACGCAGTGCGTGAATAAAAAAGTGGTACATGTTCAAAAGAACGAAAACCACTATAATCCAACTAACTAACTAACAATTTTACGTTTTAGGGGGATGTTTTCCTTCACGTACGCGCTTTAAGTATAAGAACCCACAGTATTCGTCGTTCAAACCATTCTGCAAAGAATAAAAAAAGAAGATGGCTTCTAACCAAATGGACAAAATACAAACATTACAAGACGTTTTAGACAACTTAGGAATGATGGAGCAGATGTTGATAAGACTGGTTGAAGACCATTATTCCTATAGTCCCCATCGTGTAAAGATGGAAATTAATAACTTAAAAAAGGTAAAGGACAAGATTAGTGGTGTCATGAAAGAGATAAAGGAGGAGAAGGAGGATGAAGAGGAAAGAATAAGAATAAGCAAATGGAACGAAAAGATTGAAAAAGAAGAAGAAAATGAGAAGAGGAAGAAAGAAGAGGAGGAAGAGAAGAAGAAAGAAGAGCAGGAGAAAAGAAAAGAAAGAAAAGAAGAGAAAGAGTGTTGGAGATAAAATAAGAACTTGGTGGAGAAAAAGAAGAAACTAGAAGCAGAAGAAAACCCAAAGGCCCTTTTCAGGGCCAGCCATATTTCTCGAAAAGAGATAGCCTTTCCATTGCCTACCCCTTTTTTAAATTTAAATTTAAATTTAAATTTAAAAAAACTTTTAAAAAAAAAAAAAAAAAAAAATCCCAAAAGCCCAAACTCTATTCCCCATGTTAATTTACCTTGTCCCTAGACATACCCAAACTCTATGTTAAATTCCCATTGTCCCTAAAGTGGCCCAGCGTTTTTCTCCATGTTAATTTCCCTTGTCGCTAATCTGACCCACGATTTTTCGCCATGTTAAATTTCCCTTGTTGCTAATCTGACCCAGGGGTCTCTGTAATGCTAATTCCCATTGTCGCTAATCTCACCCCATTTACTACTAACATGTATACAGAGGTAAGATGCAGCATCAAGTAAAATAGAAAGTGAAGAAAAAGAATAATTCGGTAAATTGGGAAATTTAAAATACATCCCAACCAATATATACTGTAGATTTAAAATACAAAAGATATCATTGAGATATACTAATTCAATATCGTGATTTATAAGTCCGAGATCTAGATTTACGAATCCAAAATATATAATCTGCATTAGAAAACCATGATCTCGGATTAGTAGATCAAAACATCCGGTTAGTAAATCAAGCTCTCCCATTAGAAACAAAACATAATGTGTGGCCTTTCAGGGCTTCCGAACGTTATTCATATAAATTAGTCTAACTCTGTATCAACAGGGCACCCGAGTATCCTCGAACTCAGAAAAGGAAATCTGTCAAATAATACAATAGGGAACTATTGTGACTTCTGGAGCACTAGTTAAATTTATAACAGAATATACATTAAACACAAAACTTACTGATTCGTTGAACTGCGACTTACACAGGAAAGTGCTATCATTTGATTCTGCAGGAAAATGCTTGATAATACTAACACGTTTTTAGTGGCCTGAATTCTACAAGAGAATGCTTGATAATACTGAAAAAAATTTGCTAGTATCATCATTTCGATATACCCCCGTTTTTGAAATGAGAGCAGCACTGGGATACATACGTTTCAAGAAAGATTCTCTGGAAAATGAACAAGACTTAAAAATTTATAAACACTTTTGTGTGGGGTTTATTAGCATAGACATTAAAAGAACAATGCAAATGTACGTAGCAGAACAAGCAATACTTGTTGAAGATCGTATATCAGCTGACTGGAAATAATGAGTTAAAGAGACAGTGTGAGTGCGTGATTTGGATTTTGCACGTAGCTTTAAAAACAATTCAGTCATATCGCTACGATGTCTGCAGTGTGGCAGTTTTTAGTGATGTCCATCACTGGGGCATCATTCCGCAGACATGTAGCATCATGTCCCACCAAGTCACATTATAATGACACCAATCTGACCAGTAACCTCTTAAATGCTGAACTCCAAGCAGCTGCTAGAACCATTTTTATAAATTTTTGGTATGAGTCGGCCGGAGTTCAAACCCGCGACCTCCCGCATTCAAGACGAAAGCTCTAACAACGTATGCCACCGGAGCGGTCAGATAAAAAGACAGACATACATTTTCTAACAAAGGTGACTTTGATCGCTGAGAAGGTAATTCATCGCTTTATACATTATACACAGACAGGAAAAGAAAATTGATCTTCATATATATTTGCAATTACATTGTTTGTAGTTTACTTCAAAAGATCGGTGGTGTAATTGTTGGACCTCCGAAATATTTTGCATATTAAATTGAGCATCGCTTTACTGTTTGTGCACGCTGATGTCGAAAAAAATAGCGACAGAAGCTTCAAAACAAACAATGAAATACAAGTGTAGAACAAAACTGAGTTACAATTGAAAAGGTATGTGCTTTGGAAACCTACTGTCACAGTGGTAAGTAAGCAAATATACACAAGGCCAAATAATCCACCCTGTGTATGAATGAATTGTCCAGGTGAGCCAGAAAAGTCCTGCGAAAGAGCTGTCCTCATGACTTTATGTTAATACCTCACCTTTATCCCACCGACGCTGTGTATAAATGTCCAAGTCTTATTGATTATTCTGAGAACGTTCTAGAAAAGTCTGCGATCCAGCTCGATCGATCGATGAGATCGAGAGAGATAGAGAGGGAGAGAGGAAGAGGGGGTATCTAATATGAAAGTAAATAGAAATAACTGGAACTGCATTAATCAGTCCATCATACAGATTAGATCATAAATTAGGACGCGTTTGCTCTCAATACATGGCTAATACGTTTGTTTTGTTTTGTTTTGTTTGGTTGAGTACATAATTGTCTTTAGTTTTGGCTATCGTTTATTCTATTCTGTTTTTAACTGATACTTCAATCGTCTGTTTAAATTTCGCGTGCATGTTTGTTTCAGTATTCTTTTGGAAACATCTGTATTTCATCGTTACACAAAAATGTTTAATTATCAAACTCTGTTTGATGTGAAACTACGCTTTTGATCTACTCCAGTCTAAATGCTTACTACATAACAGTCTCTGCATCATTGCTGTCTGGTTTCTCTACTTTCAATCTTAATTGGTGATTTAAAGAACCACACTGTAGCATTTTATTTATTCCATTTACCTCAGTAGTAATGATTCAATAAAACGATTGGATAGCATGGTTCCGTAGTAAGATCATGGCCTGTTAGAATACATCCATGAAAAGTCCATTATAAAGGAAAGTGTTCGAGCTAGGAGTGCGTGTTTCCATAGTAAGGTCGCGGCCTGTTAGATTACATCCATGAAAATTCCATTATAAAGGAAAGTGTTCGAGCTAGGAGTGTGTGTTTCCATAGTAAGGTCGCGGCCTGTTAGATTACATCCATGAAAAGTCCATTATAAAGGAAAGTGTTCGAGCTAGGAGTGTGTGTTTCCATAGTAAGGTCGCGGCCTGTTAGATTACATCCATGAAAAGTCCATTATAAAGGAAAGTGTTCGAGCTAGGAGTGTTACATCTAAAGGAAAGTGTTTGAGCTAGGAGTACGTGTTTCCATTTTTTTATGCTGTAGAATGAAAGTCTGGAATCAGTTTTTAAGGTGTAAGTAGCACTGATAGGTGGCTAATGACAGTTATGTCACAGTTATAACATTTGAGTTTGTATTTGTGTTTTTAACTCAACCTGAGCAATGTCTTAGTCATATAGTTACGATATCTGCAGTTTGGCAGTTGTATAGTGATGTCTAGTACTAGAGTATAATGACACAGACATGTAGAATCATGTTCCACCCAATCACATTATCCTGACACCTGGCCGACCAGTCCCACCATTTTTATAAGTATTTGGTATGACTCGGCCAGGGATCGAACCCGCGACCTCCCGCATTAAAGGCGGACGCTCTAATCTCTAGGCCACCAGTCTTTATGGCATTTGAATTATTTCAGTCAGTACAAATTTACTTTATTTATCATAGACGACGAATTAAGCTAAAAAGCGAATATTTTACTTATTTTTGCACAGAGGAGTAAAAATAGTAAATGAATGTGCCTAAAGAATGGATCAAAGGACAAGAGTAAACTAGTTTTTTTTATGGTCAGACTGTTTGCCATTCTAATGATTATTGCATACGATAAGACTCTCTCTCTCTCTCTCTCTCTCTCTCATTTCAGTCACACAACACTTGACTCCCCTATTTCTTGAAACTTAGACTTGCTCATGCTATTAAACGATGCCAAACAGGAAAGTAATATGATTGGTTTTAAGCTGTCACTTGAACATGTATTTCAAATAGTCTACCCACTATTCATGGCTTAATATATCGGCCTAATATATCTTAATGTCTTCTTTGAATGACGGGGTTCTATAGTATTCGATCTTCACTGATTCGTGCAAGTCTATGATATTCGACCGCCTCAACGTCATGTCTAATTTGTTTGTGTTTTAAAATTATAAAGGCTGACAACGGAACAGTTAGAAGGTTTGATACGTGTTGAATTCAGCCTAAACTGTTATGACAGGCATTCGGCATATAGTCCTAAACCGTCAGTGCAGGCATGTGTACAATGAAGCAAAGGAGCCGAGCTTTCTTGTTTTCTGTAGGCGTAATTTTGGTACTTCTAACGATTGTTGTATATGGTAAGATGAGATATCTGCCCCATTCTTTCTTTCTTTCTTTCTTTCTTCCTTCCTTCCTTTCTTTCTTTCTTTCTTTCTTTCTTTTATTCATTCTTTCTTACTTCCTTTCTTTGTTTCTTTGTTTCTTTCTTTCTTTCTCTCTTTCTTTCTTTCTTTGCATTATTTAAATTATACATCATAACAAATATAATATACGATAACTCTGCCCTTTGGAAAGCTACATAGCATTCAGGTTTATTAAGCCCATTTAGTGAAAATATGGATACAAAAAAATGTACGGTTAGCGCCAAATGATTCCGCATACTTATTGAAACGTTATGTATACATGTTTATTATATGCTCATTTTTTTCTCCGTTAACTTTACATTATAAGAATCGTTCAGTATTTTACGATATTGCACTCGCGCTCACAATTCATATAGAACTCATAAAGGAACTGTTTTTAATTGCAAACAAACAATGGACGCAGATGCCAGCACTTTTGATTTATTTTTATTTGTCTATGAATGAAGTAAACCAACTGTTTGAGCCATTTGAAAGTAGAGATGCCATAGTTGACAATGTGGATCAATTCATAGACTCAAAAAAGAAACTTTCAACGTAGCAGGCGACTGAACGTGATATCAGAAATGTGCAGTGATGGCTGTATAATAACTACTTTATAAACAAATCATGTACACTCACGTAGTAGGCACTTTACGTTTTGGTTGATTACATTTGTTTCTAAATGAACTAAAGGATGTGTTTCGTGGACTGCCACATATAGGCTGCTTTGCTACATTCTGCGTTAACGTTTTGGAAAAAATGTTTCGGATTTAGGCGGGTGACAGACGCCAGATTTCATATAATTGCTGGGTCTCTACAAATAACATGCAAGTGACAAGGCATAAACTGTCTTCTTTAGCTAGTAATAAAAATGGTCAAAAATATACTTACAGTTTTACAGCCTGAATTTCCTCAAAATGTATTTTCTTAGTTCTGCAAATCCGAATTACATGAGCCATGTCATGGGTTCTAAAACTTGATTACACATTTCGAAATTGTACAGTAATTTCGACTACATTCCAAGTGCAGTTACATCCTCCTTACTGCACCCAAAATGAAATGAAACTTATAACCCAAAGCGTCTTTTTGACAGCTACAATTGAAAGACTTTATATTTTTCCATATTATGATTCTAAACATTCAATGACAGAATATAAACACACTTGCAGATGTCGACACGTTGATCCCTCGCTGAAGAAATCTGATATATTTCATGTAGAATTGGCACAGATAATTCCAGTCCATAATAACGAAATTTCGTAAAATCGACGAAAATACCAACATCTATTCATCCAGATTAAATGGAAAAGTTGTTGCAATGCGCATTCATTCACAATATAACTCTAAATTTCCATTTTAAGTAGACCAAAACGCCATTTTCTCTCGAAAATGATGTCTAGTGCGCGACTAAGTTCAAATTTATCTTGGCGGAGTTATGTGCTCATTAATAATGTTGTTGTTGTGTAATGATGAATCTGCGCTTGTGCATTTAGATTGGAATACGGCATACATTCATTTACTTTGTTTAGTGTAGCGTACTTTTGTTTACATAATTAAGCCTTAGGTAGAATAATTAAATGAGCATATAATAAAAAGGTTACTGCATTTGTATGGGAAAATATGAACTCATTTTGTGGGATGAATATACAGCACTCCCATGTTCCTGCAATATTTCCATCCGAAAAACTCGTTCATATTTCCCATACAAATGCAGTAACCTATAAATATACAATATTGATATGACGAATGATTCTTATTTTAGAAGGTCTCGAGAAGTTTCTAGTCAACGTAAACGGAGCTGTCATGTATAAAATCATCGGAAAACTTTGCGTTTTTGTACCCACGCGTCCTTATTTTTTGAATAAAACTGCAAGGAGCTGCTTATAAGATGAGTATTACAATGTATAAACATAATGCATGGGCTGTTTCCAATTTTGCGTAACTTTGACAGTTAGACAAAGTTTAAACACACATCGTCTGCAGAGTGAGCAGTGATGATGGAGTTGGTGGAGCGTTGTACCAGTAATCGAAAGCGTACGTTTGAGAGATGTAGCAGCGTACAAAACATTCGGCTTGAGCCAGTAGTGTTTACAAATTCATGTAATCGGTATATGGATGTTTTAACGTAGCTTTAACAATTTTTCAGTCATAATGCTTCGATGTCTGCAGTGTAGCAGTTTATATTGATGTCTAGCACTGGGGCATCATGCCACAGACATGTAGCATGATGTCCCACTCAGTCATGACACCAGGCAGACCAGTCCTAACAGTAACCTCTTCATGCTGAGCGCCAAGCGAGGTAGCTGTGAGTACAATTTTTGTAAGTCTTTGGTATGACTCGGCCGGGGATCGAACCCACGACCTCCCGCATCCGAGGCGGACGCTCTAACCACTACGACACCGGAGCGGTACTGTTGTTGGTATAAAGGTTGTACGTACTATGACGTAAATAAAAAATCAGATATCTTATACTCCAATGAAGTATTCCCTTATCCGAGTTTTAGTATTTACACTTGTATACGTTTTACACAGCTACTGCATAATTTGGAGTAACATGGCATTGACCTACTTACAAGATAATTGGTCTTGCAAAACTGTATATTGTGTCACGACTTAAATAAGATTCAGACGTTAAACCAATACGTGTGTGTGTGTGTGTGTGTGTGTGTGTGTGTGTGTGTGTGTGTACACAGGCACACGCACGCACGTACACACATTACTCGAGTTTACTAAATTCGTTGACAATTTATATTGAATTTCCGCAGTTTGTATTTAATGTATTTAATGTACACTTATTTATTACAAATTGTGGAGATATCATTGTATGACATTCCTAAATAAGTGCATGATTGTGTTTTCCAGTGTGCAAGACTGATGCAGAATATCTCTATTTATACATCCCATTACGTCACAATGGCGCATCACCACTTTGACTTGCCTGCAGTACGTCATTATTTTCATCTGGTCACTATTGTCTGCACTTATTATGCTGAGTTAACTTAGAATCTACTTGAGTTTTAGCCTAATTAATATATTTATCCAGAATTGTTCCATGTAAATCAAACAATATACCCTTTCTCTAACTACAGAAACATTTGCAAAGTATATTTTGTCCTTTTATTCTTTTACTGTACAGACTGGGCGTAGTTTTTTTGTTCTAAAATTCGCTTTGCAACAAGGAATGTAAAAAATGTGATCCTTCATTATGGACTGGAGTTGGATAGGAAAATTCTGCCCTCGGGTCAGGCTTTTCCGTCAGACACTCGGCAAATACTTGTGTCTGACGCAAAATTCTGATCCGAGGGTCAAATTTTCCTATCCTACACTGGTGCATATAAAGGATTATATTAATATATATTTGTATATTTTGCAGATTATAATATGGAATGGAACAACTCAAGAATTGGTAAGTACCAGCTATTTAGCGTAGATCTTGAATAATGTAGAGAATCTCAGCAATTCACTTTAAATGAAATAGCATATGGTCTATAAAATATTGCAAACATTTTTGCGTAAAATACATTGATGATTAACATATTAAATTGGCTAAGATATACTATTATCGTCTTTGATCTATAAAAAAATTTAATTCACGACGGAACAATTTTTCGGCGAATATAAAACAATTTCCTTGGACGCAAAACAATCAAATTCAATGGTAAAACTACAAAAACAAATTTCTTGTCATAGATAGTAATTAAATTGGCGACGAAAATTTATTTTATTTCCATCGAAAATTTATTTATTGCGAAGGGAATGTATTTTTCTCCCCAAATAAAATAATAAAATTCGCGCTGAAAACAGTTCTTTCAAAACGAAGGTGCTATTTTGTTGGCAATGCACTTTGTATGCAGACACAATATTTTTGTCGCAACAAAAAATAAATTTTCTTCGTGAAGAAAACAATGTTTTCCCTTCGACGATACGGCAGTGTATGCTTAAATGAGAAAACTTGACTACGCTGTTTGACTGAATGTTCGTATAAGCTTGATCTTCTGTGGATTGATTAGATTGGAACCACATCATAATGCCATTGCTGCACTGCTCAGCATCAACCTTTGTAGAGGAATTAGGCAGGATATTAAGTTTGCTTTATTTTGAGACATTTGAAAATTCATATTCTGCTTGCCAGTCAAGGCTGATTTAATGTTTTCCAAGACAACAATGACCTCAGTATTAAACGAGGAAGTATAGCCTCAGTATTAAACCATGGAGTTTGACCTCAATATTTGAGGTCAAACTCCATGGTTTAATACTGAGGCTATACTTCCTCGTTTAATACTGAGGTTATACTTCCTCATTTAATACTGACGTTTTATTATATGCTCGTTTTTTTCCCGTTAACTTTACATTGTCAGAATCGTTCAGTATTGACCGATACTGAACTCGCGCGACAATACACATATAGCATTCACGTGCATAAAGGAACTACTTTCTATTGTAATCAATCAATGGGCGCAGACGCCAGCACTTTTGCTTTGTACACAAATCATGTACACTCGCGTAAGAGGCTCTTTACGTTGTGGTTGTTTAAATTCGTTTCTGAATGAACTAAAACTGATGTTTCGTGGACTGCCACATACCAGCTGTTTTGGCACATTCTGCGTTGATACAATGTTACGGATTTAGGCTAGCTACAGTATATAACAGACTCAAAATAAGTTCCTTACAAATAACATACAAGTGACAAGTCATATACTCTCTTCGTCAGCTGGTGATAAGAATGGCAAAATAAAATATACTTACAGTTTTACATCCTAAATTTCCTCAAAATGTATTTTCTTAATTCTGCAAATCCGAATTACATGAGCCATGTCATAGGTTTTCAATCTGGATTACACATTTCGAAATTGTGCTGTAATTTCGATGTTAAGTGCAATAAGTTTTCCAAAATAAATCAAAGGAAAAAACTATTGGATATATATTTATTATTAATTAAAGTACCTAGAATATGTTACTGTTATAAAATAAGACATCATTAAAGTTAAATAGCATTGTCTATGTACTGCACAAATAAATGCATTTTATAATATGCCTTCATCTGATTTGAAATTTGTAATAAATTATCAAATTTTCTTTTATTACTTCTGTCTGAAAAAAGAGCAAGAGTAATTTGAAAAAGAGAGAAACTAAAGATCGACAGGAAAATCAACTTAATGCAGATATAGGCAGTTTAGAAGAGAGATGGTTTGAATGAATTACCATAACTGGGGGGAAAGTAAGGAGAAGAGATTAGGAAGAAAGGACGGATGGAGTGAGGGTTAGAGCTAAAGCTATATGTATTGAAGAAGGAGAGAAGGTGGCCAGATGTTCATGTAATGTACAAAATAACAATTGCATAAGTAAAATGATGTCTCCTCATGCTAAAAAGTACTGGTTCTTTAACCCCAACTAGAAATATATTTGGATGAACTTATATAACAGGTGTGTGTGTGTCTGTGTGTGTGTGTGTGTGTGTCAAGCACTATTGCCTCTGACATATTTGTTAATGACATGGGTTCGTTACAAATTCTGTAGTTTCTAAACATGACACCGTCCGACTAAATTGCAATAGAAGTAGTTATGTTTAAGTGACAAAGGAATAGTTTTATTTTGTGGTTGTGAGGAACCACTTAGTTCAGCTTGGTTTGTGGCCTTGTTATACTGAATGAGTACAATGCAGAAGATCAGATCGAGGACATAAGATAACATAATATGGCCACGTAAGCAACAGATCGTGACATTTTTCTAGTGCGTGTCACTGATACCTATTTTACAAGAAAGCAATGAAAATTGCTTGTAAGAAAAACAAAACATGACAGTTAAAACATCGAGAGAGTGTGGGGTAGTGGTGGGGTGGAGCTGGACCCAGAAACCTATATATAATAGGATGTACATGAATTATTGTCAGCATTATACTAAGATGATTAATCATCGAATTTATCATCATTCCACAGTGATATGAATATTAATCTGTGTGTGTGTGTGTGTGCGTGTGTGCGTGTGCGTGTGTGTGTGTGTGCGCGCGCGCCTGATTTGGATTTTCAACGTAGCTTTATCAACTTTTCAGTCATATCGCTACGATGTCTGCGGTGTGGCAGTTTATAGTGATGTCTACCACTGAGGCATCATGCCGCAGACATGTAGCATCATGTCCCACCCAGTAACATTATCTTGCAACCATTCCGACCACTCGTAACACTAACCTCTAAATGTTGAGCGCCTAGCGAGGCAGCTGCAAGTACCAATTGTTTAAGTCTTTGGTATGACTCGCTCGGGGTTCAAACCCGCGACCTCCCGCATCCTAGGCGTACGCTCTAACCATTGGAACTATACTTATTATACAACTTTTTAAATTCCATTTTGTAAATGTAATAATAATTCTTCATCGTTTAATGACAGTCAACTTCATGTGAACACTACACTATAAATGGCAGCGTCCCCCTAACTACTTTTAATTCATCACTGTTATCTATTCTAATATTGATATCATTTTTTTGAATCCAGTTTTTCAGCTCCTTTAAGTGAAATCCAATTATTTTAATATTAATGTTTATTTGTATTTTATTAATTTTGCATTATGTACTAGAGAATTTTTTTGTCGTGTACAAATGTGTCAAGTCCTCTGGAATAATAATAATAATAATAATGAGGACTTTTTATAGCGCCTAATCTTTAGAAGCTCTAAGAGCTTTACAACATTAGACAACACATATAAGATAAAAAACATAATAATATTATTACAAAAACAAACACTATGAAATTAGAAAAATATTAAACAATAAAAAAACACGCTGAGACTGTTTCAGGTAGAAAACATTATTAGGTCTTTAAGTTTGTTCTTGCAGTCGAAATAAGTGAGTTTTGAGAGCCCTATTGAATGTAATCACTGTGTCCTTGTGTCTAAGGTCAGTGGGCAATTCATTCCACGTTGCTGGGCCCTGGTATGGACAAGAACGCTGTCGATATGACTTTGTTTTCATAGTGGGAATAATGAGTATACGATTGTCAGAAGAGGAACGTAAGTATCTTGCTGGTGTGTACACATGGGTGAGATCGGATGGGTATGTTGGACTAGAATCCGACAGTAAAACAGAGAACAAATTTTGTGTTTGATTCTGGATCGAATGGATAGCCAGTGTAGGGTACAGAGCAGCGGCGAGGTATGTTCTGATCGTGGTACTCTAAGTATGATCCGAGCAGCTGTGGTTTGAACTTTAGGAAGTTTCTGGAGTAGATATTGAGATGAACCAGACAGAATTGATTTACAATAGTCCAATATTGAAAGTACTAATAAACACACAAGTGTTTTAGAGGCATCAACTGAAAGATATTTGCGAATTGAACTGATGCGTCTCAGCTCAAGATATGTAGCTTTGCATATGTTCATGACATGTTGGTGCAATGTGAGAGTACTGTCCAGAGTAACACCTAGGTTTCGTACTGATTGTGTGAATTTAATGTTCGCGTTGCTGATATTTATTGTTTGAGGTAAAGGATGTGAATGAGAAAGTCTTTGTGTTGTGATAAGAATGGCCTCAGTTGTATCATCATTCATCTACAGCTTGTTACATGTCATCCATGAGTTCACATCAGAAATGCACCTCTCTACACCTTGGATGGTAGCATCAACGTCAATTGGGTGGCTAGATTTGTATATTTGGGTGTCATCAGCGTACAGTTGGTGAGACACTGGATGATGATCTATCACACTTGAGAGCGACTGAGTGTAGAGAATGAAGAAAACAGGTCCAAGAACAGACCCCTGTCGAACACCACAACATAGATGAACTGGGCTGGAGTGTATTCCATTTGCAGACACAATCTGTGTCCTGTTGACCAAGTAGGGCTTGAACCACAGTAAGGCTGTATCATGAATGCCAAATACATGCTGGAGACGGTGAAGTAATATATCATGGTCTATTGTGTCCAATGCTGCAGACAAATCAAGGAGGGTGAGGACTGTAATCTTTCCACTATCCAACGCAGAGAGAATGTCATTAACTACATTTAGAAGAGTAGTTTCAGTACTGTGGTAAGGGCGATATGCAGATTGTACATTGTTAAATAGACTGTTTGAATTTAGATGAGATACAAACTGGGATAGAACAACCTTTTCGAAGATTTTTATATGAAAGGGAGATTAGAAACTGGGCGGTAGTTCTTTAAATCGTTATGGTCTAGTGTTGGTTTCTTCAGTAGAGGCTTTACAAAATGGCAGTTTTGAAAAATGTTGGGAATTCCCCGGATGAGAGAGAGGTATTAATAACATCAGTTAGTGAAGGCAATACTGGATCTAAGCACTCAAGCAGCAGTGATGTTGGAATTGGATCAAGTTCACATGACTTTGGTGCACTCTTCATCACGATTGTACGTACGAAATCCATAGAGACAGGTTCAAATGCTGATAATTGTTGCCGCTCACATTCTGTATCCCAACTGTATGGTGATGACGAGTCATTTGAAATTGTGGTGTCAAGCGTATCTCTAATGGTTCGTACTTTGTCACAGAAGAAATTGGCAAACATGTCCGGAAGGTTGACTGGAGAGAAGGTAGTTGAATGTGGTGTTCATTTGTTCCTTGACATTAGCTTGTTAGTAATCTCGAAGACCTCTTTGCAGCCGGAACTTTCCATGATCTTATTAGTTTAGTGGGCTGATTTCGCTGCATGGACTATATTTGTGACATTCTTCTTAGCGACTTAATATATTTGCTTATGAATAGTGAGTCTGGTGGAAAGCCAGAGCCTCTCAACTTTACGGCGGTCTCTTTTAGCAATGCGAAGCTTGTCCCTAACACTGCTATACCATGGAGAACACTTTTGAATTGATACTCTGCACTTGGTAGCTGAGGCATGTTTGTCAAGCAATGAACGCAGACATTTATCGAGTTGTTCTGCGGTAGGAGGTAAGCAAGTTGTTAGGTTAGCTTGGATGTCGTGCATTAGTTTGGTTCTATTTATCATACGGAGGTTTCTCTTAGTAGCAGATAAAGGTGGAGAGTTAGGGACTGATACGTCAAGATGGCATATAATGCAGAGGTGGTCTGATGCAAGGTCATGGGATACCAGGGATGACCGTAGAATGTTATCATCAGGTCTATGAAGAATCCAGTCTAAAATGCGACCATGTTTATGGGTGGGTTGGTTAAATGACTGTTTGAGGTTGAAAACATTAATTGAATCTATGAGTTTTTATGTATTTGAGTTTCCGGGACAGTCAAAGTGAAAGTTGAAATCTCCAAGAATAATCAGGTTGCCACCTATCGAATTTCCATAGTCTAGGAGATTCGGAAACTGCTCCAAAGAGAGAGAGAGAGAGAGAGAGTCAGCCAGCGTGTTTGTTCTACTTGATTGACGGCGGTATAGGCAGAAAAAATGGACTGACCTTTGCTCCAGTATGAGTGTGGTTTGAATACCACACTATCGAACAAACTACACATGCTTTCAAATGGTAACGTACTGATAAATAATTGACAACGATTAACACTATTGCTACGTGATAACAGTTAACTATATGAGTCAAACATTTAGAAAAACTGTAGTGGAGTATGACGTAGAATATTTAATGGATTTTATACATGAAGGTTTACAATCGGAAGTTATGCACATAAATCACCATCACATCCAATATTACTGCGGCAACATCGTTACAGCCTCTGTTTTGTATAGTAGTGTGCATTAGTTACTCCTGAAACGTTGTTAAAACGATCTGAGTTGTATGATACTATGATACTGAGGGTTAACGTCGTTAAAACGATCTCAGTTATATGGTACTGAGGGTTAATTTGCGCTTTCTGGAATAGCAAATGGTTATTTAGTGCTGTGGCATTTGGAGCGAAATCTCAGTTCCAAACAAAGATTTTTATGTTCTTATATATTTTCCAAATAAAAGCACCACTCCGGTGGCCTAAGTGGTTAGAACATCCGCATTAAATGCGAGAGGTCGCATGTTCGAACTTAAGGCTTATAAAAATGGTACTAGCAGCTGCCTCGCTCAGCGCTAGAAACAAGACGTTATTTCTGTTGCTGGTGTCGAATGCGAATGGAGAAACTATATAAATGAAATATTTGAATCACAAAGATTTTCTTATGCTATTTCGCCTACGTGGATTTAGACTCACCCACACTCCAACAGTTAGAGAATATATATATATATACGAGTTACGCGATGGTACTGTTTAAGTATTTGAAAAAGTGTCTTCTTTTCACCAAAATATAAAATGTAGTTCAGACTTACTTTAAAAGGTCTGCTGGGTGATCTGTAATTTGGTTGTTATTTAAATAAGCCACTTTTTACGTAAACAGTACAATCACGTAACTCGTAATTTACCCTTTGAATGAAAGTGCTTTGTTATAAGACACAAAGTTGCAAATGTTATGGAGGCATTTTCGTTTGCTATAGGGTACTTAGTACTTAAAAACAAAATTAAAACCCAGACATTTTAACAAAATAGAAGCAAATCACTGTCTGGTACGTTTATTGATTGTCATTCCAATAATAATAATAATTAATAATAATAATAATATTACATATTTATAATAAAACTTAATGTATTTGATATATAATGTTCATGTTAGAGTTGTATTCTTAGTTTCGTCCACCTAATTCGAAAATTCGTGGATATTTTACGGAAAAAATCTCAAAAGATTTGCTTTCTTTCCAAAATGTAGCAATCCGATTAAAGAACGGAACTAAAATTTGAGAAAATGTCCATTAATTTCGACCGTTTGCCTTTTTCAGTACGATACATGCCCTAATCGATAGAGATCTTGCACGCAGTCTGACACTGTAGACATTTTTTAGCTTAGGAAAAAGCGTGATCTGCCGGAGTTGCTAATGGACACAGACACAAATATTTGCATTTCGCCTTTGTATGAGGCTCTTTTGACAGCAACCAAAGTATTTGCATTGATCTGAAGTTCTATATATAGCATGTTTCGTGACGTTTTTGTAAAAATCTTGTACAAGAGGTACATTCATTCAGTTCATATTTATTAATCTGCTGTCTCGTGGTTCACAAACCGACCCGGTAATTTTCAAGATAAGAGCACACCTTAAGGGCGGGAAACCTTTCGCATGTGGGCATTCTTATTTAAAACAAAGAAGCCATATTGTTATGTATCTAAACACCAGTGAAAGCGGTTCTTTTTTGTTGTTATACTGTTACTTATAGTTTCGTGATTTTCGTTTAAAATAAGAATAATAAAGATATAGTCCCCGTACATAGGCAGATGACAGTCGGAGAACCATCACACATGCCATTGTCATAGCGTGATTTTATATTCATGATAATTAACACAATATAAATGAGCTGCAGGTCAGTCAGTATTGATCTGAAGAAAGAAAAGTACAGTCTCTGTAACCTTGGCGAGTTTATTGTTTGTATCATGGACATGGTCATTTGGTTTGAGCGTCCGCCTCGGGTGCGGGAGGTCGAGGGTTCGAACTTCGGCAGAGTCATAACAAAGACATGATGCTACATGTCTGCTGCAAGATGAACAAGTGCTAGACATCGCTATAAACTGCACACCACAGATATCGTAGCGAAATGACTGGAAAATTGTTATAGCTACGTCAATAATCCAAATCACACACACCATGGACATAAAAAATTTACTTAAAAATTTCAAATTTGACTATACAAAAGTTTGTTCCTCTTTGCAGTATATAATGATGAGTGTATGTGTATGTATGTATGTATGTATATATATATATATATATATATATATATATATATATATATATATATATATATATATATATATATATCTCGAACCCTGGCCGAGTAATATCAAAGACTTACAAAAATGTTAGTAACAGCTGCCTCGCTAGGCGCTCAGCATTAAGAGGTTAGTGTTATGGCTGGTCGGCCTGGTGTCAATATAATGTGATTGGGTGGGACATCATGTTACACGATGCCTTAGTGCTAGACGTCACTATAAACTGAAGCACTGCAGACATCGTAGCGACATGACTGAAAAATTGTTAAATCTACGTTAAAAATCCTAATCACACACACACACACACACACACACACACATATATATATATATATATATATATATATATATATATATATATATATATATATATAGAGAGAGAGAGAGAGAGAGAGAGAGAGAGAGAGAGAGACAGAGACAGAGAGAGAGAGATGGTTAAAACTTGCATCCAAATTGAAATCATTTTCTATTTGTAATTAATTTTTGGGATAAATATCATATTCAGTGAAACAGCTGCTGAACATATTTTGTCCGCGAATGACATTATGAATAATAACGTGACAAGGTAATGGAATAACTATTAATTCAATTATAGTCTAGTAACGGCATTTTTTAATTAGCACGTATAATGCCCTGATATTGTAAAAAAAAAATTATCCGTAGATTCTTATAAATTATTTTTTTAAAAAGCACTGATAATAATAGGTACAGGTAATCTCATTGTTATAAAACTCATTGATACCTCGATGTCTTTCAACTCGAGAGGAAATTAAAAAAATATTGTCTGCCTGAAATTCTCATCTTGCATACAAACCATTCACAAAGAACTAACCTTTGGTGTAGTACATTTTGTAGTTTATATGTCGCCTGAATACTCGACAATACATACAGAGGAAATCTTGTTTGCCATTAAAGAAAACGAATTGGCACATGAAGTTACGAACCCAAACCACGTATTTATTAGGGGTGGGGACTTCAATGCCTGTACCTCAACATATCCTGCTTTTATTATTCTTGTTACTAATGGTTTCATAGATGCTATTACAACCTGTGACGAGGATGTAGATTTAAGGAGAAGGGCAAACAAGGATAGAAAGTAGCTTAATCACTATGGTGAGAATTTACTTACACTTTGTTAGCTCTTTGGCATGAAGATTGCACACGGTAGATATGGTGATGGTAAAGGCATTCGACACTTTATATGTATACAAGATAATTCTGCTACAACCATATATTACTTACCTTTACATCAATCATTATTTATATGTATGCCTATCTTTAGAATAGGTAATATAATTGGATATATTTATTCATCAACCAATACTATTTCGCTTGGGTCAACTTTATCCCATATATATATATATATATATATATATATATATATATATATATATATATATATATATATATATATATGGAATGAAATACACAAAATATATTTGTCCAAAATGTATCTATCAGAAAAAACTCCCACTGCACTCAGAATGACAGAACAAAATCAATTCGCTTTGAATACTGTAATGAAGGGCCTTGCGTATCAGGACAGACGATCAAAGTAGACCAAAATGATATCAATGACTGAAGTGATCGGGTTTTGCTCAACAAACTACCTTGTTAGTACGCAAACTGTAAAGAAGCAAAAATTGTCCACTTGATGCACATAGAAACGTAAGAATTAATTAATCATATTATTTGTATATACTTTAAAACTTTCTCATGATCCTTGAGAAAACAAGAGAAAACTAGATTTGTGTAGCTGTATGGAAAGCAATTTTTGTTTGTGACATCCTGCTCCATTACTAATACAGTGAATCAAAAGCCTGGATTATATAGAAAATGCTTGATAATAGTAGTCAGAATTAATATTTACTACAAATAATACTATCGCACAGGTTACAGAATTTTATATTCGTACTCTAGGTAGATTCTAACCTAGGTCCTCGGGTAAGCGGCACCCATCGCCTTGCCTGCACACACGACCCCATTTTCCCTTACGACTAAGCACACATCACCAAAATATGATACTACTCAATCGGTGTTATATGCATCATGTATAACAGACACCCGCAGGACGATATAGTAATTAATTCTCATGTATCTCCACAGTCATTCTGGAATACTAAGAAACAAACAAACAAGGTATACAAAATTATAGAGAATTAAAAATAACCTCCAAACAGGACGGAAAGTGCTATTCCTGGATTCTACTGAAGAGTGCTTGATAATAATAGGCAGAATTAATATTTAATACAAATAATACTGTCGCACAGGTTAGAGAATTACTTTTAATTCGTACTCTACAAAGATTCGAACCCAGGCGCCTGTGTGCAGGCAAAGCAATGGGTACCGTTTACCCGCGGACCTGGGTTCGAATTTCCGTAGAGTAAGAATTCAAAATTATCTAACCTGTGCTATAGTATTATATATACAGTTTATTACAGTGGGAAACCTTAATACCCCTGCCATTTATTTCTTTGATAATAGAAAACATATTGTTATAAATCTGCAGATGAATGAGAGTGGGGTATAGCTGGTGGTTGGGGGACAAGACCCCTCAAAGTCTAGATAACAGTGGAGCATTGCTTAAAAACAAAGTAGGCGCGATAGCCTTGGAATGACATGACATATCATAATATTTGCATGTGGTCCCCTCCTCCAACTTCTTATTGGCAACATAGCAGCGAAACTCGAAGTTCTGGCCTGAGAACTGCTATGTTGTAGGACGAAACATACTTTACGAATGTGAAACATCAATCGTTGTTCTTGCATCAGAGGCGGCGTCAGTGGCAGTATTAATGTATCACAAAATTAATTTATTTTCAACTAAAACTTTCGAATAATATTTATGTTTTCCCCGCATCATCAAATTTTGTATTACGGAAAATGCCATTCACATCATAACCACTTCGATTTATGTACTATTTATCCTGATTTTCCAACCGGTTTCGGTTATATGCTTTAAAAAATAAATAATGGTAGATTAAAGTGAGGATTCACACACACACACACACACACACACACACACTTTGTGGTGACAATGGATTATGATTAGGCCACAGTGGACTCGTGCATATAATAATGGATGCCATGCAGGCGTTCGAGTGTACCCGTTACGTTCTTTCGGTCCAACTTTTACAGATAAGTTAAGTCTTTTGGCAAGGCAACATTAAATAATGGCATTCCTTTCATTAAATCAAATTGATCTTCAGCTTCATCATCATCATCATCATCATCATCATCACCATCGTGATCATCATCTTCATCACTACCGCCATACATACATACATACATACATACATACATACATACATACATTTGTGTAATATTCCTGGCTTTTGTTTTCTTTCTTTTTTCAAACGTTACATTTATAATTATTGTTTTCCAGTTTTCATCCAAGATTTACTTCCCCGCACTATTTAGTATGTATGTATGTATGTATGTATGTATACATCATTTCATTCTATCCATTTCTTTGTTTTCGTCTTTACAGGACCTCTTCATAACGTATCAGGGGATTGTCCAGAAACACTATCTGACGACAGCAAACTTAACAGAAATAGAATTCGGACATATCCAAGTGCAGGTAGAGAATATCTTAAACTTCTTGGACTTCATATAATACAGCGCTATAATGGAACACTCAAGAAAATTCCGGTTATAGTGTCTGGTGCGTCATCCAATCATTTTGCAGAAGCTCTTGTCATGATAAAACATGTGAAATCTACACTACATCCGATATTTGGTCCGATGAAGATGATTTTCTTTGATTTAGGTTGCACTTCTTCTCAAAGGGAACGGGTGAGTACTGTCAATGATAATTCAGTGTTGCTTATGTGAATGCAGTATTGTTGTCGTAGGGTTTAACGCCATTTTTCAGTACACGATAGGCTATACATGGCGGCCAGTATTAATGGTGGAGGAAGAACCCGGGAAAACCCCCAAAAGAACCACCGACCCACGAGAAGCTACTGGCAAGCTTTCTCACATACCCGCATTGGCCGAATCCGTGACTCGAACCCACGCAGACAAAGGTGACGGAGAGCGCTTTAGACCACTCTGCCACTCGGGGCCACGTGAATGCAGTATAACAGTCTTGATCTTTAACATGTATTGCGTGGCAATTAGATTGATCTCCAATTGCACATCTCTTCTATACAAGACCATCTCTGGATCACTGATATTTTTCAAAAATACAAATACCCCATGTCTATAGATAATTGTATACATCGGCACAGGATAGGAAAGTTTTAATTTGATTTCTTTTTATTTCATAACATAAATAATGGTACAAAATACATTTTGTGTATTTAAAGCAGATTCCTGATGCTAAAAGAAATACTTACCGTCTTTATATTTGTTATTATTTGATATCAATCTATTGTTATGTATATTTATATTGAGTGTTTAACTTTTGTCCATGATTTTAGATTTAAGGGTCATATTGAAATAAAATATTACATAGCTAACATTTTTCCATGATTGTAGAGCATATTATAAGACATGTTGACACGGTCTTATGACCTCAGAAGGCTCTAGTATGCTTCCAGCTTTTTTGTCTTGTTTGTGGGTTATACGTAATTTGTTTACTGATATTTGAGTTCAAGTACCCACATCCTGGTTATCTTATTGTGTAATAGATTTAATATAAGGTTCTGGAGTAAATAAAATTCTTCATTCATTGTTTATGTTCAGTCTCTAAAATCATTATTAGTTGTGTTTAGATATAATTTTAGATGCATCGTTTAATTAAAAAGGAATATTTATTTTAATTACAAAGTGGTCATTGACATGTTATACTAAATCATTATTTTGACGTTATTGTGAATTCATTCAAGGCAATTCTGGATTATATCATTGTGATACATCAAGACGTTTGGCATATCAGCTCTTCCAATACTATTGACACATCAGCACATTCAATACTGGAATTAATTTGGGACACTATAATTTTTGACTTGTGATAGAACCTTTAGGACAATTTAGGATATAATTCACAATACTATCTGTTCTTGTAAATTTTCTCTGCGTATTCTTTGGAAATTAATTATTTGTTTGAATTCTGCTTAACTTGTTAGTGTTTATTCTGTTACTGTGTTTAAGACTATGAGTTGTAACACTATGTGCATTGTTAAAATATTCAGTCATATGAACAACATTGTTACACGTTCTCTTATTTTCTGTCCAAATTTGTAATATAAAATCTCACTTTAATGTTGAATGACCTTGTCCGTTTCACCTTGGGGCAGTGGTGACACTTTAGGTCTTCAAATATTAGACAGGAAGAATGTGAAACCAGCAATTAAAGTAAAATCAACAAGCAGTGTACTTATCTATATTACAAAGTGAAAATTCAAGAGACACTTACACTATTGTGAATTAAATTACAAATAATCCTACATGCCTCTATCACAAAGTCCAACAATACAGAATGCTCCAAATAAATTCCAATGGTTTTGAATGTCCCAATATAACACAATGATACAATCCAGAATGTCCTTGAATGAGCTCACAAAAATCCGAAGTGATGCATTAATCCAAAGGTCAATGAGCACATTAGTAATTCCAATGAATATTTTAAATAAATAATTACTCTCGAATTATGTCTCATTTCAACAACACACTTTCAACTCTGACCAAGAATGGATTCCCAAGGGCTGATCTAAAGCAGGAATGAATTATTTGTTTATCAAATCCCACAAAGTTTCACTTGACCTATATCATATCCGGATGTGAAGCAATCCAACCAAAACAAAACCTGTTCTAATTGTAAACACGACTCTCCTTTAAATTAAATGCTACATAATATTTCTGATTTACGAGTGGCCATGATCTCTAAAAAACAACTTAAAGTCATGGACAAAAGTTAAGCATGCACTATAGATTAAATATCCATAACACAAGTACATGTAAGAGATTATGTATGGGACACGAATATCAATACGCAGCTCCTTTAACCAGCCAGGTGGGTTGCGTTCTAAGTCTACTTGTTAAAGTTAATGGAGCTTTTGCGAATTATCCAATTTTTTTAACTAATACATTTTTAAAATATATTCTTCAGGATCATACAAATCGTAATTTTTATCGCCGTAAATTACATTTCAGTTTAATTTTAAAGACGTATTAAAAAGGTCAGTACATTTGATTCTAACCTGTTTTGTTATTGTTTCATCGAATATCGAGCTATTGATTTGGTAACTTTAAATATAATTATTTTCAATATATATATATATATATATATATATATATATATATATATATATATATATATATATATATATATATATATATATATATATATAATTGAGCCTCAAAGACTGCAAATACGATCTGAAATTTCTTAAACTTTCGTCTTCAATGCTTTCACAGCCTAGTTCATTTGTACAGAATTTGAATAAACTGCAGTTTAATACTTGCATAAATGTACATACACACATACATACATACATACATACATGCATACATGCATACATACATACATAGGGGGCCCCAAGTGGCCGAATGGTCTAAAGCGCTCTCCATTACGGATCACTGCCATCTCACCTCTGTCTGCGTGGGTTCGAGTCTCTGATTCGGCCAATGCGGGTATGTGAGAAAGCTTGCCAGTAGCTTCTCGAGGGTCGGTGGTTCTTTCCGGGGATTTCCCGGGTTCTTTCTCCACCATTAATACTGGCTGCCATGTATAGCCTATCGTCCTATCACATCCGTGACTTTATGTCTACCTCGAGAAAAAATCCTAGCTGGATTTGATTGTTTGTCCAGCATCACATCATCATATACAACCAAATTATTAATAAATCCGTCTAAATCATCTACTTCATCAACATCGGTTATAAACTCGATAACATCATTATCTTTGTCCAACAATCTTGCGTTTTCATTAAAATCTGTAAGTATATCATAACATCTCTGGTCTTCTACAGACGGGGCTACCAAATACAACTTATCCCATTTTAGCAATCTCATTATAAGATTAAGTAACAACTGTATCTTTCCACTTCCAGATGGCCCTATTATTATCATTCTGATGAAATTCGGTAACGCAGGATGGTGTTTGACAGGTTCTCGTTTTCGAGTCGCTGAGAAATCAATTATAATCATATTATATAAATACATGAATCTATATTGTTTACGTTGTAGAACTAAAACCCCAACTAATGATCATTCCACAGTTACAACAAAAAATGCGAGAATAGCATATGGTGGAAAATGTGCAGTATGTAAGAGAAAAAAGTTTTCTTTTTTACCTAAAAATGATGGTGGTGATATTGCTAAATTAATGTCAAAGTTCCCAGGCACTCCCTGGGCTAAATACCCAGGAGAAAAACATTTACCGGGATATAAAATTATTGTGGTCCTGGTACTCGACTTGATATCAGGCTTGATAATCAGGATCAACCAATACCAGGTGAATATCCTATAAATGATATTGATAAAGCATGTCATGTTCATGATGTAGCATATAAAAGCAAAAACCTACAAGACAGACATATTGCAGATGTGAAGTTGATTCATTCATTAAATTCTATAAAAAAAATGATATCAGAATCATTATCTAACTGGTTAATAAGATCCGCAATGAAAGGTAAATTAGCGCTAGGGGCTGGTAATGTATAAATGGAATCGATTTATTATTCTCCAAGAAGATACTGGAGGGGTAAAGCAGCAATTAGTAAACTTGCTGATGCAGCAAAGGTCAAGTATTCTGGTGCTAAAGCGTGGTTATCCAAACAGGTAATATGGCAAATTTACCTACCACCACCGAAACAAATTCACTTTGCACATTTCGATGTTAGTGTTCCTAATGAAGTTCATCAGGCTGATATTCTGTTTTTACCTCATGATACCGTTAAAATCCAAAGACGTCAAATAACATATATATACGCGCTAACAGTTGTTGATGTTGCATGTAGATATAAAGATGCAGAACCATTATCAACTTAGACATCATCTGAAGTAGCCTATGCGTTTGAACGAATTTATCAACGAGGTGGTCTACGATGGCCACAACTATTACAAATTGATCCTGGCTAGGAATTTCTGGGTCCAGTATCATCGTTGATGAAGTGGCATAATGTCAAAATACGACGAGCACATACTGCAATTCATCGTGATCAGGGAATTGTTGAACGATTTAATCGAACATTTGCTGAGCGGTTATTTGGATATCAATACGCGAAGGAGTTTATTCAAGATACGAGATCTCGCGAATGGCTTGCAAGATTACCAAGTTGATAACCGCGTTAAATAATGAGATTACTCGAATAACCAACATGAAACCTATTAGCACAATCACAAAAAAACATATACCCGTACAACGACGTGATTTTTCAGCGCAGCCAGCATTAGGTAATGTTACTGTATGATATTTATATGAGCCCGGTGAACTTGAAGGCGGTAAAAAAAAGAGCGACTGATCCTATTTGGAGCATCACGAGACACAAGGTATCTAACATAACAAGACCCACGGGTAGACCAGCAATCTCAAGACTGGATTCAACTGCTCTTCAGCGTGGATTTACACGTGAACAATTACAAATAATTCCCGAAGGCACACAATTACCGCCCAAATCACTTAACTAGCCCCAATGGTGCCAGCACCCCTATTACGATTACACTCAAGACAGGTCAACGTCGTATTTTCTCGTGTATGACCAAGACGGTTATTTTTTCTATCTACGGTAAATTGTCTTGGATTATTACTCGAGTACTGCCACAGCATTGTACAATTACAACTTGCACAATGATTATTCTGCTGTTGTTTCAACGTGTTGATAAATTCAACATCAAGGTCAAAATCGCGTTTGTTTTTGTCACTTTGTTTATAACCAGCCAATTTTTTTCTTATTATATCGTTGTCAATATTATCATTGATCACTGACGAGTTCATGACGATTCTCCGCAGTTGAGATATTTTTCTAACTCGACATACTATAAGATAAACTAAGTTCGACCATTCGATACGATCATCAACGATCCAAACAACTGTATTAGTAATAGTTAATCCTTGAGATGAGTGAATCGTCATCGCGTATCCTAGTGTCCACGGAGATTTATTTGTTTTTAGCGCATCCTCTACAACACTGACATCAACTTTGACAACATCATTCAACACAAGATTCTGTTTCTCGGTCTGTCCTAGTATATCTACGTCAATATTTTGCCGTCGCGTATCCGCTGGTCGATAACACAACGGCACTGGCAACGTTGGAAACTTTTCTTTATGTAACTGAAACAATTCCCGTTGAAGTGTATCACGAACTATCTTTCTACTTGCAACTATCAAATCATTTGGTCTCCACGTTTGCAGAAAGTCGTTCATAGAGGTTTCTGAAATTATTTTACGCATTATTTCACACTGAATTTTATTCGGCTGTAGTCTGATTAATTTTTTTTTAACTCACTTAATTCTGCATCAAGTGCTTTATGGTCATCAGTTATCTCCGAGTAATAGTCAACAAAATTTCTCAGCCAATCACGTGGAGATAGTCCAACTACGGGTGGTGGTTGACCGTGATTAGCGCACATTATTACAGCAGAATTGTTTGTTAATAGCCAATCAAGAAATGTTTTTAATGTTTCTAATGATACTCTACATATTTCATCCCAAACGATAATCATCGGAATATATTCCTCTCCCATTCGATCAGGAGTCCATGTGTCACCCTTCCATCGGAAGAAGCTGTGATAAGTACACGATTGTACTCCTCGTTGTTTCATTTCTCGGGCGAGTCTATGTGTAAGAGTTAAAACGATCATATCTGAGTTCTGAAATAGTTGGATCGCTCGAGTGGTTTTACCAGAACCGACAGGTCCGTTTAGATAAACCGTTTTATTTATAGTTATTGGATCGTACACCGATGGTGCAGACGATAGCTTTACTATTTGATGTTGTTTTTACAATAAATATCTTTAACTTTAACATCAGCGGATTCGGAATAATCGAGTATACTTTCCTTTTTTATTCTCCACGAACCCACAATGCACAAGTGTCTATATTTAATTTTTCTAACAATCTTAAATATTTTTATTGATATAAAACGAATCCGTAGCGACTCTGACAGAAAACTTAGAAACTCTGTTTATCATCGATAATAGATTTATCGAAACGTACGATAACATTGATGATCTTAAATGAGTAAACTGCGGTGACTCACCGTCCATATAACTCACAATTGTACCTAGTTTATTTCCATTTAGCAAGAAAGCTATTTCTCGAATTATAAATATGTTTCTATTCGTTGTATCAGCGATTATAAAATATAACTCAGTATCGTTCATAATTAATCTTGTACAATGTCGTTTATGATCATATGATCCTCCTTGGATGAATTTACCGATTATTTTTCTACGAAGATCCTTCGTAATTTTATTATCACAATCAGTTTTATGGGGGTTTCATCATTAGAATACTCCTTTTGTTGTGGTAACCAAACTTCGGTTTGTTTCCGGTATGATATAATTGCTTCACTGATAGTCAGCGATACTAACATCGCACAATCGAGCATATACCGTAACAATACTACTGGTGCTCATGTTTTTTTCTGAAAAATGTTTTCCAAACCAAACATAACAGATTGGATGAAGTCCTTTAGCAAACTCGAATTACTCGATACAAGCGAATCCAGTTAAGTCAAAATCCGCTAATGGTCCATTTATCGATACTCTAGCCATTTCGTGTGTCGGATGACCGAATCTCTTAAAATATACAGAACAGTCTCAATATCCGAGAAACCTTCCCGGATAACATGCAACCATATCAACCGAAATAACATCTTTATGATCGTATTTAGTATTCCGTAATCCACCATGCCCGTATTGGACACAACTCGATATTATATCATCAAGAAAATCAAACCGAGTCGGTTTCCACGAATTTTCTTTCTAGCAAAATGAGTAGCAACTGACGGAACAGTAAAACGATTGGTCAATACTTCGTCAGTATCATCAGTATATCGCAGCGCAAGATTTTTCATTTTTGTGTGAAGAAGATCTGTTCGATAAATAACACCATTAGGTCGTACAAACTGATGAAATTTACTTTTTTCTTCCATATCTGATTCATCGTTATCAGAACTCTGAAATAACCACAAGGATACAGGATCGTTTTTACTTATTTCGTTAATAAAATCAAACATGTCTCCGCGGTAAAATTTAACAGTTCGATTTCGTGGAAACACTGTTACTGCGCTAGTCCACGCGTGCGCGTTATGATCAATAATTTCAATCGAAGCTCCTTTTGATTTATATTTTGATTCATACAAAATCTCACCTGTTATCGTCGCTACGGTTATTGGGAATTTTAGTTTTTTTTTCCTAACTCAGCGACATCTTTGATAGACGCCCCGGTATCTTTAACCATTTCTCCCAACTTGTTTATTATTTTACGTCTTCTATCTGTTAAACCGTTTCCACGAGTCGAAACGGTAGAATGTTCTGTTACTCGTTCAGCTACACAGATTATTTTTGAAAATTTCATCGGCTTCAGATTATGAACGCTGGGTTTTTCGTTTATCGGATAGATTCCATAAATAACTGCTGTTACAGGATACGCTCGTTTATAATACGGTTTGTCAATGCCAGTCAACATTCCTGGTTTGGAATCTTTACTTAGTATGACAGTTTTTTTTTTATTAGCATGGACAGGATCATATTTGTCACAGATAATCCAATTATCTGTTTCTGTTAGCAAAACAAATTTTATTCTGAAAAATATTTTCGATCATCAAGGAGGTAGTTAATGATAGTTGCCGCTCGTTTGTCGTTCATCGTAGCGTCGATGACACCTTCGACATTGCGTATAATCTTGAACGTCGACCAGCCATGAGATGCGCCATCTGTGTGAAATTCTTTCTTGGCATCGTGAATTTTATTAATCAAACTTTTATTTTTCGGATCAATCGGATCTCGCATCGGTAGGTCAGGAAATATTCTGATGAGATTAAATTTACCTGTTTTCCAGGGCTTGATTCTGGATAATCTATCGAATTCGTTCATATTATATTTCAAACAAATATTTAAATTAAAATACTATGTATACAATGTCTCGATGCAAATGGTTGTTGATCGGTTCATTTACTCACTGTAATAAATCCTGTAAAAACGAGTTCTGCGGACAACACTTGCAAAGTGTTCGTGGTGGGAGTTTAGGACCAATACCATGTCTGCGATGTGGTGTCGGAGTACGAGTTAAACACAGTTGTGCGCGAGTTGTGTTGAAAAAAATATCGCGAACTTAAAAGACACTATGATACAAAATAACAGTGACAGAGCTATAAAATCCGTAGAGGACTATCTAAACACATTTTCAGACAAATTATGATTTAAAAACAAATAATATTAAATATCTGGAGCAAAATATAAAGCAGGATTTTGTAAAACATCATATAATAACGAACTACGAAACAAATCGTTATGGTGTGATTAGACACTGTAGGTTGAAAAAACCAGTTGGTGTTGTTAATAATGCTGGTTATCTTAAATTTACCGCTGGGAAGAAAACTTATCTTTGTCATCTTTTCGTATTCGAATGTTTCTTTTTTTATATTAACCCACGTGTGGTAAAATACGTCGCAGAAAATATAACCAAGTCTAATCTGTCAAAAAAATATAAACAAAACGTTATTTTCTATTATTGTTTGGGAGAAACCAGTAAGTAATTACCTCGAATTATTTTTTTCTCTATATCGTTAAAATATAAATTTCAGTATATTTAAGGGAGATAACTCCGTTGAGTACACTCATGTAATTAAGTTACCTCTCTTTGACCATGTCACGGACCCGCAAACGTATTTACGATAAAATATCAGACTTGTAAATAAATATTTTTTTGTTCATTATCCTTCTTATGTCAGGTGGAAAACCGTAATATTGTAGTATGAATTCGAAAAATTGTTCTTTTTTTAGTATTCTACGTTAAAATATAAATTTCAGTGTACTGGAGATAACTCCGTTGAGTACACTCATGTAATTAAGTTACCCCTCTGTGACCATGTTACGAAGCCACAACCTTTCCTAAATTATTTTTGGTACATCCGATTTTATGTGGAAATAAATACATTGTATTACGTACTCTGAATTATACGTGTTCAGAAACAAAATTCAGTTGTATCGATAATATTCTTCGGTGATAACTGTTAATGGTTAACTATATAATAGTTTTTGAATCACATATCTGTCAGATGCTTCCGTGGCTCATTGCTAGATCATCGAATCATGAAACTCGAGGTCTGGCGATTGAGTCCCATGACTGACAACTGTCGGTGGTTACGCATATTTGCAATTTTTATAATTGGGGGCTCCGCTAAAGCCTCGAAACTCAACATAAAAAACACCCTCCCACCACGTCACCAAGTGGTGGATACATGTTTTGTATCACCCACGGGCTGATTACTGGGGTGGGTATGTGTGTCAAAATATGTTGAGTGTAGAGAAGGCCCCGTATATGTTGTGTTGTCCTTATTGTAAATATTATAAATACTATGTGTTGTGCTGTCCTACTGTAAATATGTAAATGCCTGTAAATATGTAAATACAATGCTGTAAATATGCTGCTACAATGCTGTAAATATGCTTCAGAACAAAAAGTGTCATTGCTGACCCTCCCATTTTTATTTTAAATATATAATATTCGGTATATATAATGTACTAAATAATGAACCATGAAAATATCAATAATGTTATTTCTGCTATTAAAAAATTAGAAAAAAAATAATTAATGTATCTGATGAACTGAATCCTGAAAAAATTATTTCTGATTTTGAAATTTTAGAAGAACGTAAAAATGATAATGGTTATACACCGCCGTCTGAATACAAGTTTATAAAACGAATTCAGGGGCGATGTGTCAGTCACTAGCTGCAGTGAAAGATGATCAGGTCAAAGAATTTGTCCCTCTGTCTGCCGCAGTAGAATACATTATATCGGAGTTATCTCGTGAATATGAGGCAAAGAAAACGATTAATGCTCGTATAAGACAATTGAAAAAATTATGTTAGATCATGAAACGACCGAGACCGAACACGTGTAATATTTTATTTATTCTGAAATATTTTATTTATTCGGAAGTATTTTTTAATTCTGAAATATTTTATTTATTCTGAAATATTTTATTTATTCTGAAATTGATGGGGTAGTTAGGTATTCAAAATCATGTAAATCGATCAGATTGTTAATTCGGATGGGTAGTTAGGTAGTCAAAATCATGTAAATTGATTAGTTTGTTAGTTCTGATGAGTATTTAGGTACTCAAAATTATACAAATGGATCAGATTTTATGATAAAAAATATTTCAGAATAAAAAATCTTTCAGAATAAATAAAATATTTCAGAATAATAAAATATTTATTGCCTGATTTAATCGCTGGTTAATATATTCCATGTCGGATACGAGATGATGTGTTTGATGATTTCGCCGCGTAAAGTTATATCAAAAAGATGTTCTTGGAAACGCTGCCGTAGTCGATTTAGTTGTGTTTTATGTTCGTGATTGATGATTTTAAAATATTCAGTGATATGAATTAGCTGAATAGTTGGACCTCTTTTACTAGCTTCTCCGCCTTCGGAAACTCTTTCATAAACAAAATACCACTGAATACGGTCCTTACCGTAGAAATCAAAATAACTACCCAACGTTGCACATTTTATCTCAAGTAAATGTTGTTTGTATGATGGATTAACATCGTGCTATGATTGCTTGTTCGTTACATAGTCAGACTTGTTTGGTTCTGGTGGTATCGGTGGTGTCTCCGGAGCAATTTCAGGCTATCCTAACACTGTTGTGATCGAACTCTGATAGATATCCACGGCGTAGTCGGGAGGGTTCATCTCTATCGCGGCAGACAGTATTGGTTCATGGGTTGTTATTGCTATCTTGGATTCTTTCCCAGTGATATTTTTTATTCGACGTTGTAATTCCTCATTGATTTCATCGATTTGATAGCTCCCGGTTGGTATTTCAACAACCTGCCAATCGGGAGTTTCATCGGGTTTATTCTTATTAGAAACACAAACGAATTATTTGCTGGTAATCCACCAGATGATTTCGATCTGATATTTGGCCAACTATGATATACGCGTAACTGTGCCAGCGCGATCTCGCTTACCGGAATCGCAGTTGGAAAATTAATACTGAATTCAGGTTTGGTTGAGCTCACAGTTATCATCGTAGTCTTTGGAGGAGTTGTGTTTGTCACGATCTGTTGAAGTAGCTCTACTGATGTCATTATTGAATATACTCGTACCTTTAATACCAGCGTAGTTGTATATTTTAATCATCTCTGAAAACTCGAAATCAGATATAATTCCATCACCGAGACTTACTGATAACAACGAAGATAACTTCGAGTATGCTGTTGTCGCCGTTTTGTAATTTTATCATGTAATCGGATAATTTTTCATTCGTGCAAGTATATATTTTTCTTGCAATAATATTGAAAACACCAGCAATTGTTGTTTTGACTGAAATACAGATTGTCGCGGCTACTGGTGCAATCATTGTCATTGCTGATAATAATACGCCAGTGGATGCAACAACAGCAGACACTGAATAAACAATTACGTCAACGATAACTAATCGTCTACGATATTTCTTTATTTTTACCGTGTATTGTTCGACGGTATCTTTTAATTTTGCTTGCCATTCACGTGCTAGATTGTACATAAATTTTTGAACGTCGATTGGGGTACCCATTATATTTTACGCATTAAACAATTGAGGTGTTTCGGCTACAAATTCCAAACACTACCAGTAAGATGTTGCGTTTAATGTCTTATCAGCTGCTTCAAGTGTAAATGTTTCTTCGGTTCCCTTGTCTAATACGGTAGTCACAACCCCGGAAAACCTATCGGTGGAATGTCGCCAGAGATATGTTGTGAATATTTCAAATTTTGCAGCACTGAACACAGACAGCCTGTACACACCAGTAACTGTTGCTGTATATTTGAAAGTATTATTCTGCGCTGACGATGTTGCAAATCCAGATGATAATGTGTATACGATGTTGGTAATATGCCCGGGAGTTACTTCGGGTGGAATTTTAATCAGACTAATTTTATTAACGATCTCAGGGATCCCTCTTACGATATCTTCGAGTGTTTTTTAATCGTGTCGATGTTCGTCTTGATATCAGAGAGTTTTGTGTCAACGGTTAGCGGAGTGCCGAAGAATTTTTCTATGGCTTCATCGGTTTTTCTAAAATTTCTGCGAAGATTTGCAAACGCGTTTACGTGAACGTCATTCTCGGCCCGCAACGTGGACAGTTTACTATCTACGGTGTTGTAGTTAACGTCAACATATTTTTTTGTTCCGGCGTCTTCGTCGGATGTTGGATCTCTTTAGACCACTATTTTATTTCTGTTCATGCTAAGTTCACCTGTCATTGTGTCACCGGTATTTTTTAAGCGACCACAACACTTTTTTCAATTTCATCTCTGATGCCGGCAATTGATATACTTGAGTCTTTGATTTTTCCGCTGTCAGTGAGCACAGGGATGTTACCCGGAATAGCTCCAACAACCCGACGAATTATTTTATACCATCTGATATCACTGGTTTTTAGTTTTCCGTATCGGTCCTGAAAAATAGCAACCTCATCTGGGTCTATCCCGGACAACGTTAAAAGATTATCGATTTCATCTTTGGTAGCATATTTTGATAAATCCACATCGTCGCGTTTTTTACCTTTTACTGAGAGAGATCTTCCGTAAATATCAACCATTATTACTTAGGAATTGTTTAATTTATCCGCGGTATACTCGTGCACGACTTTGTGAGGTGGTCTGGTTGATTTTGATAACGCGTGAAGTACATTAATTACTTCACGGCCACATATCGGAGGATCAGTTAGTGTTTGTGTTGGTAGCGTTGAGTACCAAACTGGAATTTGCACTGGAGTACTTCGTACTCTATGTACGTATTTTATAAATTCAACTGGCGGTGCTAACCCATACGAATCGAAATAAACAATTTCACGTGGATGTATCGCGTAAGCAACCCAGTGAGTCCCTGGACCATCGCTGTCATCGAAATTAATAATTCCAGTTTCTGGATAAAAAATTCGGTTCACGCGGTAACTGATCTCTCATAAAAAACACCTCTGAAATTTTTTATATTTAATTGTTTAGCAGCATCGAGTAAATCAAAATTTGACATCGGCAAAACACTCTGTGTTTTTCTCATCAACGTTTGGGGTACCAGGAAGGCGGAGTTCCTGGTAGTCTTAGACCTTTTCCGTACCATGATGACTGAGTTCCCGGTAATCTTAGACCAGCTCCCTTTTTTATATCCTTTTCCTGTTGCTTTCTTTAATGCCATTCCAGCAGCAGTTCCAGCAGCTGCTTTTGCGACAGCTGAAGCATCAGCAGCTATTAACGCTGGTATTGTTGTGAGAAGTGGAAATATACCATCTGTTTTAACCATATCTTTAATGGCGCTCGGAGAAAGAACAAGTTGAACTCCAGTTTTTGATTTCAGTGCTTTATTGAAGTGTTTAATCTGATTCTTGGTTAGTGCTAGTTTTTTTTAGACCACCACTAGAAATCTGATTCTGTTTTAATGTTATTTTTGTTCCACAGTTTTTTGTTGAATTTGATTGAAGTTTCTTGACCTGACCGGGAGTCAGAGCTACGGCAACATGACTGTATGACATTTTATGACAAATACTTGTGTTTCTAAATAACACGATTAAAGATATTCTACTGGTGCATCATTCGACCACTACCACCTTCAAGTAGCTTTATCGCTGAGTAGAACCGCGATTACTCTGTAAGGACCATAAATAACTGGTGGACCAGCCGCGAGTACTGGCGGGGCATTACCACGAGCTCGGAAGTGTATATCAACGACAGATTGTTTGGATAAATCAAGAAGCTCCAGCGAAAAGTAATAAATCGGATACAGTTTTGTAAAATCTAACTGTGATATTTTCAGCCCTGTGTCTATGTTTTGATCACGTGCATAAATGTCATCAAACGATAATATTCGTGTGCTACATGATTCGTGGCATAATTTAACATGATATCTTCGGATGGTTCTTGTTGTCCGTTTATCCTCAACGAAACTTCTTTAACATCGAAATTGTCAAATATCATATGTAAACGTTCCTGACTATTCAACCGATTATTATTTTGCAGCGCAATAAAAATATGTAGTGGCGAAGAAACACCTTGTTGTGATGCTATATGCCATGTAAATGTGTCTTTAGTGGTTCTTTGAACAGCATCTGTGGTTACTATTAACCATGATAGCATTGATTTACCGCCTTGATCCATAAAAGATAATAATTTTTGTTCTTGTGTGACCGATGGAATCATTACAGGCATCCACAATGATAATTTTGTTATATTTACTTTACCGGCATCAGCAACACCATCCCCTCGCCAGATTGCATCATTATCATCACCTTTTCTTACGAGTACAACTGTGTGTTTAACTCCAAAGATGACTTTTCTAACATCTCTGCAAAATCCGAACATGTGAGACAGCAGAATCGCGCACGAAAAATTTCTATTACCTAACAACATTGCTCGGCGTGTTACAAATCATAAGTTGCAATTTCCATTAATACCTTTTATAATATCAAAAGCAGCACCTGGTCTATCTTCGTATCCAGGGTCAGCTGGCTGTGGATCAGCTGCAGTACCTCGTGGTGTTTGTAACTTAATATATTGAGTATGATCAGCGTGGTTGGTAATATCTTTAGCAAACATCATTGATGGACCAGCTGATCTTGTATAATCATCAGAATATCTTGCTAGACCAATTGTTGTTGTAGCAACATCGACATCCTTCTGAATCGATCCGATATTTCTTCCATCAGTCATGTATGTGGCGCTATCAAATAATGCCATAATCCCGTTGTTGACAAAACCAACTCGTGCATTGGCATCGTGTGCAGTATTATCCGCCTTTACAAGTTCACCTTCTACTTCAATAAATGCCTCAGCGGGTAAGAAATATCTACTTGTATCCTGAACTTTAAGTTCGATACGTCCCCGTTGATCTGGTTGTCTTGCATGATAGGAATAAAATTGATAATCACGTACTGTTTCATCTTTGAGGACCGGTGCATCCATATCAAATGCTGAGTCGGATACACGTTTAAACATTTTATTATATACCTTTGATTTAAATCAATTATCAACGAACACGAAGTCAGCTTCCTGCTATTAGATTTGCAGTAATATTTCTTTGTACTTCATCAGATTCTTGATCCATCAGGGCTGCTAGTTTTTATTTGCAGCATGGTTTATTATTTTACTGACATCTGCAGGCATATCTGTAGTGCTTGGTAATTTTACTGGTAGTTGTGATTTTCGTCGCATTAATCGTGCTATACTATCTTTGATCGCCGAGAACGCCTTACCAGCAATATTGACAATTGCACCAGCAGCTTTTTCACGAACGACATCAATAGATTTCATAAATAATTGTTTTGCAACAGGTGCTACTTTTTTTTGGAGCTAATCTTCTAAATAACCCTTCAACAACATCACCAAGTCCATCTCCGTAAGTTGCTCTGTAGAACTGGAAGAAGATCTTCCTTGCTGACAGTTGTAACTTTTACAGTAGCTGATGTGACTGGTTTAAATAGTTTTTTAGTGTCTTCTTCGTATTCAGTTTGTGCTTGGTTTTTTCTGAATGAATGAATTTCTAACAGGAAGAAAGTTTTTGATTGCTTGTAATCTTTCTCGAGATATCCTTGCAGTATGAGATTCCGAATGTACCATTATTTTGATATAACATAATGATTTAATTACAGCATCAGGAAAGGTGCGACCTCAGGTTGGTTCGTTTTTGTAATGTACTTGCTCGCGAAGAGTTTTCAGTTAGAAATAACGTGGACTAACCACCAAGAGGGACTCTTAGAGAGGATCTCTCGGAGACAGCCCTCAGTGTATTTAGTTATTTTTGATTTTTAAGGTTATTAATCCCTTTTTTAGGAAGGCTTATTTCGGTATTTGGACGCTTCTACAAAATGGTCTGTTCACCTCCCCTGCTGCTATAGGTCACTCGACCCACGTCAGTTTTCGTTATTACTGCAACGGGAAGTCAAACGGGGGGCAAAGGAAGCAGAGAAGCGAAGCGAAAACTACGTCGTCCAAGAAATCAGTCCCCCAAATCTGTGTTGACACTGATGGACTATTTATCCATCAGTATTAACACATATATAGAGATGTGATTTATCAGACTAAATACGACGCGCTGTGCACGTTAACAAAGAAAACTTTAAAGCAATAAAGAAAACAAAGAATGCCAAATCTCATCTTCTTGTTAGCAAAACTAAAATAAAGAAAAATCATATAAGATCATTCTAGCTGTTTATTTGCCAGACGTCATTTTTCGTTTCAGGGACATTTACTACGTCCTATTATCTAAGTTATCACTACTTTTATAAGGAGTGAGATTAAAACATCCGTTGGACAAATGCATATTGGAAGTGCACATTTTAGGCCATATAATCCTTAGACGGATTTTTGCAGATTACAGAATTAGACGCAGTCTGGGCAGGCCGTGACAAACGCTTGAAGCTAATCGTAGTGTTAGTGACCAAAGTGAAAAGAAACAGCTAGGATCTTCCGACTGTTTGCATCATATATTTTTCGTAGCATGCAACAGAAAAGGCAGAGGTCGTTCCAATTGTAATTATTGGCTGAGATCAGCGTGGAAACGGGATGCTCGTTTGGCGGTGATCTTACACACCATTCTAAAGGTCAAGTTGAGAGAGGCTATATTTTTACAACTCCTTATTGTGTTATGTGATCAAAAGTAATGCTCTTCGTAGTTTTTCGTGTACCTGATTATATTTGAGGATTATATTCTGTAGAAATGGCAGACGAACTTCTGATTTTACAATTCTTCCATATTTATTTTTTGAATATAACTATCAGTTAATAAATGCTACATGACTTAGAGTTACATTGGAAGAAAGCACAGTGGCTCATTGATATAGAGTCGGACTCGCAAATCCAAAGGTATTGGTTTCAAATCTTCCCCCAACAAGTCCGGATCACCTGTTGCGATTTGCCATGATCTAAGCACTCTATCCACTCTCGTTGCCTCGGCTCAATAGTCATTGCTGTGTTGCTGTGTCATTTCACACATATATAGAAAACGACAAAGTAAGTGTGGTGTACGAGATGGATACATTTACCTTTTGTGGAAAATGTACCCATCCAAAAATTACATATCTTGGACTAATTTTTTGGATTTTCTCAATTCAGGTATAGCGGAAATTAACTCAGTTTTGGTCACGGTCAAGTCAATGATAAAATGTTACATACGAAAACATTATTATTTTCAAGACAGGACTATTGTAACTAAATTCTGTCTGGCTCATCTCAATATCTGCTTCAGAAACTTCAAAAATTTCAAAACACAGCTGCTCGGACCATACTTAGAATACCATGATCAGAGCACATCTCCCCGCTGCTTTACCTCTGTCTGCGTGAGTTCGAGTCTCAGCCTCGGCTAAGTTGGTACATGAGAAAGCCTGCCAGTAGCTTCTCGTGGGTCGGTGGTTCTTCCGGCGGTTTTCCAGGGTTCTTCCTCCGCCAATTATACTGGCCGCTATGTATAGCCTATCTTGTGCTGAGAAATGGCGTTAAAACCTACAACAACAACAACAACAACAACTCCCCGATGCTCTGTACCCTACACTGGCTATCCATTCGATCCAGAATCAAACACGAAATTTGTTCTCTGTGCTACGTTTCTCTAGTCAAACATACCTATCCGATCTCACCCATGTGTACACACCAGCAAAATACGTAGGCTCCTCTTCTGACAATCGTATACTCATTATTCCAAGTATGAAAGCAAAGTTATATGGACAGCGTTCTTTTGCATACCAGGGCCCAGCAACGTGGAATGAATTGCCCACTGAACTTAGACATAAGGACACAGTGATCACATTCAAGAGGGCTCTCAAAACTCACTTATTTCGACAGCAAGAACAAACTTAAACACCTAATAATGTTTCCTACCTTAAATATTCTCAGCATGTTTTTTATATAATGTTTTCTAATTTCATGGTGTTTATTTTTGTAATCATATCATTACATGTTTTTTTTTATCTTATAGATTTTGTCTAATGTTGTAAAGCGCTTAGAGCTTCTAAAGATTAGGCGCTTTACATAGTCCTCATTATTATTATTATTTTATTATTATGTAATGAAATAAAGAACATAAAAGTAACTAACAAATAAAGCAAATTAAATATAGATAACATAATTAATTGTGAAGAAAAGCAATATCAGAAAAGGGCATACAACCCCACAAGCCAACCATGCCTTGTTTTTTTTAAAAAAATTTTATTGTTGGTTGTTGTGTTTTATTTTTATTTTGGGCGGGGGTATATCAACACGTCAAGGTTATACCATCTCATTCGCCATAAAGGTTTGTAGCATTTTAACCTTTATCTTTGGAAGCCACGTATGCATGTGAGAACCAAGCAGTATTTTTCTTAGAATGCTGTTCCTCAGTAGATAACGGAGAAGACACACACACACACACACACACACACACACACACACCAGTATGTTTGTTTTCGACCGACTTTCGAACCACTTCAACAATTGGTCATTACATTTGTAAATTGCATAATATTGACGTGGCAAAATAGCTGCAAGGAGTCTTTGAATTTGTATTTGTCCTTTTGTATAGGTTCATTTTTCTTTTTAATCACTTATACTTTCTTTCTTTTTATTGGAGCCGAAAATCTAAAATTAAACTCGGTTCATTTCAGATAAGACAAGAGTGTGCGTGCGACGTGATAATTTTTCCCTATGAACAGTTTCCAAAACATGTTAGCAGAATCGATGCTTACGCCTGGAAGCCCATTGCGATACAAGTAAGTTAAAAAATAGTGTTTTGGTAAATATAAATTGAGAAATATTTCGTTTGTAATAAAATATTTGAGATGAATCAGAGATTTCAAATCGCGGACAGTATTTCCATATCGTCATAAAATTATTGTATGCCCTATAATGGCAGTACCATTTCCTGAAAATGGTGAAATTGCTAGTAAATGGTAATTTAGGATCAAGACAGGAATAAAAGAAAAGTAGATCGAACTTTGGGTTTCCAAATATTTTTTTCGGATTATATTCCTCCAATTTTGGTTATTTGGATTGAAAAAAAAATATATAAAGGAACGTTGCGGTTAATTTCAATAATCAAGATAAATTTAATAATTAACGAAGACCATGACAGAACGTGTCCTGTTTGTTTAAGGAAGAAGTTTGTTCTTTTGTTCTTCTCAGCCAAACAAAATTCAAATTCTTAGCAAAAGAGATTTCTAAACATTATTTATTTCTTTTAAAACAACAGCTAAATATATACATATATGAAATTGTTTGTCATATCTTTTAAGATAAAAATGTTATGGTACTGAAATTTCAAACTAACTTTTTCAGATGATTTTGAAGGATTATGGGTCAGTTATGTGGATGGATTGCTCGATCAGATTCGTGGCAGATCTTAGTCGTGTCTTCACCAGAGCTTTACAAGAAGGGTTTCAGATCCATAGCTCTCTCCGTGGTACAACAACAGCAATTCATACAGACATTTCAACTTTTCAAGCTTTGGGTGAGCTTCCTTGTACATTCAGAGACACTGGCGAAATGTATGCGACCTGGATGGTGGTGCATGCCACAGAATTTGTCGAAGAATATATCATGAAACCATGGGTGTCATGTGCTTTAATTCCAGGGTGCATGGTAGTCAATAGAGGTGTTTCTCCTTGTGGAACTGACAAATACTATCATCAATGTCACCGCTTTGATCAGTCAGTTCTAAGTATTATCCTACACAGGCTATATCGCGGATCCCTAGAGAAAATTCACGTCGGAGATGCCGTGTGGATAAAATGTGGGGGGTATCAATCGCTGTGGATCCTCCCACAGTTCATTAACGAATTTTTGTTTGAGAAAACAAGATCTTGTTAAATTGAGCAAACAGAATTGTATAAAAATGTCGATGCCATTTCCATCTCTGCAAATCGGACATAAACTAGTGTCCAGTTTATTCTTAGCCGAGGCTACGCAGTTATATAACAAGCAATATTTGATGTTTTTTAATTTCTTCTTTTTCGTGTAACTCAGAAAACAGCTAGGCGTGGAATGAATAACACATAACAACTGCATCAGGAATATAGACCTGACAGATACAGGCTCTTACACCTTTCAGAAAAAGTCATCGATATGGACCTGTCAGCATGGATCAGTTCTATAGACCTGACAGATGCAAGCCCGTAAGCCAGAACAATGCACTGACCTATTCTATGACAATGCAGCAATACATTTATTCGATCCGCCAAAGTGTAGATAGTGTTATCATATCGGAACCTTGGCTAGCGAAAATGCGTGCTTCTGTTGCAGTTGAAAATGTTTGGCATTTGTTTAAAACTGTATGGAAACAAAGGTGTAGTTGTAAACGGCAATACACGACACCAAAACTGAAAGGTACAATTAAAAATTCGATTTGTAGCAAAGGTATGCACAAGTTTCGTTGCGTATATGGTATATTTAATCTATTGAAAAAACCTCATTGTTTATGTAATAAAATAGTCTGATAAAAAGGAACAAATATATAGCTAAAATGCTCTGAATGGAAACAAATCCGAATTTAACAAGATACATTTTAACAACTATGCAGTTTGAAAATATACAGGTTAAATCCATTATCCCGTTACTAAAAGTAGGAGAAGACAGTTTAAGCAAGGCCCGAATTTATCAGACGGCCCTTATTTATATCAAACATCTTTCTGATTTAATGATAACATGTAATAATGTGGAAAACCTGCAAGTTCCTTTAATATTTGAAAATCTAACAGACACAAAAATAGTCTTATAAATCGGCCATCATTCTTGTTGTGATAGTGTCCATGACAAATGTGGTGGCTGATTTGTAATACTAAGACGCATATCACATGAACGATACCATATTGTCACATAGTCGGTACGCTTTGCCTACAGTGTGTGCATTTTCATATTTTTTGATATTATACATGTGAACAAATCACTTTATGTGATTCTGATTGGTCCAAATAAGCACACGAAAATGTTATTATCTTTACTGATTGGGTGTGATCGTGGGAAAACTTTTTTAACCCGCCTTTTTGAATATTTTGTTTTCACTGAACATTTTTGGCCGCCTATTTTTTTTTAAATTCGACTCGAGAGAGTTAATTGGGAAAGAAAAGGTCTCGTCTGTTTCAATATTGCCAATTTACCCCCACAGGGGTGTGATATGTCATGTGCAACATATCATAACATGAAAAATGGCAAAAGTCCCAAGACAAGAACAATATCAAGAAGTAAAACTTCCGGTATTGCTAAGATTATAACGAGGGTGGGTGTGTGGATGGATGGGTGGTATATCGGTAGCATGGAATCCAGCCTATATACAAGTTTGGTTTAAATGTGAACTTGCTGAAGTAAATAAACTCACCTTTGTTGACAGAAGAATGTAGACATAAACCGGTCTCCCCAACGGACAGAACTTCATCCAACCACAGCATATTTAAACGGTGAATATGTGGTACAAGCCCGACGTATTCTGTACAATCTAATGTTCCAAAATTAAATACTGCAAATATCCGGTCACAAATACATTACAGTAAAATGTATATTTCAGCATCCAGTAATCTTCTCTTCACAAAAATATCGCAACAATGTATTGTTTAGTTGTGAGGTAGAATTTTAACGTAAACACTGTCACTGTCTTGTGTAGGCCAAACAGACCGGTACTGTGCACCGTATCAAACAATGTGACATTACACACATTGGACATTTTTGACAAATGTTTTGTCTTTTGCAAAATATTCTGTTTATTTGGATGGACGCTTATTCCTTGATTTATAGTTATCAAAAATGTATAATAACTTTAACTATTTCAACTTTGTTTAGACTATTTTTTACGCACAACAAATGAAAGGCACAGGGTCGGTCAGAAAAAACGAAACTATTCGTTCTTCTTTCCTTCTAAATAATTTCTACTGAAATAAAACTATGTGATAAAAAAAATTTAAAATGGGTAATGATTTAATACTAAATTTATGAAACTCGTTAAATAATATCCAGCTTCTGCTCGCCTTCAACTCGTTTCATAAATTCAGTATTAAATCGTTACCTATTTGAGATCCTCTGTGTATCAAACTTATCCATAAAGAACAAGGATTCTTCTTTTCCCTCTTCTTGTATGTGGTTATGTGTTTGTGTTTGGGGTTTCTTTAACCTAGCTTTAACAATTTTAGTAGTATCGCAACGATGTCTGCAGGCCGCTCCGGTGGCCTAGTGGTTCGAGCGTCCACATTGATGCGGCAGGTCGTGAGTTCGATCCCCTGGCCGAGTAATACCAAAGATTTATAAAAATGCTACTAACAGTGCCCCGTTTGGCGTTCAGCATTATAAGTTAGTGTTAGGACTGGTCAGCCTTGTGTCAGAATAATGTGACTGGTGGGACAACATGCTAAATGTCTGCAGCATTTTAAAGTTACATTAAAAATCCAAATCACACATCACATGATGTCTGTATTATATAGATGCTGTACCTTTCAATTGTTGTGCGTAAAAAATAATCCAACTTAGGCCACTGGAGCGGTCTCCTTCCTGTCTATGCTGAATCTCGGTTTTACAATGGATCATGATATAAAAAATTAAACCGAAAACCCCAACAAAAACACGGAACTATGACTTCTAGCTTAAGACGTCAGTTCTTGAAACTTTTCAGCTTCTGTCTTGACCCTATATGCACCACAATCCGAACCTGGGTGAATACACAAACTCAGTTTTGGATATTTAAAAATGAACAAATTAATTTAAAAACAAAATATTCACAAATTGTAAATTATTCACATAATCGTCCTGGCCTGGTGCTCACACCACACATCCTATGTAAATTTGGTATTTGTATCATCCTGGCCTGGAGCTCACACGTTACAGCCTATGCAAATTTTGTATTCATCTGTAATTATCCTGGCCTGGAGCTCGCACATCACATTCTATGCAAATTTTGTATTTATCTGTAATCATCCTGGCCTGGAGCTCACACACCACAGCCTATGCAAATTTTGTATTTATCTGTAATTATCCTGGCCTGGAGCTCACACATCACATTCTATGCAAAGTTTGTATTTATGTTATCATCCTTGCCTGGAGCTCACACATCACAGCCTATGCAAATTTTGTATTCATCTGTAATCATCCTGGCCAGGAGCTCACACATCACATTCTGTGTAAATTTTGTATTCATCTATAATCATCCTGGCTAGGAGCTCACACATCACAGCCTATGCAAAATTTGTATTTATCTTTAATTATCCTGGCCTGGAACTCACACATCAAAGCCTATGCAAATTTTTTATTCATCTGTAATTACCCTTGCCTGGAGCTCGCACATCACATTCAATGCAAATTTTGTATTCATCTGTAATTATCCTGGCCTGGAGCTCACACATCACAGCCTATGCAAATTTTGTATTTATCTGTAATTATCCTGGCCTGGAGCTCACACACCACAGCCTATGCAAATTTTGTATTCATCTGTAATTATCCTGGCCTGGAGCTCACATATCACAGCCTTTGTAAATTTTGTATTTGTATCATCCTGGCCTAGTTGTTACGTATATTTGATTTAATTTATATTTGATTTAATTTAATTGTCGGTTTGTAAGTTTTAATTTTCTTGTTAATTTCATTACATGTCAAAGTAATGTAATTTTGTTTGCTGGAATTTGATAATTTCCAGAAAATTCAGTTTGACCTGAATCTTTTCATAGACACCTAATAATAGAGACATTGTTTCTAATTTTGACTTAGTTCCCGGCCTTGATTCAGAAATCACTGAGACAAGTAAAAAGCTTTCTATTTTTATTTTATTCTCGAGTAAAATGACTAGTTTTTATTAAAATCATACTGGGGGTATGTGACTTTAGATTGTAAACAGCCCGATTTCGCAATTCTGGGTTTTCCGAAATTGCGCAATAGTTAGATTTGTTTGTGAGGTTTAGAGAGATATTTCTCAATTTGGGCTTTTACCTTGGACTCGGAAAGTGTTTGTTTGTGACCAGTTTGGAGTTATATTTTAATTTGTATTCAAATTATTTGGATTCTAAAAGATTATTTCTTTTTCCTGGAAATATTTGAGTATTCATTCAGAATTCTTGGACAAAGATATTTATTTAAAATTTATTTGGAAATTTAAACACCGGAATAGCATTGTCTGTGAAAAAAGAGATCTGTAGACACTGCAGCACCATAAAGGCTACATTAGACGTCATCGCCTTCGATTTTGGATTTTTCGTCGGGATTTGAACTCAGATTTCTTTAGAACATTTCATTGCTAGGACGTCTCAAATTTAATTCTTTGAAAATTCTTGGATTATTTTTTGGATTTGATTCTTAAAACCGTCAGTCTTATATTTTATGTTTACTTTGTTTTGCAGGGAAATAAATTATTGTTGTTTTAACTCTTTCTTTTATTACTGTTTATTAGAGCCTAAACACGTAACATAAGATAGTGCTCACACCACACAGGCTTTGCAAATTTGGTATTGATCGGTAATCATCCTGGCATGGTGCTCACACATCACAACCTATGCAACGTCGGTATTTATCTGTAATTATCCTTACCTCGTGCTCACACCTCACTGGCTTTGCAAATTTGGTATTGATCGGTAATCATCCTGGCCTGGTGCTCACACATCACAACCGATGCAACGTCGGTATTTATCTGTAATTATCCTTACCTGTTGTTCACACAACACAGTCTATGCCATGTCCATATTTATCTGTAATCATCCTGGCATCAGTTCTGGTCGATTATAATTTAGATTTTTAAGTTAACTATCAATGTTTGTCATGTATAAATTACTATTTAACATTAGAAATGCGTAACATACTATTCACAGCTGAACCGAATAAAAGGCAGAAATGGGACATCCTGTTTTGTAAAACAAGATCGCGTTTCATTCAAAAAAAGCAATACTTTTTTAAAAAGCAAACAACAAATGTTATGTGATTAAAATGATTCGCAATTCATCGGGTTTTTTTTTCTCTCTTATCAAGAATGGTGCATACATACCTACGTTTATGATATAACATACAAAATTATTAAATTTCAACCTCGAGAAAAATGGATCAATACTGCTGATATATTTTTATTAAAATAATCTGTCTTTGGCGTATCTATCACGTGATATCCTAAAGACGTCCTTTTCAACCACATGTACATGGCTTTCATTTAATTGCCAAAAAAATGTATGGGTGGATGAGGTGGCAGTGAGCAATTTTTTTTTTAAAAAACATTAACAATAGTTTTCCTGACCTTAATAGAAAGTAAATTTGATTGATGATGAAAGTTCCTTATTATCCATTCTGTCCAGTCAGTAAATTACTACACTGAGCTGATGCTACAGTGTTATATAATCCAAACCAATTTTAAACAAAGCTTGTGTATTTTCTTTCAGCTTTACAAGGACACACTTTTGCCTACGGACATATTCCTTAATATTTGGATGACGTCATTGCTCTATTTACCGTGACCAAACGATTATTTGTGAATCGTTCTCCAAAATAGGTAACCTTTCCCATTGCCGATCTGTTCCAAGCGCTTACTTCGTTCAGGACACACAGCCTCCTTAACAAATTAATTGGCATTTAAACAAGTGGCGCAAGGTGTAATCAGTGACAAATAAGGGTCGATATCACTTAGCTACCCGATGTGGTGGAACGTGCATAACTGTCAATATCATCACCGACAATTCTTTACGTCCAAATGCTTGTTCAAAGTCAGCCTTAACTGAGTCGAGGTAAAACCATATATCTAAAGAAAAGACTGCTTTATCCGAGTCTACGTAAAAGTATCTTTCTAAATAATAGACTGTCTCATCAGAATCTACGTAAAATTATACGTCTTAATAATCGACTGCCTTGTCCGGGTCAGCAGCAGAGGAGGCGAACAGACCAATAGTCGAAAAACGTCCAAATGTCGAAAATAAGTCTTCCTACAAATGAGCGAAAAAAAGAAAAGCGTCGACAGATTTTAAAAAGCGTCGACACTTTACTGAGAGAGTCTCTATGGAATTTGTCTAATTAATATTACTCCATTGTCGTTGGTGATTTTTTCTAGTTTATTATGCATGTTGTTTACGCAATTACGTCTTCGCGAGGTCATGCTCCTCTGCTGCTATATTAATTAAATCATTATGTTACAATAAAATGGTACATCCGGAATCTTACACTGCAAGAATAGGACGAGAACGATTAGAAGCAATAAAAAAATTTCTTCCTGTTAGAAATTCATTTAGACAAAACCTACAAGCGCAGCAACAATCACAAGTTGAGTACGAAGAAGACACTAAAAAACTATTTAAGCCCGTCACTTCAGCTACTAAGAAAGTTTCAACGGCTGTTGAAGAAACTATATGGGGAGATATTGCGGAGGAATATGAGAAGAGGAAAAAGGGTATTTTTCCAGTATTAGAACAAACTGCAGCGCAGACTGAAAAAATAGCAAGAAGAGCCAAACAAACAAAAAAGATTTTACGGGATCTTCCAACTGATATAGCTGCAGCTCAGCCTCCACCCGTCGATGAAGAAATAATTGAAGGTATTGGAAAACTTCGTACTGAAGTCGCCGAAGTGAGAAAAGAACTTGCATCTGAACCCAAACCAGTAGAAGAAAACGTAGAATTGATTGCAAAATTTAACGAAGAGTTTGTCGAAGATATTAGAAATACTAAAATTGAAGAACTACCTGAAAAAATATTAAATAGTATATTTAATAAATCTAATATTTTAAAATCCAGTCATAAAAAAGTAAGTAATGATAATATTATTAAATGGATGTATCGCGTATATAGAGACAAAAAACAAGCTAGAGGTCCAGAATACAAAAGTATTGATAAAGAAGTAAAAAGACTTTATGAGAGAGAGACTGGAACAACTAGAACAATAACAACTCTCCCAGCAGGAACCTTCATATCAGCTTCCTCCACCGCGGCAGGAACCTTCATATCAACTTCCTCCACCTCTGCAACAAATAGAACAACAACAATCTTCTTCACCGCAGCAAAAGTTGATGTCGGAACTTAAAGGGTCTGAAGAGCTACTTAAAAAAACAAAAGAAGAAATATCACCCTTAAAACTATTTAAGAAAACAACAGAAGAAGGAGCAACCGGAAGTGGTTTGGGAAATAATTTTGTTTGTCCCGATAATATCCTCAATGACGTGTCACGGTTAGAAGTTCTCATAGGGGGAAAACGTGCCAGAAATAACTCACCAGAAATAACCAATGAAGCAGCTGATATTTGCCAGAGATTATTTCGCGGCGGCATCATGGATATCAGTGCTTACCGGGAATTTATTGATGAGCTCGTTGATGATTAGTCACCGCGATTAGATAAATGGTAAATAAAATAAGATGATAGTACACAATAATCATCGTAAATCCGTATCGGTCAGAGCGGTAAACTCACGATTACCAATCTATAGAGTTATTTACAGAGATGGACTTGGTGATGTTATTCAGGGATTATTTACAAGGTTAGCCCCAAAAGCAGCACCTATTGCAAAACAATTATCGATGAAAGCTATTGATATTTTTCGTGAAAAAGCTCTTGGTGCAATTGTCAATGTTGCTGGTAAGGCGCTCTCGGCGATCAAAGATATCTAGCACGATTAATAAGACGAAAACGACAACCAGTAAAATTGCCAAGTACTGAAATTATGTCCGCAGATGTCAGTAAAAAAAAATAAATCAAGCTGCAAATCAAAAACTAGAAGCGTTAGCAGATCGGGGACTCGGTGAATCGGGAAATAATATTTCAAGTTTGATATCAGGAAGTGGAACTTTACGAAGTGGAACTTCACGAACGCGGTAATCAACGTGTTAGACGAAAATAATTACAATAAAATGTTTAAGCGTGTATCCGACACAGCATTTGACATGGAAGCACCTGTCCTTAAAGATGAATCGGTACGTGATTATCAGTTTTATTCTTATGACGCACGAACACCAGATCAACGTGGAGGAAGAATTGAACTACAAGTTCATGACACAAGTAGATACTTTTTACCCGCTGAGGCTTTTATTGAGGTAGAAGGTACAATTGTAAAAACGGATAATACTAATTACGGAAATGAAGTAAAAGTTGGGTTTGTCAACAACGGGATCATGACATTATTTGATAGCGCCACGTATATGATTGATCGAAAAAATATTGAATCGTTTCAGAAGGAAGTCGACGTTGCTACAACAATAATAAGATTGGCAAGATATTCTGATGATTATACAAGATCAGCAGGTCCCACAATGATGTTTGCGAAAGATAATTCTAATCACCCTGAAAGCGATCCGTATAATATAAGACGACCAAGAAATGATACCAATACCGCTAATGCTGCCGTGTGGCCAGTAGTTCATGGTTCTAATGAAAATTTCAACTTGAGATTTGCAGCGCGTAGAAATATGTTGATAGGAGCCAATAGAAGTTTTTCATGTACAATTCCACTATCGCATATTCTTGGATTTTGTAGGAATGTTAAAAAGGTTATTTTTGGAGCTAGAACCACGGTTGTTCTTGTAAGAAAGGGTGATGATAACGATGCTCTGTGGAGACCCGCTGGTGATGCTGGTAAAGTAGTATTATCGAAACTTTCACTGTGGATGCCGGTAATGACTTCAACGATCGCAGAAGAACAAAAATTGATTTCTTTCATGGACACAGGTGGTAAATCCTTGTTGTCATGGTTAACAACAAGCACAGATAGTATGCAAACTGACGTGAACTCGCTGATATTATGAACCTGGCTGGAGTTGACCCAGATGAGGTTGTTATTTTTCAGGATCAACATGGTAAACTAAAAACCAACAATATTAAATGGAATGATATAATTCGACGAGTACTTGGTGCGGTCACGGATATTATTCCTGTGTTTACTAACGGCGGTAGAATCAGGGATTCAAGTATATCGTTTACAACCATCAGAGATCAAATTACAGCAAGTGTTGCTAATCGCGTGAAAAATACCGGTGACACAATATCGGGTGAACTCAGCATGAACGGAAATAAGATAGTAGTTTTGAGAGATCCAACATCTGACGAAGACACAGCAACAAAAAAATACGTTGACGTCAACTACAACACCGTAGATGGTAAATTATCCACGTTGCGGGCCGAGTATGATGTGCACGTAGGCGCTTTTGGAAGATTTCGATGAAATTTTCAAAAACCGATGAATTCATAGATAAATTCTTAGGCACTCCGCACGCCATTGACATAAAACTCGTTGATATCAAGACGAACATCAACACAACTAAAAAAACACTCGAAGATGTCGTAGAGGGGATTCCTGAGATCGTTGCACGAATGAAAAATTATCCGATTACATGATAAGATTACATACAGCGACGGTCGCATACTCGAAGTTATCTTCGTTGTTATCAGCGAGTCTCAGTGATGGAATGATTTCTGACTTTGAGTTTTCAGAAATGATTAAATTATATAACAGCGCTGTTAAAGGTACAAGTATTAATAATGACGGAATTACTCCAGCAGATCGTGATGAACACAACCCCGCACAAAACAACGATGATCTCGGTAAGCTCGATTAATCCTGAATTTAACATCAATTTTCCAACTGCAATTCCAGTAAAAGAAATTGCACTAGCGCAATTACGAGTATACCATAGTTGGCCAAATATCAGATCGAAATCATATAATGGTACACAAGCAAATAATTCGCTTGTATTTGCTAATAAAAACAAACCCGATGGAACACCTGATTGGGTCGTTGTTGGAATACCAACTGGTAGTTATGAGATCGAACAAATCAATGAAGAATTTCAGCGCAGAATAAATCAATAACAGGAAATGAATCAAAATATCAATTAATGTTCATGAACCAACGCTGTCTTCTGCAATTGAAATAAACTCTCCTGATCACGTCGTTGATATTTTTCAGTCCACGATAAGATCCGTACTAGGTTGTCCTGAAATATCACCACCAATACCTGCACAGATACCAGAACCAACTCGGGCTGATTTTACATCAACGAAAAGTTTTCATCATAATATTAAAACGAATTATACGAGTTTTTGGTGGAACATAGAAAAACGGGTATGGGATAAACGGGATCAATTTCGTGTCAAGCAAACTGGTGAATATTATTGGTTTTTACACAACGCTGATAACGGTAATAACCTGTATAATTCATTTTACGATATAAATATCAATAATGTCATTAATATCATAAATTCAGACCATAAAGAACAACTAAATAATTTGCGTATTCTTTTTTATGAATATTTGTCTGATTTGACATCATAAACTTGGTTTTTGAATCATCGGGCAATTATAGAAGGTTTTTCGCAACCAAATACAAAATACCCGAAGATGACATTGCAACGTTTAAGTTCCCTGATTGTAATCCAGATTAAGAAAATCTGTCAATGATGTCATTGATGAATATTTTCCTAAAATAATCGATGCGTGGAAAAAAATAGCCCCACCAGCAACTGTTCTTAGATATAATAATGATGGACACGGCGGAGGTAGACATGTATCTCCGGGAATCGTTCATATAACATCACCACTCGCGGTTAATCTAGTTTGTGACGTAATCGCTGGCAGCTATCAAAGAAATCTTGGAAAATTAAATCAGGCTCGACAAGGATACGTTTTATACATGTTTATACCACAAGTTCCCCCTGGGGATTTGATCGTGCAAGAACCAACTAATCCTGTTTATCTGCGGTGTCATAATACTATATTAATACGAATAAATTTTAAACTAACTGACCACATATGACACTTAATTGACCTGAAGGGAGAGGAATTGATTGTCAATCTATATGTAAGGTCGTAGATCTTTATCTTAAGATTGTCGTAAGATTTTATCGTAGATTTTTCAGAAATATTTTAATTTATCAGAAATATTTTATTTTATCAAAAATATTTTAATTTTATCAGAAATATTTTATTTATTCTGAAATATTTTATTTATTCTGAAATATTGTATTTTATCAGAAATATTTTATTTTATCAGAAATATTTTATTTTATCAGAAATATTTTAATTTATTCTGAAATTGATATGGTGGTTGATACTCAGAATCATGCAAATCGATGAGTTTGTTAATTCTGAAGGGTATTTAGGTACCCAAAATCATGCAAATCGATCAGTTTGTTAATTCTGATGGGTATTAAGGTACTCAAACTCATGCAAATCGATCAGGTTGTTAATTGTGATGGATATTTAGGTACTCAAAATCGTGTAAATCAATCAATTTTGTAATCCTGATATGTAGTTATGTACTCAAAATTAACAAAATCAATCAGTTTTGCAAAAAATATTACAAAAAAATATTATATTATTATTCCGAAATATTTTTCTTTTATCAGAAATATTTCATTCTATCAGAAATATCTTAAATTGATATGGTGATTGGTACTGAAAATCATGCAAATCAATCAGTTGGTTAATCCTGATGGGTATTTAGGTACTCAAAATGGTGTAAATCAATCAATTTTGTAATCCTGATATGGTGTTTGGTACTCAAAATCATGCAAATCGATCAGACTTTATGAAAAAAATAAAATATTTCAGAATAAATAAAAATATTTCAGAATAAATAAAAATTATTTAAGAATAAATATAAAATATTTCTGATAAAATAAAATATTACACGTGTTCGGTCGTTTCACCAACGAGGTTACTTTGGATCGTTTCACCAACGAGGTTACTTTGGATCGTTTCACGATCTAACATAATTTTTCTTAATTGTCTTATACGAGTACTAATCATTTTCTTTGCCTCGTATTCGTGGATAACTCCAATCTAATTTTTTCTACTGCGGCAGAGAGAGGAACGAATTCCTTCACTTGATCATCTTCTACAGTAGCTAGTGACCGGAACATCGCCGCCTGAATACGTTTTATGAACTTGTATTCAGACGACGGTGTAAAACTACCATCATTTTTACGTTCTTCTAAGATTTCAAAATCAGAAATAATCTTTTCAGGATTCAGTTCATCAGATATATTAATTCCATCTTTTTCTAATTTTTTAATAGCAACAATTACATCATTAATATTTTCATGGTTCATTATTTAGTATATATATATTTAAAAGAAAAAATATATCCTCAAACCCCTAGTCGAGTGTTCTAGCGAGTTCATGAGGATGTTTCAAGAACAGCACAACATATAGTATTTACATATTTACAACCCAGAACTCGTAGCTTGCCACCTCATTCTACCAAGTTCAACGGGCACACGAAACACTACCCCCTATGACAGCCCCTAACCCGTCAAACAACGGTCTAGAGGCCAAGAGGCTGCGTTTGGTGAAGACAGAGCACAAACATATACAATGAATGAATGACATGAAATATATGCAATTAATGAATCTTAATTAAGGACGGCACAAACATATAGTGTTTACATATTTGCAACAAGAACTCGTAGCTTGCCACCGCATTCGACTAAGTTCAACGGGCACACAATACAATGAATGAATGAAATATATACAATGAATGAGTGACATGAAATATATACAATGAATGAATGAATGAAATACATACAATGAATGAAATCTTAATTAAGGACGGCACAAACATATACAATGAATGAATGAATGAGATATATACAATGAATGAAATCTTAATTAAGGACGGCACAAACATATATGGGGCCATTTTCTACGTTCAACAGAACACCCACCCCCAATAATCAGCCCGTGGGTGATACAAAACATGTATCAACCACCAGTGACGTGGTTGGAGGGGTTCTGTTGAGCGCAGAGGGGCTGGCGGTGCCCCAATTAATTATAAAATTCGCTAATAAGCGTAAACCACCGACAGTTGTCAGTCATGGGATTCGATCCTGGGGCCGTGAGTATAACGGTCAGATACGTTATCAACTGAGCTATCGAATCATCTAACAATACATGTTTCAGAAGTTATTATATACCTACAGATCAGTTTCTGAATAGATTGTGTATATTTCAGTATGGATATAATAAAACAGCGGTTTCTGAATATATTGTAAATATTTCTGTATGGATATAATAAAACAGCGGTTTCTGAATATGGAAATGAGAGCAGCGTGTTCTGCCTTGATTTCTCGTAACAGATTGTAAATATCTTGCACTAACAGCGTGTTCTGCCTTGATAAAATATATTTACATACTACCACTGCACCATCAAACGTTTTACCACCTACAGATCGGTTTAAATATTGCTGTATTTCTGAACAGATTGTAAATATCTGCATTAAAACATGTTTTGTCTCGATTTCTCGTAACAGATCTAAAAATAACTCCGCTGTATTGTACGATGTAAAATACGTTTATTCTTCTATTTTGTAAGTTAGAAACCATAAATATCTTTCTTTGGTATAATTATTGATATTAATTACGATGTAGATGATTAATTGACTAATAACGACCATAAAAATCAGAAATCTACAAAGAAAGCTATATTGAGAGAATTATCTCCCTTACGCATAATCGAAAAATCAGTAGTATATGGGGGAAATGTTGCGACCCAAAATAATAAATGGTTAATATATACAATTTAAGGTAGTGATGATAGTTTATCTCCATTAACAATATTGGAAGGTGATTTTCTGTTTATATTTCTTGGAAAAAGTGGATTTATATATATTTTCCGCGGCAAATTGTACTGAAGGCGAATTAACATCAAAATATTTGCCAGCTGAATTTATTGATTGAAATATAATTTCTTCGCCAGTTTTTATGTTTGTAGATTTTTTCGCCCTCTTTTCGGTTGTCTTACATCTCCCAGTATTACCACGTGTATTATTCTCGCTCCGTGTAACAGCTTGAAGGTTGCATAAATTATTATTTTGAGGATTCCCGTCAATATGATCGATTACAAGACGGTCTTGGATCAACCCCTTGTGACATTCATACACGAATTGATGACAGAGATAAGGTTTCTTCCCAACAATAAACATTAGATAACCATGATTATTAATATAACCAACTGGAACTTTTTTCTGACAATTTCTGATCATGCCATCAATATTTGATTCGTAGTTTGTTATTATACGATGTGGAATAAATTTATTTTGCTCCATTATACAATAATATTATTTATTTAAATCATAATTTGTCTGAAAACTTAGTTAGATAATCCTCCACGGAGTTTATAGCGTTGTTATTGACTTTGTCAGGGTCGTATTTTTTTTTGGTCATAATATCTTTTAAGCTCTCTATATCGTTTACCCCCACAACACGCACACAACTGTGTTTTTCCTCGTAATCCAGCACCACATCGCAGACATGGTATTGGTCCTAAGCTTCCACGGTAAACGCACTGCATGTGTTGTCCGCAGAATTCCCTTTTACAGGATTTATTACAACGAGTCAATGAACCCACCATGAACCATTTGCATTGAGACATTGTATATATAATATTTTTTATTTAATTACTTGTCTGAAATATAATATGAACGAATTCGATAGATTATCCCGAATAAAGCCCCTGAGCGGAGATAAATTTAATCTCGACAGAATATCTCCTAACCTACCGATGCAAGATCTGGTTGATCCGAAAAATAAAAGTTTGATTAATAAAATTCACGACGCCAAGAAAGAATTTCATGCAGATGGTGCATCTCATGTCTGGTCAACGTTCAAGATTATACGCAACAAAGATATCATCGACGCTACGATGAATGACAAAACGAGCGACAACTATCATCGAATACCTTGATAATCGAAAGTATCTTTTCAGAATAAAATTTGTCGTGTTGACAGAAACAGATGATTGGATTATCCGTGACAAATATGATCCTGTCCACGGTAATAATAAAACTGTCGTACTAAGTAAAGTTTCCAAACCAGGTCTATTGACCGGTATTGACAAACCGTATTATGAACGAGCATATCCTGTGACCGCGGTTATTTATGGAATCTATGTGATAAATGAAAAACCCAACGTTGATAAACTGGCGCCGATGAAATTTTCAAAAATAAACTGTGTAGCCGAGGGAGCAATAGAACATTTTACAAACGCGGCCCGTGGAAACGGTCTAACGGATAAAAGACGTAAAATAATAAACACGTGGGGAGAAATGGTTAAAGATACCAGTGCGTCTATCAAAGTTATCGCTGGGTTAGGATAAATATTACAATTTCCAATAACCGTAGCAACGATAACAGGAGAGATTTTGTATGAATCAAAATATAAATCAAAAGGAGCTTACATCGAAATTATTGATCATAACGCACACGCGTGGACTAACGTAGTAACAATATTTCCACGAGATCGAACTGTCAAAATTTACCGCGGAGATATGTTTGATTTTATTAAGAAATAAGTAAAAACGATCCTGTGTCAATATGGTTATTTCAGAGTTCTAACGACGAATCAGATATGGAAGAAAAAAAAAAATTTGATCAGTTTGTGAGACCAAATGGCGTTTTTTATCGAACAGATCTTCTTCACGAGAAAATGAAAAATCTTGCACTGCAATATACTGATGATACTGACGAACTATTGAGCAACTGTTTTACTGTTCCGTCAGTTGCGGCTCATTTTGCTAGAAAGAAAAATTCGTGGAAGCCAACTCGGTCTGATTTTCTCAATGACATAATACTGAGTTGTGTCGAATATGGACACGGCGGACTATGGAATACTAAATGCGATCTTAAAGATGTTATTTCAGTTGATATGGTCGCGTGTTATCCCGGGAGTTTTCTTGGATACGGAGATTGTTCTGTGTACTTTGAGCGATTCGGTCATCCGACTCACGAGATGACACGAGTATCGATAAATGGACCATTACCAGATTTTGACCTGACTGGATTTGCTCGTATCGAGTCATTCGAAATGTCTAAAGGACTTCATCCAATTTGTTATGTTTGGTTTGGAAAACATTTTTCAGAAAAAATGTGGACACCAATAGTACTGTTACGGTATATGCTCGACTGTGCGATGTTAGCACGATTGATTGTAAGTGAAGCAATGATATCATACCGGAAACAAACCGAAGTTTGGTTACCACAGCAAAAGAAATATTCTGATGAAACCGATTACGAGAATAAAATTACAAAAGATCTTGGTAGAAAAATAATCGGCAAATTTACCCAAGGAGGAGCATATGATCACAGACGACATTGTACAAGATTGATTATAGATGATGCTGAGTTAGATTTTATAATCGCTGATACAACGAACAGAAATACATTTATAAGTCGAGAAATAGCTATCTTGTCAAATGGAAATAAACTAGGTACAATTGAGAGCTCCATGAACGGTGAGTCAACGCAGTATACTCATTTAAGATCTTCAATGCTTGCGTACGTTTCAATAAACCTATTATCTATGATAAATAAGGTTTCTACACTTGCTGTCAGAGTTGCTACTGATTCGTTTTATATAAGTAAAAAATATTCAATACTGTTAGAAAAATTAAGCATAGGCACTTGTGCATCGTGGGGTTCGTGGATAATAAAAAAGGAATATATACTCGATTATTCCGAATATGCTGATGTTGCGGTTAAAGATATTTACCTGATAAAATCAGGCAGAAATAGTCAGATATCTTCTGCACCATCGGTATACGATCCAATAACCAGACACAAGACAGTTTATCTAAACGGACCTGGCGGTTCTAGTAAAACCACTGGAGCTATCGAACTGTTTCAGAATTCAGATATGATTGTGCTAACACCTACACACAGACTCGCGCAAGAAATGAAACAACGAGGAGTACAATCATGTACTTATCACAGCTTCTTCCGATGGAAGGGTGATACATGGACATCTTTAAGGATGGGAGAAAAATATATTCCAAGGATCATAATATGGGATGAAATATGCACTGTACCGCTAGAAACATTAAAAATGTTTCTTGATTGGTTATTAACAAGAAATACTGCCGTGATAACGTGCGGAGATCACGGTCAACCACCACCCGTAGTTGGACCATCTCCACATGATTGGCTAAAAAATTTCGTTGACCAATACGAAGAAGTGGCTGATGATCATAGAGCACTTGATGCAACGTTGAAGGAATTTAAAAAATTAATCAGACTACAACCGAATAAAATTAAGTGTGAAGTAATGCGCGAGATAATTTCAGAAACACCCATGAAAGACTTTTTGCGCGCGTGGAGACCAAACGATTTGATAGTTGCAAGTAGAAAGATAGTTCGCGATACACTTCAACGGGAGTTGTTTCAGTTACAACGAGAAAAGTTTCCAACGTTGCCAGTTCCGTTATGTTATCGACCAGCAGATACGCGACGGCAAAATATTGACGTTGATATACCAGGACAGACCGAGTCAAGGAAACAGAATCTTGTATTGAACGATATTGTTGCAGTTGATGTTGATATTGTTGAAGATGCTCAACGTGCTGATAAATCCCCGTGGACGCTTGGATACGCGATGACGATTCATTCATCTCAGGGATTAACTATTACTGATACAGTTGTTTAGATCGTTGATGATCGTATCGAATGGTCGAACTTAGTTTATCTTGCAGTGTCTCGAGTTAGAAAAATATCTCAATTAAGACGAATCTTCATGGACTCGTCAGTGATTAGTGATGACCTCGATGAATATCGAGGTGATATAATAAGAAAAAAATTATCTGGTTATAAACAAGGTGATAAAAAAAACCGATTTTGATCTTGATGTTGATTTTATTAATGCGCTGAAACAACAACAGAATAATCATTGTGCAAGTTGTAATTGTATAATGTTATGGCGGTATCTGAAAAATGATCCAAGACAATTTACCGTAGATAGAAAAAATAACAATCTTGGTCATACACGAGAAAATATCATGTTGACCTGTCTTGAATGTAACCGACGTCGCGGCGCTAGTTAAGTGATTTGGGTGGTAATTGTGTGTCATCTGGAATTACTTGTAATTGTTCACGTACAAATCCACGTTGAGGAGCAGTTGAATCCAGTCTGTAGATTGCGGGTCTACCTGAGGATCTTGTTATGTTAGATATCTTATGTGTGGTAACACTCCAAATAGGATCAGTCGCTCTTTTTTTACCACCTTCAAGTTCACCGGGCTCATATAAATACCTTACAGTGATATTACCTAATACTGGCTGTGCTGAAAGATCACGTCGTTGTACGGATATATGTTTTTTTTGTAATTGCATGAATAGGTTTCATGTTGGTCGTTCGAGTTACTTCATTATTTAACGCGGCTATCGCACTTGGTAATCTTGCAACCCATTCACGAGATCTCGTATCCTGAATAAATTCCTTCGCGTATTGATATCCAAATAACGGCTCAGCAAGTGTTCGATTAAATCGTTCAACAATTGCCTGATCACGATGAATTGCAGTATGTCCTCGTCGTATTTTGGTATTATGTTGTTTCATCAGCGATGATACTGGACCAAGAAATTTCTTGCCAGGGTCAACGTGTAGCAGCTGTGGCCATCGTAGACCACCTCGTTGATAAATTCGTTTAAACGCATCGGCTACTTCAGATGCTGTCTTTGTTGGCAACGGCTCTGCTTCTTTATATCTACTTGCAACATCAACAACGGTTAGCGCGTATTTGTACGTTTTTCTACGTACAGTATCATGTGGTAAAAACAGAATATCAGCTTGATGAACTTCATTAGGAACACTGACACTGAAATATGCAAATCGAATTTGCTTAGGTGGCGGTAGGTAAATTTGCCATATTGCCTGTTTGGATAACCACGCTTTAGCAGTAGAATGTTTAACCGCTGCTACATCAGCAAGTTTACTAATTGCTGCTTTACCTTTCCAGTATCCAATTGGGGAATAATAAATCGATTCCATTTTATATATTACCAGCCCCTAGCGCTAATTTACCTTTCATTGCGGATCTTACTAACCAATTAGCTAATTTTTCTTTGATATTTTTATTTTTGATGGAATTTAGCGCATGAATTAATTTCACATCTGCAATATGCCTATGTTGTCGATCATTGCTTTTATACGTATTATCATGAGCATGACATGCTTTATCAATAGCGTTTATTGGTTCCTCGCCTGGTTTTGGTTGATCCTGATTGTCAAGCCTGATATCGAGTCGAGTCTCAGGACCGCAATAATTATATCCTGGTAGATGTTTTTCTCCTGGGTATTTAGCCCACGGAGTTCCCTGTAATTTTCCTAATTTTGCTGCAATATCACCTCCTCGTTGCTTTTTTGCTTTTACTTGACTTTGGTTTTGGTTTTTCACCTGACTGCGTGGAGATAAATTTGAATTTCTTTGTACCACACCGCGTACACTTACCCGTAACTACTGATCTATTATTTTTTGTGGTAATAGTTGTTAGTGTATCCGTCGGGGTACGCGTCCTGCACTTCACACAATATAAATCCATAGATATTTTATACAGCATGGATATAACCGATTTCTCAGCGACAAGAAAACGAGAACCTGTTAAGCACCATCCCTGCGTTACCAAATTCCATCAGAATGATAATAATAGGACTATCTGGAAGTGGAAAGACACAGTTGTTACTTAATCTTATAATGAGATGGTTAAAGTGGGATAAATTGCATTTGGTAGCCCCGTCAGTTGATGATCAACGATGTTATGATGTGCTTAAGGATTTTAGTGAAAACGCGCAAATAGATAAAGATAACGATGTTATCGAGTTTATAACCGATATTGATGAAGCACCATCAGTAGATTCCATAGACGGATTTATTAATAATTTAGTTGTATACGACGATGTGATGCTGGACAAACATTCAAATCCAGCTAGGATTTTTTCTCGAGGTAGACATAAAAACACCGATGTCATTTATGTTACTCAGCGATACACACAAATACCAAAAGTGATCAGAGATAACTAATATTTTAGTTGTGTTTAATGTTGTTGATAAACATACGTTGCGAAATATTCATCAAACTTGGTGCAGCGGTGACATGGATATAATTAAATTCAGAAACTTCTTTTCACGAGCGCAAGCTACTCCGCATGGATTTATAACAATAAATTTGCACGATCCTAGAACAAGATATCGTATTGGACTTGATAAAATATTTGGATATTAATATAGCAGCAGGGGAGGCATGACCTCGCGAAGACGTAATTGCGTAAACAACGCGCATAATAAACTAGAAAAAAATCACCAACGACAATGGAGTAATATTAATTAAACAAATTCCATATAGACTCTCTCAGTAAAGTGTCGACGCTTTCTTAAATCTGTCGACACTTCTTTTTTTCGATCATTTGTAGGAAGGCTTATTTTCGACATTTGGACGTTTTTCTACTATTGGTCTGTTCGCCTCCTCTGCTCCTGGGTCTATGTGAAAGTATCTGTCTAAAGAATAGACTGCCTCGTCCGAGTCTACGTAAATGTATTCATCTAAGAACAGACTGCCTCACCCTAGTCTATGTAAAAGTATTCGTCTAAATAATGGACTGCCACAGCCGAGTCTACGTAAAAGTATTTGTCTGAATAACAGACTGCCTCATCCGAGTCCACTTAAAAGTATCTGTCTAAAGAATAGTCTCCTTCAGGTCTGCTTATATATATATCTGTGTAAAGTATAGTCTGCCTCATCCAGGTCTACGTAAAATTATCCTTCAAAGGACTCAGGCAAATTTATCATTTATAGAAAGCAGCTAAAACCATTTAGACAACTAATGATGACCTTTATATCCTGGTAAGGAATAGAACCTTTCTCGTTGTCTGTAATAAATATATTAAAATTAATCAATATCAGTACATAGTCCTCTTCCAAATAACTACAACACCTACTGCATATACTAAGATATTGCTTTTGCATACATAAAGCCTTCTGACACTTGTAAATTATTCGTGGAAATAGTTTATTATACAAATTAAGTTTCCCTATAGTCAATGATGTCCTCTAATCATACCGTGTCACTATTGTATTAAAGTTGCGGTGTCTTCATTTAATTTGTTATATTTATCCTGACAGCTGCTAGGTCAATTTCATTCGTTTTTTTTTTGTTTGTTTTCTTTTTGATGTTGCTGATCTTTTTGTTGTATATTTTCACTTAAAAATACGTTTTCTTAAGGTCTGTTCCTTAAACACCAATATCCCACACGAGGAAGGCTGCACAGCCTGCAAAGAAGCATCGGATAGACTAATCTGCAACCATATGCCGGATACCGAATCGTTCCGAATTTTGGTGACAATTAATATCTTTACTGTCATTCAGTATTTAATATGTCCAGTAAGAAATGTAATTTATCTCCTGACATGTAAACTCGGTGCTGCTGAAAATGTTTGCTAAATGATTCCTTTCACAAACAACGGAATATCAACGAGAGTCGCATTCGTAGCAAGATCAATATGAAACGCTCCAATTCGCCAATCATTACCCCTCAAAGGATATAAAACACATTTGACACGGATACTTTATATGAAAACTCGTGAATAATTTGACCAAAAGCAAATCCTATCTTCCCTAGTCAATATTATCAACATTACAGTAAGGCTTCCATTTTTCATGCGCATCCAGTTCTTGCTTCCAAAAGTAAAATATTCCATATCTGTTTATACAAACTATTATTTTCTTTACTACCATAACTTTACTGGTACATCTCTTAATATCAAGTCTAAAACGGCGTTAATTTTCACCACGTACATTTTATGTCCTCTGTCCTCATCCTGGAACTAGGTAAAACCAATTTTGTTTTCAGTACAATGAATACGTTTTCGCTCAAATGACCTCATCTTTGATTCTTGTTTAAAAAGATTTTACTAATTTGACAATATAAAAAGACACAGTTTACTAATTTTAGGACCATTAGACATATTTCCTCTTTCTTTCCTACCATTACTTAACTCTTGTTTGTAGATTCCCCATTCTAACATGTAATATTCTGTGTTTTCTCTGCTTTTGAGTCTAGATTTGTAATTTGTTTCCTGTCTAAACGAAGTGAGTGATTAGGTTGAAATGTTGGTAACTTTTTACAATTGCGCTGTTACAAATGTATGTGTCGAAAGCTTCCTAACGGCATGTACATTCAGACCAAATGAATTTAAATCCGGCAACGTTTGAAAACAAAACTCAGAGCTTACGGTTACCTTAGAAGGAGAGGATATATTAGATACATTGAGGAGCATATTGTAACAAGATAACCGGATGGGATATTTCGGATTGACAACAGAACACGTTTTGACGACACATAGATATGGTTTAATGTGGTGAATTATATGAGCAGTAGATTATGAAGATGTGTGCGTATTTATAATCCAAATATTGGATTTATTTAACATAAAACGCACACATTCAAAGATGGAAAAAAATACGAATAAATTAGTTCAGTATCACAAAAAAACACAGGATAAATGATTCACAAATGATTCAATAATGGAAAGATGAATATAGTTCACTCAAATAGTAAACGATGTAAGCTTTTACTCATAGTAAAAATGTATTCGCTCAGGTAGCGAAATTATGTTGCTAAACACAAGAACGGATATAAAATCTATCCTTCCAGTCCTGAAGGATACACTAGGTCTTACTAACCCAAAATTAGCCTACAGCTAGTAAAATACATGTACGGAGATACACTCCGTTACCCGTGCACCATATCCGCTCCATAGCTCCTACGAATCAATTTCACAACTGCTACAGACTCCGGACCCTCGGAATACTATGATCACTCGGAACATTAGACCCTTCGGACACTCCAAATATTAAACCCTCCGGACACCCTGGTCCTTTGACGGCTCTACAGCTGGGTCACCTTAGTCACTCTTGACATTAGACACTCCGGCACCTTAAAAGCTCCGGGCAAACGGACGTTTCTACCCTCAGACAACACCGGACACCCGGGATATTCCTACCGTCAGACAACACCGGATACACCCGGATATTCCTACCTTCAGACAAAACCGGACACGCGCGGATATTCCTACCCTCAGACAACACCGGACACCCCGGATATTCCTACCCTCAGACAGCTGAAAATATACCCGATACAGTGTACTAAACTTGATACAGACATAATAACATAAGGACGTCATACATGGTAAGTTATAAAGATTATATTATTATGGCAATTACAAAATGACAGGTTCAATAGTAAACCTAACCCTGCTCGATAAGACTATAGTAAACAATTCTTTAAAAAAATGTAGCTTTACATTACCAATATAAATCCTGTACTACGTCGCAACAAGAATAAAAAAATGCACGCATTATACTGTATAAAGAAAACTATATAACAAACATGCGAAGGTAAATATGGTAATACACTAGTTATCACTTAAGACCAAAAAATTACCTACCCCTACAGCTGGAGTTGTGCGAATCCTTTAAGCAGGCCGCTTGGTGACAAAACCATTAATATTGTAAAGACCCTTTACATACAGTAACATATTTATACGTTTAGACTTTTTGTTTTGCCGTATCGAAAGCACCTTGCACGTGTGGCATAGGACGAATCGTACTCACGATTTCGAAATACAATAGACCATATGCATAATCACCCTCGGGTATCGTTGTACAGCGAAGAAACGAAACCCGAGTATATGTATTTAATGAATAACATTTACACCATTCCGTGACACATATTAGCAAATCTAGACTCCTCGACAGAAGAACCCACCCGAAATATAAAACATAGAAAATCCTTTCGTGATTGCTTTCCTCACTGACGCCTCGTGCTTACAACAGGTAATTGGCCCCAGATCTAACCCAGCAAATTATGGAAAGGCATATTTAAAGAAGTTCATATGGCTGCGTACCGTAGAACTGAAAATATGAAGGACCATTTGGTCCATGCCAATGTAACTTCAAACAATATCACAGATTCAGGAGGATAATGTGAAGACCTCCTTACCCTTTTTTAAGGAACCTCTGTCAAAGTTGCTCAGGCCTGACAAACATTTATTTTATAGGCAAACTGTACGTACAGAAATACCACTCATGCTCAATTTCAGTTTTATACAAAATTTACATCTCATTGCTACTAAATTGATTGTTCATAAATGTTAGTGACATTTATTATTCACTGCACACAAACTCCATATTGTCATACATTGTTTCAATGCTTTTAGAAAATAAATATGGATTATTTTAGAACAAGCTATTCTTTTACACATTTACTGCTAATTGTTGCTGGATACTTATTTGAAAGAAATGGAACATTACTGTTCCTGCAATTTTAACCATTTCATTTCAATTAAATTAAACCCCGCTGACCTGTTTTGAGTTGTTTTATTGCCAAGATCCCTTAACCATACTGCACATGCTTTTCCCCAGTGAGAGCCGGGTTGACTCCTAAAGCAAGTAGCGAGCTTCATAACATCATGGCGAGTAATTGATCCTCTAACTGAGTCTCAGTCATCAACCCACTAGACCGTTATGCTCTACCCTATCTGACTCGCATTCATGAACCCGCTGGGCCGCATGGTGCCACCCTATCTGACTCTCATTAAACCAATAGGCCGTGTGGTTCTACCCTGTTTTACTCTCAGTCATCAACTCACTAGGCCACATGGTTCTAGCCTATCTGACTAAAAATTTATCAACCCGCTAGGCCGATAGTTCTAGCTTATTTGACTCTCAGTCATCAACCCACTAGGCCGTTTGTTTGAACCCTATCTGTCTCTCATTACTGAACCCGCTAGGCCGCGCTGGTTCTACCAAATCTGAATCCCATTCATCAACCCACTATGTCGTTTGGTTCATCCCTATCTGTCTCCACTCATTCATGAACCCGCTAGACCGCGCTGGTTCAACCCTATCTGATTCTCAGTAGTTAACACGCTACGCCGCGTGGTTCCACCCTCTATGACTCTGTCATCAACCCAATAGGCCGCGTTCTTCTACCCTATCTGACTGTCAGTCGTCAAGCCACCAGGCTGGGTGATTCTACCCTATGTGACTCTCAGTGATGAATGTGCTTGTCCGCGCTGGTTCTACCATTATTAGAAACGTACTTGTTTATTTCCAGGCCATCAGAAACCCACGTCTAACTGCTGCGAAGATTCCCGATGGTGTGGATTGGAAGGCAGTGACTGAATATGCAATGAAAACGTAACCAGTATCTTTCAGTTTTTTGTACTAGTGAATATACCTACTACTCATTATCGTTCCCGTTTGGACTGATCTCTAAACACAACGAATATACATGTGAGAAATAACTAAATAACAATGCTAGTAATAAACCTTTCTTCTGACTATCCGAAATCAAGAAAGAAAGGACTTAAAAAACAAGCAAACATTATTTTCTCTTTCGTTTGACCAAAGAATTCTATCAACTTATACCGCGTAGTTGAAAAAAGTTGGATGTTAGTGTTTAATGGTCTTGGATTTGGAGGAAAATGTCATCCTGTGATGGACCCTATTTATTTTTACTGTTTTAATTTTAATTAAGTTCAACACCGCATGTTGCAAATCTTAGATAATATTCAGATTTTATATCAGGTATTATTACTATTATTATTATTAAGGTACCGGGTTGAGATAACAGGAAGACTTGGCGCCCTGGCGGGAAAGGTTTGGAGGATTGGTGTGATGGGGTACAGGTGTACACCTGACAATGTCCGCCTCGTTTTGAGAGCACTCGATATGGGATTGAAAATGACAGGGTATTCCAAGTTTTAATTGTTAAAGGAACAAACAGCTGGAGATGCATTACTGAATTCTTCTAAACGCCGTTACTACCGTGAGAGTGCCATACATTTAGTCACAAAAATAGCATCGAGGCTAATTATTCATATAATATTTGTGGATTTTAGAGATATAATCAGAACGAGAGAATCTATGAGAGAGAGAGAGAGAGAGAGAGTATTAGATAAATTTGAAATGAAATTATGTGAGAAATATTTTCGTTGTTGTGGGGTTTAAAGCCATTTTTCAGCACACGATAGGCTATACATGGCGGCCAGTATTAATGGTAGAGGAAGAACCCGGGAAAACCCCAGAAAGAACCACCGACCCACGAGAAGCTACTGGCAAGCTTTCTCACATACAATTACGAAATAGTTTCGTAATTCTTTGTTGATATAATTAAGCTCAGTTCTTAACTATATTCAGACAATTATACCAGCGTTTTCTCTGTAGTCCTGAATGGCCTTTGCTTTCTTATTGTTACAAATATTAAGCTTGTTTGTTTTTTTCCATGTACAAGTATCAGCCGCAGTATTAGTAGTAAAACGGTCGAAGTAAGAGTTGTCACTTACTAGCCGTCCTAGCTAGCCCGAAACTTTTAGTCTGTTGGTATCTTAACCATATGTTCATATATAAGCCTGTCTGGTACAAAAAAGCCTAGCATACTTACTTTCTATTTCACCACCTTATATTAGCAGTAGAAGCAGTAATAATGTTCGTAAAAGTGGCAGTAGTTGTTTTGAATTTAGTATTGTTTTCTTATGGATGATGGTGGTGATACTTATGATGTGTTGTGGTCATACTTATCGTCGTGTTGTAGTGGTAGCAAGAACAGCAGTTGTTGTAGCTGCTGCTATTTCAAATGGCAATGATTGTTATTGTTATTATAGGGTTTAACGCCATTTTTTCAGCACAAGATAGGATATACATGGCGGCCAGTATTAATGGTGGAGGAAGAACCCGGGAAAACCACGGAAAGAACCAACCGACCCACGAGAAGTTACCGGCAAGCTTTCTCACATATCCACATTGACCGAGCCCGAGACTCGAACCCACGCAGAGGTGAGATGGCAGTGGTATGTGACGGAGAGCGCTTTAGACCATGTTTTCTAGAGTTTGGATGTGAGAGATAAAAATCCTTGCTGAGGGAAAGTTTGAGAAACTATCATACCTTTCAGACTTAATGAACTACAAGGCAAAGATATACTGACATGTTACTTATATTTGAACATGGTTGACATAACGATCATTACATTGGATGATATCATTACATTGCAATGAAGATTGGTGTAGTCACAGATAAACAAACACTACAATCTCTATACAAAATGGTGTTGAATATTTTAATTTATTACAAAAAGTATCGAAAAATCAAAGATTATGTTTCAATATAGATAAAGTCATTGATACATATTATCTGAAGAAAGTTCATCTATAAAAATTCCAAACACCATAAACAGAACCTAACAGCTCTGTATGTAATTTATTGTGATTTTAACATTAACGTCGTGTCAGAGAATATGTGTGAAAGTGAAACAAACACTCAGCTGAAAATGTCATGTCGAAACATGTGTAGTCCTGCCAGAGGCAATATGTGAAAGTGAAATTAACAAACAATGGAATGATGTCCAGATGAAACACGTTCAATCATGACAGAAACGATGTGCAACTAGCACACAACAAATATCCCGAAGTACGCGTGAAACCGTGCCAGAGACAACTTTCATCTTTGGCGTAAAACGAATGGTATACCTGGCCGAAGGCGAAAGAGGTCTTGGTATATTATCCAAGACAATTACATTATATTTATCTAATATTCAGTGCCTTGTCCAATGAATATATACCAATTTTCATAATCATGTCACTCAGTGACTTATACGCAACATCATCACAAATATCATTGTCCAATGGCGCGAATGATTGTGTTGTATAGTCCTGGAATGTTTGTCACAAAGATTCGTCTCCTTCAAACCCTTTCTCTCCTAAATTAAATTGCTCCATTCATTTCTTATCAACGAGAAATGATTGAAGTATAAACTGAGATGGTTTAGGTTTAGTAAAGAGACATGTATCCATAATGAAAATGACAATGTTTTTAATAATATGGATACATATGAAAATGAATGTGGGCTTGCTCTAGCACGTGCAATTCTGATAGCTAGCTTAAGAGCCAAATTATGAACTAGTACACAATTGTGCTAAATAATCAAGCTCTACAAATAATCAACATATTCCCTAATGATTGCTATTGCAATGACATTAATTTCATTTTATAATTTATTTAGTAGCCTGGCTGCAGTAGGGGTGACACTGATAACTGGAACAATATCTATTTCGCATTGTCCTCCGCTGCTCTTTGGGAGGACTTTGCAAAGTCCATCCATGTCTACTCTTTGATGTTATCTTTCCGTTTCTTCTACCTACCTTGTTTTCTCTTTCCTCTCACTGTTATCAAGATTAACTTTGGCAGGCCAGACGATCATGAAACCTGACCATACCATTTTAGTGTGCGTTCCTTTTTTGGTGATGAGCAGATCTTCATATGGTCCAATCGCACCTTGGATTCCTATTCGCATCTTTTCGTTATAGACGTGGTCTAAGTATGAGACTTTCAGGATCTTTCGATAACATCTTAACTAAGGTATGGATTCTTCTCTATAGTTCTGCTATCATGGTCTATGTGTCACATGCATACAACACTATGGACATGACGAGGGAGCGCATAAGCATGATATTGGACCCAAGTGTAATGCTGCTGTACTTCCACATGGGCTTCAACGTTTTCAAGTGCAGTTGTTGCCTTCGCAATCCTGGAAAGAACCTCAGGATCTGAACCTTCGTCAGAGGTTATATCAACTAGATATTTGAAGCTTGCACTGTGCCCAGCTTCTGTCACTCTTGCTTCCTTTTGGATGCCACTCGGGCTGTTTGTAATTAGCATGGTCTTTGTAACACCGATCTCCGTCCCATAACGTAGTGATACTTGGATAAGACTGTTTACTAAGGTTTCCGAGGGGGCCCCGAGTGCCGAGTGGTCAAAAGCGCTCACCGTTACGGATCACTGCCATCTCACCTCTGCCTGCGTGGGTTCGAGTCTCGGGCTCGGCCAATGTGGGCACGTGAGAAAGCTTGCTGGTAGCTTCTCGTGGGTAGGTTGTCCTTTTCTATGATTTTGCCGGGTTCTTCCTGCACCATTTATACTGGACGTCATGTTTGGTCTATCTTGTGCTGAAAATTGTCATTTTACCACATAACAACAACAACTAAGGTTTCCAGTTCTTGTTTATCTCCTGCTAAGCCATCGATAACATCAATAAAGATCAGATTTGATAATGTATTAACCTTTCAATTTTGTGAGTATGTAATTGAAATGTTAAATACATTGTCATATATGAATATTACTACACAGTTAAGCTTTCACCAAAGTAGCAACGATCAGGTTGGTGATTGTTATGCCTCCAACATTGACACTGACTGCACTTATGGTCTTCCAAGGCATCGGACATGATCCTTTCCAGGTAGATGTTAAAGAGAGTGGGTGAGAGTGGCACCCCAGTCAGAATCCAACTGTGATTCTGAACAAATCTCATACATTGTCATTGACAAGAACTGTGCTAATCGCTTTGCCATACAAGTTGTCTATGATGCTGATTAGTTCTGCGTTTCTATTGTATATCCGCACGATGGCCCACAAGGCTGCATGACATGCCCTATCGAAAGCCTCCTTAAAGTAATTTAAGACATGACAGGGTCATGTTGATGTTAGAAATTTCTTTAACAAAAGATACTAGGACTGAAGATATATTGTGCAGTGCTACGTCCTGGTCTGAAATCTGCTTATTCTTCGACAATCATATGATCTGCTTGGGGTGTCAGTTTCTTGAGCATGGTCTCAAGCATAACCTAGCTTGGATGACTGATGAGGCTGATTACTCAGTAGTTCTGGCACGGCTCCAGATTCCAATTCATAGGACGAGTGTTGATCAGAAACTGGGTCTGTGGGATGTGTCATTCTCCTTTTTGCCAGATATTGTTGTAGACTGTTGTGAGGACATCATGGAGGTTCCTCCTGCTTGAACACGTTCTGCTGGTATATTGTCTACCCCAGCCAACTTCTTCTTCTCTAGCGTCTTTACTGCAGTCTCTAATTCTTCCCCGAGGATCGGGTGGTCAACCTCTTTTGTGGTCCATGGAAAGAAGTTTAGTACAGTTTGTTATCCAGACATCTCCTGGTTGTAAAGATCTAAACAGACTTCTGCCCATCTGTTAAGAATCTCTTGATATTCTGTGAGACGACTCTTACCAGCCTATCCTGGATCATGGTAGCTTTCCCCTGTTTCTCTGTTGTCGGGTCTTTCACCAAATTGTATTTTTACTGTTATTCTGTTTCAGGCTTTTCTCGACTTCCTGCTATTGGTCCTCTATCTAGATTTCTTTCGCTTTATTTAAACTCTTCTTATTTCTATTGTTAAGTTCCAGGTATTTTTCTACTATTTCAATGTATCCTTGTTTTCTCTTCACATGACAGAGGCTTTTTTATCCCACGATGCTTGTCAAGGATATTGCTGCCTGTGCATATTACGCCCGTGTTGAAGGTGTTGATTAAGGAGTCTAGGTTCATTTCTTCAGCATCCATAATTGTGAGTGATGCAAATTTGCCGCCTATCAATGCTCCCGATGCTTGTGTCATGCTTGGAGCTTTAAGTTTGTCAAGTTTCAACACGATCCTAACCTGTTGTAGCTTCTTGATATTCTTCAGACAAAGTTTGATCGCCATCATCAGCATGTCATCTCCTGGAAAGAAACGTGTTCTTGCAATGTTAACACTAGATCGGAAGCGCGTTCTCACCAAGGTGTTGTTTTCCGTATGGTCTGTGCCAGGTCCTCTTCTAGATAGTTTGTGAGGACAACAGTGATCGTTAATACTAGCTTGTTGTAGGTGGCGAAATCAAGGCTATCGTGGCTATTTGTATTTTCATTACTGTATGGATCACTGACTTCTCGCCTGTCCGTAGTTTTTCTCCTACTTTGACATTACAGTCTCCTTGAATAACTATTATATCCTTCTTGGGTGCCTGGTCAATGAGAGCTTGCAACTGGTCGTAGAACTTATTCACGTCCTCGTCATCATCGTTCGATTTTGGGAATAAACCTTTATAATGGTGATATTGAAGGGAGATGCCCTCAGGCGGATGATAATCATCATGTTAGAGACTGGTGGCCATCCCATGACTGAGGTCACAATGTCCTTCTATGCCATAAATCGGACTTCATGGTCACCCATGTCCTCATGCCAATGAAGTAGATCCTGTCTTTTATGTGTTTATCTCTCTGAAATTCTTCAAGCGCATTTCGCAGAGGCCAAGGACGTGAAATTGATATCTTCCCATCTCATGGGCTAGCTCCTCGAGTTTCCCTGCTGATCTTAATGTCCTGACATTCCATATTCTAATGAAAATGTTATCTCTTGCCCATTCTTTCATATCCACATTCAAGATGTAAGAGTCAGGTAAATCCATACCGCCGACACATTGCACGTGCCACAGAAAGTCGGTCGAATACGTGATTAAATCGATGCATATCGCAATCGCCTGACGAGAGTTAATCCAACACCATATTTAATGCTGTAAGTGGCAACGGGAATCATGCTATATTTACATTAAAGTACAATACAATTGCATATATGTACAGTCACATCAGTGATATAAACATGCTGTATAATAGATTTATTTCTTCTTCCCAATATATATAGCTCCTAGTACTTTCAATTAACCTTACAGTGCTTTCATCTGTTAGACCATTGCAGTGGTGCAGAACGAAATAGATACATTATGTTTATCTTTTTCACATAATTCCTTTTGAACATCTGGATTAGTGACTAGTGTACCAGACTCCCGACCGGATGTGTGCTGGGTTCGAATCCTTCCATCGAATTAGCCAGGGTTTACTAGCGTGGTGTGGCCTCGGCATGGCACTTTTCCTTGGCACTAAAGAACATACTCGTGTTGGAATGGCGCGAAACAGTGGATATGAAAGAATGGGCAAGAGATAACATTACCATTAGAATATGGAATGTCAGGACATTAAACATTTCTTTCTCGCGACCCAGATAAATATCGTTTCTGCCAGAGACGCAGAAAGTAAATATTTTGACTAGATTTTTCATAAAATCATACTATTGTAATACTTTTGAATCAGTGAGGTGGTCCAGTGCCTAGCATTCAGCGAGGTGGTCCAGTGCCTAGCATTCAGTGAGGTGGCCCAGTGCCTAGCATTCTGCGACCCAGTACTGAATCACGACCCATACTTTAAAAACCACTGCCGTATAACAGCAAAATCAACAATGGATCATTTGTACGGCTGGCATGTTTTGAAGTATTCAGCTCTACGTGTTCCTTGTTATATGCACGTTTGTAAGCAGCTAACAAAACTGCAAATGTACGCTTCGAGAGACTATATAGTTTTATGTTCTTCTGGATTATTGTCGAGCAAGCATTTGCTTTTCTCATTGGCGTATCTCCAGTTGTGCAGTGGTGGATTTGTCGCAGATCAAATTAAATGGAGTTAGACATATACTTTTGTGATTAAAACGTATCTCCTCCAGTCGTGCAGTGGTGGAATTGTCGCAGACCAAATTAAATGGAGTTATATATATATATATATATATATATATATATATATATATATATATATATATATATATATATATATATATATATGTATATATATATACTATTGTGATTAGAACTAAAAGCAGCACGATTAACTATGATTGCTTACCATTCAAACAACAATTTTCTCATGCAGAAATATACGTGAAATTTTGTACACTGCTTTAACTAAAACGATAATGTTTCCGTCCGTCGTTAATTCCGGTACGAAAGTATGCAATGTGATATTATCAAAGCAGTGCCCAGTTAAGCTGACTGCCGAATTCACCTGTCAGACTGAACTGTGTTTGTAGAGCTAATATTGAGATTTTAAACTGCGTTTGTAAAAACAAATAATTTATTGCTAGTGTGTGAAAAGTGTAGTCACGGGATATTAACATGCCTAATTAAATGCATATACTAGATCTTACATTGAATCTAGTATATGTAGATTCAATGTAAGATCTAGTATATGCATAAACTTAGAAATGGTAAGATCTCGTTTTAATTTTAATATGAAATCCATTTATCTGCCATAAAGTGTTAGCCGCAACATTCTACAGTATGATGTTTCATGCCATGTTTACTGATGCTTTCTATGACTATAAGAAATCAAGTACTGGGCTGACGACAATCTCTTCAAACTTAGGGGACAACCGATGAAGCCGAAGTTACAATAAGTGCCTATTCGTGATATCCTATTTGCTGACGAATGTTTCCTGAGTGCCAAATCTTAGTCTTAAGTGTGACAACTTCAGTCTCAATCGGTATGAAGAAGATACAGATGATGAACCAACCTGCACCAGGACAGCCTTACGTAGAATCTAATATCAGAGTAAATGGGTAAAACGCTCAGGCAGTGGACAAGTTCATTTATCTCGACAGCACAATCTCGCGTGAAAGCCACATGGATGTTGAAGAAGAAAAAATGTTAGAATTGCTAAAGGATGTGTGGCCTTGAGCAAGTTACGCAAATATGTGGGAACTGATTCGTATGGATTTGCTAACAAAACACAAATCATTGTTACCGACCCTGCAGTGTGCTTGCGAAACCTGGACGGTGCACATCCAACATGCCAAGAAGCTAAAATGTTTTCAACAAAGGCTGCCTATTGGAAACAGACTAGGAACTGTTGTATAGACAGGGTCCAAGACATCGAGGTTTTATTAAGCGCAGACATTCCATGGATCCACACACGTTACCAAGAAGAGCAAGTACCAAGGACAATCTTATGCGACGAGCTGAAGGAGGGAAGCATCTCTGGGTGGTCATAATGAACGATTCAAAAATACCATCATCTTTAATAGACATAAACAGTGAAACTGAATATTGTGAACATCTCTGACATGATCGATTCATCTGGAGCAGTCTCGTTCAAACTGGAGCTCCAGACTATGAACGGAGGAAAATGTCACAGGCAGTGACGAAGCAAGAGCAGTGTAGACCTCAGAACTGCATCACATCGCTTAATCAAACAAACCTAAGCGGTATCTTCTGTCAAGTGTGCCACAGATAGGTCAGGGCACAAATTAGCCTCATGAGCCTTTTTCGCAGAACCAAACTAGTTATTAATGTCATGGTCAAGTTCAAACTAGAAGGACGGATAAAACCCACTCTAATAGTTGTCCAATGAAGGCTCTGATACACGTAATCTTCAAATTCTCTGAATCTGAAGAGAAGGGAAGAAAGAAAAAAGTACCCCAATATGCAAACATAATGTATCTTTCAAATACGAATAGCTGTACACTATCATCAATGAAAGAAACATTGTTTTCTATACATCAAGCATGTTGCTCATGTTACGAGCAAAAGTCTTAAAATATGTAACAAAACGAAAGTACAGCCAACAATAAAATATCGTTGCAGAAAATAACGTCATTGATGTATACGTCCTATGTATTTAGACCAGATGTTATCTTTATATGCTGGAATGCTGACAGAGAGTTTGTCATGCCAAACGCCATCACTTTCTATTGATAAAGTATGTCTGCTGTTTAATTGATCAAGTAGACATAGATTGCAAGTTACGAAATTTCTTTTGCACTCTGTGTGTAAACACCTTTTAAAAAAGACATCTTTTGCATTTCAAATTTACACACACACACACACACACACACACACACTGAACCCCACCGAACCCCACCTCCCACACACTTAATGTATTATTTGGTTTAGGCACAACAATTCATTGTGAACTCCAGTTACGTTACTTGGCTCAATAAAATCATTCTCAGTAAATACTGAATTTCTTTTCTTAAACATTCCTGCCTGAGAGGATTCGCTGTGTGAGGACGCTGTATCACGGGTATGTAATCTCCAATCTCATCGTCATTATAGATTTGATTGGTTCTTGTTGGAGCATCAGGAATGAATTTAATATGGTCACATGATAGCTGTTTTGATTCACTATATTCATGTTATTGTTGATGTGAAAGTTTCATGGCCAGGTTGTTTAAGATTTTATAAAAATTGGTTAGCCAAAATCACTAAAGTCAGATTGCATTCCATCGTTTATAACCGCACTGAGTGCGGCATGTACAATTAAATTGGTTGAATAATTTACGCTGATATCTCTTCTGAGCATATTTATATGACAAAGTTGTTTCAGGTTCCGCTTTCCTAGAGTGTTAATGCTATACTTTGAAACATTTATTTTGTTTATGGACCATACTATACAGCCCGAAGAGGATTTTGAGTTATGGGGAAAGACAGCCAGAAGTCTATCACAAGGCTGAAAGCTTTTCTTTCCTTTGTAGTTCTTTCATTACCTTAATGTTATTTGTGACTATCCATCCATCCATCCCATCCATCCATCCATTCCATCCACCAATCCATCCATCCATCCCATCCATCTCATCCCATCCCATCCATCCATCCACCCATCCATCTATACAGACATCCATCCATCCATCCCATCCATCCCATCCCATCCCATCCCATCCATCCATCCATCCATCAATCCATCAATCCATCCATCCATCGATCCATCCATCCATCTATACATCCATCCATCCATCCATCCATCCATCCCATCCATCCCATCCCTTCCCATCCCATCCATCCATCCATCCATCCATCCCATCCATCCATCCCATCCATCCATACATAACTGTCTCGTTTTAATTTCTGAAACAATATTAACTGAAAGAAAGCATCAAAGTCTCTCCATACTCATATAGTATTAAAATAAATTGTGTACATGCTAGGGGTCAACGTCACAGAGAACAGCCCACATTCACTATATACGTGATCCATCATGTATACACCTGAAGAGGTAAATCTAGTTCACATGGACCAGCGCTAGAAAATTGGGACATTCTGCCATATGGTCTCATCTATTTTCCATCTCTACTTTTGTTTTTTGAGTACGGAACTTTCTACGGTGTGTAAAACATGTTAATCTAAAATACCTTCAGATATTACCTCACGGTGAAATTCTTGTAATAGGTTATTTGACATTTTAAGAGAAATTGAACTGTAAACAATGTACCTTGCAATTGGTGACATATTTCATTTCCAGATCAATGCCACATTATTCACTGCGCAATTTCGCCAAAATGCACACAGAAAACCACATCACGATGCTTTTATTTTAAAGAATAAACAATTACCTTTACATCAAAATAAATTAAACATAAGAATGCCTAAATCTACCTCTTGCAAGACCACCAAAATGAGATGAAACAAAGCTCTAAAAAGAGAATGGGACCACATATTTGGGTACTGAAACGGGAGTAATATTTGTGACCGAGTCAGTATGCGTAGGTATATAAGTTTCACGTGAAAATGAATGCAGAAATTCTCGTTGGAGCTGCCGATTACCTCTCTTGATAACTACTCGGCAGATACTTGTGCTCGATGACAACGTTGCAAAGATGTCTAATATTTCACCTCCACCAGAATGTCTTTTCAAGCCGACCAATTTTTCCCACAAGGTACTGATGGGGCTCGGCCATTCAAAAAGTTTTCCACGGATCCTTGAAGCATGTGCCTTACGTATGCATGGACCTCTGCATCCCGAATCCACGCTGGTGAGTTGCGTTTAATGATCACTTGAAAATCCTTATTTGCCATGATATATCAGTATAACATTAACGTTCATCATGTAATAATTTAAAGCATAATTTCTTACTTTTGCGTTTATAGAATACAGCGAATAGTGTTACGTGGTGAACGTGCAGAGAAAGTATAGAAAAGAATGTCTTGTCAAATGGCGCAAAATCATTGCTTGTACAGTATAAATGAATCAATAACAGACCCCTCCTTTCTAGGAGTGTCATATTGTGTAGTCAGTCCCCTTTGGCCCTTTTGTGTCCTGACCCGTCGCCAAAGCCTCTATTCCCCTTGATTTGGCAAGCAAGCTACATACAATGTGCAAAGAGTGGATGATTCGTATTAATGATCTACAAAAGTGAAAATTATTTTATTCCACTTAATTTGTCTATAAATCCGCAACCGCAAGGTCGCATATTTGTGCTCTGAGTTGTTGGTGATTTTCCATTTCCGACAACAGTGTCTCGAACTTGACAATGCCAATTATTTTATCCTCGAGAACCACCGAATACAGTTTATTAATTATGTTGAATATGTTTTGTGCAGCTGTAAGTAGCTCTGAATAAACGCGTACTCTTGAATATAATCCTATCGCAATTTAATGTGCTAGCACCAACAGTGTCATGTTACTATCGATAATAATTCCAGCTGTTGCACATCCATTGGTTTCTTTGGTTGTGATTCCAGCCAAGTCAAGAGTAACAGATCTTGCCGGAAAGGCCGCAAATAGCATATACAACCAAACACGCGCGTTTGTATTTCACTATATACGAGGTCCTTTTGGTGATTTCATCTCAGATCTGTTGCTCAGCAAACTTATTGTTTCACAACGGTAACACTGAAAGGTCCATTATAGTTCTTCTAATACAATCGCTAAGTACAATTTAACGACAGGCAGACCTTTCCTGGATTCATCAATTTCCTTTGCAATGCGTACACTCACTTCAAGCTAATTACCCTTTTATATACTGGTACAGTTGTTAAGCAGTTACAGAAAACCTAATCATTGGGATATTTAAATTTACAACGATTGTGTGTCCTTAGTGTTTAGTGCCTTTTCGCTTAAAAACATACTGATTACGTCTTTATCTTTTGCATCTGACGATCGTATTTTCCCAATAACTGTTAGCCGAACTCGACCCATAACAAAATTATATGACAGTTCCTACGACGGTTTGGTAACAACATTTGAAAGCAGATATTCATTGAGAAGCGGATCAATATTGTTATAGATGCTAGTATAAGCTGCCAACTGTTCCAACACCTCGTAGGTAGATTCCTCAACCTCATTACCCAGGTCAGAATCCACTACTAATATGTAATGAAAGAATCTAATCTTAAAAATAAACACCAAAAACATTTAAGTACCCAATATGATAAACGTTGAGTGATTCAAACTGAATTTTATTTTCAGCGATTAACGATGCTGATACTTTCAAACTAAATTGTATTTTCGTCGTTGATACTTGCATTGCGTAATTCGAAGCTGACGACAGTGAAGATTAATGATGCTGATACTTGCAATGTGTAATTCGAAGCTGACGACAGTGAAGATTAATGATGCTGATACTTGCAATGTATAATTCGAAGCTGACGACAGTGAAGATTAAGATGCTGTTTATCATTTAACAGTATTTTCATTTGACCCCTACTTCCTTTACTTCCAGTATATCCAGGACGAGCGCACCTTAAGGATGTAACTTTTAGATCAAAACCATTTTTAACAATGAAAGCCAAAAAATAATTCCACCATTTGCCAAGGTTGGCCTGTATAACGGTTGCTCTTTTTTCTTGATCAATATTGCCTTAATTTTAATCCATGAAGTTACATTGCGTGGTGGTTAGCGATTTATATAGCAACGAATTGTTTCTTTCTAGCAATAGTATCATGAACATATTACTTGATATAAGCAACCGACACACCAGCGTCTCTGACTCCATCCTTTTTAGAGATCTCAGCCAGGTTTTATGTATGACAAAGTCGTCCTTAGCTTGACAATAATATATTGAATGTCATCAGTAGACTTTTTAAGCTTACCAATTTGATCGTCAAAACTCACAAGCTTAATTTGGTCACACAAAACCCACACGTCTAGTAAACATCGTCAAATCCGTTTTGATGGCAAATCGGCACAAATCATTATCAGCACCACGTAGAAAGGACCAATGTCCATAATGTTAATAGACATTTGTATAATATTAAACGTACTTTAATTTTGAAAAAAAAATAAATGCTTGCGGCATTGATAAACGCTCAAGCGCATGCAACACTTCTATTGGTTCATCCAACCACGTTTGTACTAGTATAGTCGAATTAAACAGTATTAGACGAAGTATTAGTCGTCCAGGTCCACCGTCATGCGCGCTAGTGACCTTGGGTAAATAATCAACAACTTTAATTGGTGGTGCAGGTTCATAGGAAGCAAAATATAAATGATGTCAAGGTGTTACCACCCTGTAAGTTTCAGGTCCTGTTTTCGGATCCAGGTTGACAATACAGGTTTCACGTGTGCGTGGCACCATTGATGCAAGTTCATTTTAATAAAGACACGACGAAAGTGCTGGTTGACTTTATCTTTGCGAGTAAATCAAAGGTTTCTTGAACGGCGTGATCTGTTACGTGAAGTACCGGGTAATTGAATTCCTCTGCTCAATGGTATTAAGCGATTTGTTTCTATTAATCTAAAGCTTTTTTCCTTTTTGAAAGCAATGGGGATATTCTAAATGTCTTTTACATTTGTGTGGCCTCAGATTGGATAACTTTAATGTTACTGAGATATTGCTCTGTTTAGCCGTATTAAGCTGAGCGAGTTTGGGCCAATACATTTCTGGTTAATTTCGCTGGAGAAAGCTTTAGCGTCACATCACATTTTAAATTGCATCTTATTTTTCTTAAGTTGATTTTTAGCTAAGACCGACCTTCATTTTGTGATAGGACATAATTTAGATAGTACCAGGTTTAAATAAGTATTCCATAGCCGCGTCGATGACCCTCATTCGACCACCAGCACCCTCCAACGACAGTCTTGTTGGAAAGCATCACGGCATAACATCGATAACACTGGTCAACAGTGAAATCATTACTGACTTGAAAAGGCCCTAATCTGTAGTATTTTGGTGTGCCGAACACGAATATAACCGTGAAAAATTTGTATTGGCTCTCGTTTTGAAGATATTCATATACCTCATTTTCTATGTTTCACTGTGTAAATTTCTCCAGTAGGACTGCAGCAACATCCGGAATAATGATGTAACATTGCATAATACCATCATGCTCACATCATCCACAGTTGATTGCATCATTTTCTGATGCAATGCAATACTAATGCCATGCGGCTGCTGAAGTAAGTTGACGTCAGCAGTGTACTATACATGTGTAGGCCTATTATACTAATGCCAGGCGGCTGCTGAAGCTGACGTAAGCAGTGTACTATATAAAGCCCAATCAGATAGGTTCAGCATTTAAAATATTTTAGACGTTGTGCGAGACAGTTCAAGCTACTGTTACATAAAACTTATTATTTTATCCATTTACGTACAATAAAGAACAGTAATGACTCGAAAGTGTGTTAATACCGCGGACAATTTTTGCTATATTTTTGTGGGGAAGTGACATTTGCCAACCAGAAGAAAAGTATCAATTCTCAAGTGAAGAAGGCATATCATCTTTACTTCGGATGCAAGGTTGGTGACCAAGACAAGCCTTGGGCTCCGCATATATGCTGTGCTACATGTACAACACAGCTTTCACAGTGGTTGAATTGCAAAAGGTCATCAATGCCGTTTGCAGTCCCAATGGTGTGGAGAGAGCCAAGCAACCACCTAAATGACTGTTACTTCTGCTTGGTTCCTCCTCTTTCCGGCGGAATAACGAAGCGAAAGAAGTCGAGAATAGTCTACCCAAACATTCCGTCTGCATTGAGACCAGTTCCACATGGTGAGGGACTTCCTATTCCAGAACCTCCAGCAGAATATTCTCTTGATTCATCTGACGAAGACAAAGGTGAGTCGACCTGTTCTTCTCCTGGTCCATCAGCATGCAGTGATCCAGATTTTCACTGTGGTGCATCATCAACCCCACACAGAATAACACAGGAAGAACTAAATGACCTGATTCGTGATTTGGACTTATCAAAGAACAAGGCAGAATTGCTAGGATCAAGACTCCAACAATGGAATCTTCTAGAAGAAGATGTCACAATTACTGCATATCGAAAGCACCACCAGCAATTGGAGCCTTTCTTCAGAAAGGAAAGTAATCTGATATTCTGTTCCGATATTGAGGGCCTCATGAATGCTTTAAAAATCACTCATGACCCACAAGAATGGAGACTATTTGTGGACTCTTCGAAACTGAGTCTCAAGGCTGTGCTTTTGCACAATGGAAACATTCTTCCATCTATTCCAGTAGCGTATGCTGTCCACATGAAAGAGACATACGATAACTTAAGGCAGCTACTGAATTCCATTGAGTATAACAAGTACAGCTGGCACCTCTGTGGTGATTTGAAGGTAGTTGCCCTTTTAATGGGACTGCAGCAAGGATATACAAAATACATGTGTTTCTTATGCGAGTGGGATAGCCGAGCAAGGGAAATGCACTACATGAGGAAGGAATGGACTCACAGGCAGAATGTAGCCATTGGAGAGAAGAATATCCAACACCCAGCTCTGGTTGAGGCTCAGAAAATCTTGCTACCACCCCTTCACATCAAACTAGGTTTGATGAAGAACTTCGTGAAAGCCATTGACCGGACTTTGCCAGCATTCCGATACCTGCATGAAAAATTCCCTCGACTCAGCGAAGCAAAGATTAAAGAGGGAGTTTTTGTGGGTCCTCAGATTCGAGAGCTTTTCAAAGATGACCGGTTCAACAACTTGCTGGAAGGTGACGCGAAACAAGCATGGAATGCTTTTCGCCTAGTTTCTACAAACTTCCTCGGAAATGTTAGGGCAGAAAACTATAAGGAACTAGTAGAAGACATGTTGATGAAGTATAAGAAACTTGGTTGCAATATGTCTCTAAAGATTCACTTCCTTCATTCCCATTTGGATTTCTTTCCTAGCAACTGTGGTATTGTTAGTGATGAACACGGCGAACGTTTTCATCAAGATATCGCAACAATGGAACAAAGATACCAGGGAAAATGGTCCACTACAATGCTGGCTGACTACTGCTGGACACTCTTCAGAGATGCTCCCGAACAGCTGTACAAGAGACAGGCGAAGAAATCTAAGATGTAGTCAATGACTTGATTTTTTATAGGTAGGCTATTACAGTTGACCTTTTACTATTGGAATGCATTTCGTTATGTAAACATTAATTTCTTGCAGATTACAAAAAAACTAGAGCCAATTTTGCAATTTGACTGTCATATTCGTGTTCAGCACATAAAAATTGATAAGAATTGACTAATTTTATTTCAGTAACATGACTTTTGTAAAAATTTGTTGTCCAGTGTAACCAGCAGCACCTGCCCAGTACATGTCGACAACAAATTGGCTTAACATCCCCGAGTGTTCTAATGCAAAATGATAAATGGGGTGCAATGTACGAACATCTTTTTGGGACATTTGCATACCCGTATTAACATTTTGATACTGTTCAACTTACGACCACAAATTGTTATATGCACTTGCAATATGATGACTGGCTTTAGCATAGCTAATCCGAATTTCTAAGGAGGGTTCCTGATGACCGTGCGTCAAATAAACTTCAGTCACTTCTAAGTCATATCTTGACATGAATCTGTCTAATATCTGTAAATTGAAACTCCACCAACACATGATTGGTGTCCCTATTGTAGGACAGTTTAACTGGCAAATAAGTACCTGACTTAATAGTGAAAATCTATGTTTACCTTCGATACACTAACACAGACGAGCTCATGTCGAACGGACGATATGAAATAGCTTTGTATGGAGCCGATTGTTTTACATTATTGGTTTTGTTTAATACCTTTTCGTGACGCTTTTGGTGGCTTTACCAATTAAGTCATTAACCTTAATCCGCTTCGCACTGACAGATTTGAAACCAGTAAATAAAACAATCGTTGTTGAGTGGTTTCATTAACGATTTTACCAACCGCTGACGACATAGATTTTGTTGATGGTTGTGTAACCGCTTTTGGTGGTGCTAGGGTCATTTATCGTTGTAATCGATCTCGAACTGATTGAATCGCTTGAGATCCCAGATTATCGGATCAGCTACAATTTTTTTTAAATATAAGCGAATCGCATTGCAACTGGTGTAGCGATTGGAGCAGTGTGCGTCATCAGAGCCCCGAGCTTATTTGTAAACAATCCACGAACAACATCACCGAGGTCAGTTTCATAATATGTCACGTAAACAGGTTTTCTCGCGTTAACAAAGCGCACGGGTCTCACATGTCCACGTACGACTGTCATTATATTTAAATGTCAGGTCGATCAATAATGTACAGTCGTATCGTTAATGTTTCACCGCGAAGATCAGCAACGTGCCACAAGGATAGAACAAGTATGTGCCAACCGATTATTACGACACGGAAGATACACAGGTGCTGTGGCGTCATTACATATTGAATCACCCAGTTCCACGGCCGGTTAAAACCCAAACAGTATATAACCCTGAACTTCCATAACTGTCGTTTTAGACCTGCTTTCATAAATACCACAGACGGAGTCATAAGTTAAATTGATCTGCGTCGTTGAGTTAATCCTCACATTATCAGGCGCAAAATAATAGATCGTAAGTAAAAACCATTTTTCATCCGAAATGTCATCAGATCAACCTAAAACTGATCTTATTGTTGACCGTATAATGTCAGCCTCATACCTGTGAGATTATATTGCATTGATAGAACTGAGTGTGATCTCATTGGCACGTATAGGAAGTTTAGAGTCGATGCCGGTCACGAATGTGATTTCTTGTCGAATGTCTTCTTTGAATAATTCCATTTAGTACTCGCCGGCAGAATGTTCAATAATATTCCAGGTAGCCTCAAGTGATTGCTGAAAACATGCATGATTTGATCACGGGTAGACCAACAACTAGATGTGACTAGATACATGATCAGCTGTAATCAAGTCACAGCGACGATAGTGCGGTCTCACGTGTGCATGATTCGCCAGCCAGTGACAGGTGTAGAAAAAGTCCCACTGAATTCTGATTTTGTTGATGCGATTGTGATCATCAAAATAACGCTCTTGGCTGTACTTAAAACAATATGTTGAATCGCAGAATACATTTCACGTAAAACCGTATCTGAACTCATCATCGGTGTACGAACTTCGTTCGTTGTTTACATTATTTATATCTTCAAAATGTTCATTCATCAGCGCGCGAAATATATTTTTGTTCATGATATCATTAGTGATCAGTGCTTGACACTTCGATGTAGATTTTTTAATTACATATGTGCGTTGTTGCCTGCACGAACCGATTCCACAAGTGTATCCAATCGACCCTCGAGATCTCTAGGGTCACATAGTCTACCAAGGCCTTCTCCTTGGTTTGGTTGTTGCTCCGGTGTGGAAATAACATGTCTTTGGTTTTGCCTCGCTAAGACTTTTAATTCTTTCTCCTACCTTTTATATTATTTGTGGCTCTCCCCATCTGCTTGCTTGCTCCAGTCATCTGGATTGTTTTTCCTGTGTGGGACGTTTGGATGCAGGTTGTTGCTCTTTCCACTGTTTTGCATTTTCATGGTTTTTTTTTTAGTACTGCATATTCAGTTTTATCTGACTGTATTTCAGTTACTGGTCGATGTATTCGCGACCTAGGACATTGTTATTTTTATATTTGTATCACTGGTAGAGGTGTGTACAGTTTCAGCTATTGTCTCAATAAAGGTTTAGCTTCTTCAGCTCTTCCGCCCATATATGCATTAAACGTTTGCACAAAATGCTTCCACCGATCACGGTACATTATATCTTTCCAGTAAACTAAATACCATTTTAGGCCATTCAGAGTTCATTTATTTATCACATGTCTTTGATGCAACTTTAACAGGTACACTTCCCAGTCGCTGGGTCTGTTAAGAGCGACAACAATAGCACTTGTGAAGATCGCCTCGCGAGCTGTGTCATTAGAATATTGGGGTTATGTTTGAAACTACAACTTGAACTACTCGAATTTAAAATCAAATCGTAAGCATATCATTCGTCATGTCTTTAATCCGCTGACAGACGAGACGAAAGTACGTCGTTGCTGAAATTTGATGTGAATCAGGTTATTTGCATCCCAAGTCACATGACTATACATTTCTCGCAACCAGCATGTCAATGACATCAATAGTCACATAGTCGCGTGATATCGAAATCAATTTCCAAAGTTGCTGTACATAGAATTTGGACATATTTTATAGAAGTCACTTAATGTTTGTAAATAAATATAATGCACACTTAATTCTCAACATATTTATTTTGGAACAACGACCAGAAACCTGTAGGTATCGCAGCAGGGTGGAGAAAACCATTTAAAAAAATAGTACCGAGCACGTGTCAGCGATGTGTTTGTTGATGTCACGTGACTACCACATTGACATGTACTCTCTGCGTAGTGAATCTGATTTTCTTCAAATTGCTGCAACATTTACAGATTGTCGGTCATTGTTTTCATAATAAATATTTTGAGAAGTTTGTGATTTTCTCATTTTTCTACAAAAATTACGTGACTTTCATCTGTATGTTTGATCTGTTTTCCTACAGCAAAACTAGAAATGGCATATTGTTGATATCACGTGATTGTGTGATCTCTGAAGTCATTGACATATAGGTCGCGACAGTTGTTTAGAAACGTTGCAAGAAATGCAAATGGTCAGATTCAGGTCAAATTTCAGCAACGATATGCTTTCGTCTCGTCTGTCAGCGGATTAAAGACATAACGCATGCTATGATCGCTTTTTCTGAGAAAATAAATCATATTCCTATCGATTTCATGCAGCTATATTTTGATAAAATGTCGTTCAAGTTTGCTTAGCCGGCTATCAAACGGCTACCCCATGATGACACCAAATAGTGTCGGCGAATTCCAACTTTTGGATAGGGAATGGACTCTGACCCTACACCCCAACAACAATGTCCAAATATCAAAAATGGGGTGGCAAGGGTCAAAGGAAACTCGGACTATGATACTCCAAGACAACCAACATGCACCATTAAGGACCGTCCCCTGATGGACCAAAGGCAAAGGAACTATCACTTGTTTTAATGCGTTGACGTGTCAGCGCTAAGTTGATTCACAACAGCATAATAACCAAACGCGTAAGTGGTTATTGCGTCGGGGAGTATCTATTGCTTGGTATCATGCGTTAACAAACTAACTTTAGTATATCGGTAAACATCCATCCGATGTTTCTAGCACCGTATCATAACTTCCGCGTGTGCGAATTAGCGCAGGTCTATCACGTCGTTGTGAGTCAACTTAATGCTGACACGTACATTTCTTGTATGAGATCGTTCTGCACAACCAAGCACGGGTCACCTTTGGCCTTTTTAATGTTCTTAGAGCCACCAGCTGCAATCGAGCACTTTTTAGATCTCAGTCCTACATGCTCTATGACTTGTTTAATGGATCATTCGTCTCTGAACTTACCAGCAACCTTTTCTTTTAGTGTTACTAAACAACGGATGTTCTTTAGGATAAACACTGGTATCAAATGCATTGTCCAAACATGGTTTTGCCATGTCCACGTATACATCATTGGTTGTGCACCAGCATCGAGTCAGTGTCGGTATAAAGCATTGTATTTAGTCCTAAGTTTGGTGCATTCAATGTATTTGCGTCCAGATTCATCAACGATTGAGCACTGAAACGAGGTACCAGGCACCGGTAACACTTCTGGTACAAGTGGGTAATCGATTTATATATCATGCAAATTTTTGGGGTATTCTAGATCAATTTCAAAGAAGTATCCACTGTGATCACTGCTGGTATTGTAATCATGTGTGTGTTTTTGTATGCCAATGTATCTAGTATTAATCCACTGAAACCAACCATTCGGCAAGGGTTGCATCATTGGCTAACCATGCAGGTTATGGATGCATAGATGCATGATGTGACTGTTACGGTAACGGGGTCATACTCGTCCAAGTTTGGATCGTTTGCGCGAGAGTATCGATGAATCGCCACAGAAATTGCGCCACGAAGTAATTGCTTGATCAACAGATGATGGACAATGTCGTTGAGCATTTCCAACTCATTCTTGATTTTGGACAAAAACCCATCCATACCATTCCCGGTGATAGAAGTAATGTGCAGGATCGAGTTTGTACACGTGCATGGCAGTGTCACACTAATTATAACACATTAGATGGCAACAACAAATCAGTGCGTAGATACAGATCGTGATATGCACTCATGTTTTTGCAGTCGAATGCGGACCAAACGTTGACTGCATGTTCGTAATATTTTTCAGATATGCCTTCGCTTGACTGTAATCATTGGAACGCTATGATTAGTGGCAACTTAAGTTCGGCAAACTTGTCCCAGTGGCTCGTGTACATATATTGATGTACACATTTTCTCATCAGCACGATACTCCAATTCGACAGTTTTCCACCGCTAGAGTGCTCACTACCTTGTCTAAGGTTGAAAGCAGAACTGTAACGGGTCGATCAGCTGTAGTTGGCCCAGCCTAAACGTCATGTATATTTTATGTTGTTATGGATCACGTTTATTTCTGCGTTTGATGCCGTGACTATTGCTTGCATTATTAACTGGTCATCATGCCCACTCAAGTTATGCAACACTACAGGGATTTTTGGTTTGTTTGAGTAAATTATCATATGTAGATTATGTGCCCGTATGTGCCAGTGTTGTAGGAGTGATTCTGAACTTTGTCATCATTGAAGTTAAACGCTGCTTTATAGATCAAGCAGCGAGTAGCAGCGGAAATGCACTGATGCTATCACGAGTAATAGTTATTACTCCTGTTCAAGAGAGCTGTTATCGAATAAATTTTGCTGTAGCCTCGATCATTTAAAAAGCATCCTTCTCATGATACAACAGTGTGCCCGTCACACCTAACGACTTTATACTAAATCCACATGGTGGTTCAGTCTGCCCGTCACACCTAACGACTTCATAGCAATCCACATGGTGGTTTAGTGTGCCCGTCATACCTAACGACTTTGTAACCAATCCAGTCAGAGGCTTAGAGTAATTGGTCATTGTTAGGCGCGTAGCTTTCTACTGGAACGTTGAAACATTCAAAGTTTGCTCAGTTGATATACGTAACTTTATATTTCGTTTCACCGCCGTAAAATTTGAAAATGTTTATGCCCGGTTCTAGTATTATTCTACTATTGTGTGATTTTACTAATCCCACCTGAGTAAACGTCATGCTTGGTGAGCAGTTGTTGGGTGCATGCATGCAAGGTATGTATGTATATATTTTACTGTAATGCTTGCTGTGTCGGTAAAGCAACTGAACAAGAATCTTTATCCATACTTAGTGAGATAACGACTTTGATTTTGCTTTTAAATTTCTCTAAGCAGGATCATAAATCTGAGTTCGTCCATGTTGTCCATCCGGGAATAGTGCAAACGGATAAAACTCGCATGCCTAGTGAACACATCGACAGAGATATATGGGTTAAGTGTTTAAATTTGTTCAGTGTGACCTTAGTAACCTGCACGGGAAATTCGATATCACCAGCATTCAGTTCACCAGGCAACTGTTGGTGATCATTAGCCGGATTTAACGCGGATATAACGCAGACAAAATTATCCATTCAAATCATCGATTGCCAAAATTCTTTACATTTCTTAATGACCTTGGCGGAACCCACGCTGGTGATCGTATGTAACGGGGTCCGCGAAATGGTTGATACGATGAGATATGCACATCAGTTACGTACATCTTTGGAGTGTCCATCCATGTGAAGCATTGATGTATTTCTCCAGCGTCTTCTAAAACCTTTTCAATACATTTGTCAATTTTATCATTGATAGCGTTGGTGTCGTTGCGGTTGAGGATTGTACGATCTCCGCTGTGAATCCACGTTGAATAAGTTTTAAAGCCATTCCTTGTCGCGACTTAGCGGCATAATCTGATACGCATGAAGGATATTTTCTTTAACCCCAGAGTGACCAAAGTTTTATTAACGATGTGATTCTAGGAATCATACATGCAAACAGTTGTCGAGTGTCTTTGCCAGGTTTGAATATGGGTGGGATAATTGCCATGGGATGACATTTGAATACAGGTACTTTTAATTGCTGTGCTTTTGCACCAACATACTAATCAGCTTCGGTAGCAATAGCAGATGTAATACGTTTTTGTTTATTCTTAATACGACGGCGGTTTTGTTCATCCTCAAGACGACGACTGTTTAGCGTCTTCTAATGGAACTATGTCAACTTTCCTTGCACCTCCTTGTATTGGTTTAATATGCTCACGTGCAATTGTTTCAGTTGTAGCAATGCTGCTGATGCTGCAGGATCCGGTCGTGAAGCAGGTTGATTATATATAGGTCTCAATAATTCAAGCATGCCAGCTTTACGCACACGACTTGGTATTTATATTCCATGCTGTTGTTAGATCTGCATTAGCCGAAGCATCGTAGACATTCTTATATAAGGAGAAAAGCTTATATAATTAAGAAGCCCGTCAATAACTTGTTTTAATTTGTGTATTCTACTAACATTACAAACGGCCACTGCTCTAATTATAGCCAATATTTCGTTTATTTCTGTCTGTGCAGTCATGGTGCCTGTGCAATCACGTGACTTGACTCCGATGCCACATTTAATACATGGTCCATCATCTGGACCAGTACGTAATACTAGTATATGTCTTTTACAATATTCATTGTAGCTGATCCTGTCGCAGTGTTTATGCTTTCCAAGGCATAAACCTATGCAGTAGATACGTTACCATGTCAATGATCTTTACATATATGCAAAAGTTTTATTCCATTGGCAAATCCATATCACAATCTTCTATTTCTTTTCACTAGATTGAGAATGGATACCACCCGCCGCCGTGTAACTCATGAGACCCATCAAAGAGTATTACACCAATTCAAGTACGCCAAATCGTTGAATGCTATTCCTAGAGACCTCAATAAACTCATTCAAAATATCTTGAGAGTCAATTTGATTTTTGGCAGTAATTCTTTAATAAAAAGGAGACTTCTTCGTCCAAGCTGTGTTTATTTGAATTTGTTCTTTGAAATATTCTCAAGCGATCAATTGTAAGCCGTTGATGTGAGGTTTTACAGTCAACATACGCGTGGAGTTCATATCAGTTTCAGATACGATTCAAAGATTATGCGTGCCACGTATCCATTACTGAAATCGACTTTACAGCACCAGATTACCAGCTAGACTCGGTAATATCCCTACTTATTAACGACAAAATTTGTACGAAACTTGGAATTGAATGAGCAATGTTGTATCGGAATGTAGAGCACTTTAGCTCACATGCCCATTGTTATGAGTTGAGAGATAATGAAAACCACGTATTGGTGCTAAGAGCAACCTTCACATAATAAGTAATATATAAAAAATACACCATTTTATATTACTATTTCACAGCGTTAGTATACATGTCCACACATGGTCCCGTGGTAAGCTTACAGAGTCAAGAAAGATGCATGTTAGGTCAATCCGACATTTGCAGCTCGCTCAGTAAATATTTTTGCGGAGAAGACTTTGTTCTAACACGGTGCAAAATTGATAGCTTGTATTCATTTAGCTTTGACTTTTCTGGCACACCGATAAGAACACATTGCTAAATTAAATCCATATCTCTCTCTCTCTTTCTCTCTCTCTGCATTTTCTGGTACATAAGATAAACTGTTTTAATTATATGCACCTGTTCAATCTAGTTATTGTTATCACTGCGTGGATAATATAAGACCTAATTATCGGTCGAAACAAAATATGCTTAGTAATCGTTTCCGTTGCGAGTTCTGAAGCACGGGAGTATCGATTCATTGAACTGTAGCTTGGTAACAAGCCACTGTATGTAGCCTCGTGAGAAGTGGATTTATTAATGATTAAATATCCAGTGCTTGTACATAGTATAGAGCTTACTTGCCAAATCATGGAGAATGTGGCAACTAGTCAGAACATAAACAGGGAAAAGGTACACAAAACCAAAATGATACTACTTTTTTAACGTTTGGGTGCGCAATTAGGCAGTAAGAAAGACAGCTTATGCTTGACAAGGTTAACATTAGTTTAAGAGTTAAGCTTAAAATTGCGGAGCTGTAGGATGGAATAAATGTCTTGGTTTTTTGTTGGCTTTTACGGCATCTTTGACACATTGTTAGGTTTATCGTGACGAGAAAATGGGGCCCGTATGCCTCACTCAACGATGCACCGAGGCAGTCGAACCGGGCCGTCCCGGGAGGGTATCAATTAGATTAGGCGATAGCTAATCCGACGCTTTGCCTTCTGAGCTACCTAGGCCCGGAGGATGAGAAGGACGACGATGATAATAAGAAAGTGATAAATCAAGCTATTTGAAGATAAATTTTTGTAAGAATCATAACTTTACTTAAATTTAGTTTTGATCTTAATTTTTCGTATTCTACCAATAAAGTAAGATCTAAATATAATGTTTTTGTTGCTTTTGTATGGCATAACATCTTGAAGCTCATATAGTTGCAGGAGACGTCGAGGTAAATACCTTGCCCAAGGACATAATGTGATCCAATACAGGCTGGACTGATGGTGGGAATCGAACCCACGCCTTTGTAATCATGAATTAAACGCCTTAACCATTGAGTCATGGCAGTTTTAAAAATAACGTTGACTATAACATGTCTTTTCCGCTTTATTATGCACATATTCAAATAATGGACGAGGTCAAGGCGGAATTAAGTATATCTGCCAGACGAATAATGAATGGAAAGTCTGTGTATCAGGATCAGGTATTGCAGGATTCTTATTTTTATTACATTTACTTTTGGCACCGAATATAACAGTTGTAAATACTTCTGTGGTCACGTTTTCCACCTCACCAAACAAAATGAAAGAGTTAAGAAAGAAAGAAAATATCTGTGAATTTAAAAAGTAGTAGAGGCTGAAACACAAAGTAAGATACGTAGGTAAAATAAGTGCTACGCATCGTTAGCATTCTAGGACAGACTACACCAGGATTTTAGGAAGAGAGAACGAGTATTGTTAAGACTCCGTGTTCTTAACCAGAAAAGAGCCAAAACAAGTCGTGTAAAATTTAACAAATAAATTATTTCCCTAGAATACAAACAATTAGAAATTGAAAATAGCTTACCGTAAGATGCTGAAATTCTAAATAGCATTGAAAGTTATATATCATAAGTCCAAAAGTACTGAGTACTCCAAATGAGTTCCAATCAAAATGAAGTGCTGATGTGTCAATATGCTGGAATACGTTCATGTGCTAACAATCTTGATATATAATAATGATACGGTCAAAAATGACTTTAAATGAATTCACGGGAATAACAAAACAGTTACATAGTCGAAAGTTTACGAGCACCTTGTAATAATAATAAAAAACAAATAAATTAAATTCTCTTAATGAACTTAACTAAAAGACTCCACTAAGAATGACGTTTGAGATAGGAATAAATAATTCTCAGGTAAACACCTCTTAAGTGAAAAACTAAGACGCAGTTTCAGAAACAGTACCAGGGTGGAATAATCATTTCTACAACATACTAACTGTCAGCCATGTTAGGTCCTTTAGCAGCTAACCAATGATAAATTATATCACCTGGTTTTCTTATGGGAAAAACCAATGACCTGAACTTTAATCCCATCAAACGAAATAATATGATAGCAAGGTACAAACCCACAGTGCACGACATGGATAATACGTATCTATTGACTATGTTAATTACACAAACAATCTACAGTCATGGCTAAAAAATGAAACAGGTAGTATAGAGGTACATAACAGGATAAGAAATAGTATAGAATATATATCCAAATCTCTCTTTCTCTCTCTTTATATATATATATATATATATATATATATATATATATATATATATATATATATATATATATATATATATATATATATATATATATATATATATAACTATATATATATAAATATATATAACTCTGGTGAGATTGCCATTTGACATGTAAGCTGAGCATGAAAATTAAATCCGTTATTTGGACAATTTAGACAAGTATAGCCAACTAAATGCTCTATACGAACAAGTATAGCTGACTAAATACTGTATTTAAACAACTATAACAAACTGAGTTATGTATTGGAACAAGTATAACCAACTAAATATTGTATTTAAACAACGATAACAAACTAAATAAAATAGTGGAACAAGTATAAACAACTAAATACTGTATTTAAACAACTATAACAAACGCAGTAATGTATTGGAACAAGTATAACTAAATACTGTATTTAAACAACTATAACAAACGCAGTAATGTATTGGAACAAGAATAACCAACTAAATACTGCATTTAAGCAACTATAACAAACTAAATAATGTACTGGAACAAATAAAAACAACCAAATACTGTATTTAAAACTCTATATATAAAAAACTAACCGAACAAGTATAACAAACTAAATACTGTATTTAAACAATATAACCAACTAAATAATGTACTCGAACATATATTACGAACTAAATAATGCTTTATGAGAACTATAACAATCTAGATACTCAATTCAAACAATTATACCAAACTAAATAATGCATTTGAACATATAACGAACTAAATAGTGCTTTCTGGGAACTTTAACAGATTAAACGATGTATTCAAACAAGTATAAAATAATTAAGATTAGATGGATACACCATGCTTGTGAAAACAGTGTATACACGTTCCAATTTTAGGCGTAACCTCCGATGGCTGAGTGAATTCGAGTTAATATTGTATGCGTCTTAATGGAAAACAACAACAATCCTTGGTTCACATAAAAACCAACGAACTGGATAACCTAGTAATTCAATCGATCATTGTGTAAATAGTAAAACTGGAGATATGACTCTCATTTTTAGATATTATAAAATAGCTTTGAAACATTGATTTTTTTAAATCTATCGACTTATTGATGTACAGGAGCAGTGTTTAACGACCTATTCATTGCATCGACGTACGAAAATTATCAAAGCATGTGAAATTTCAGCATCGTCCTGATCAATATGTTTTTTATTTGCATACAATAAAAGTTACGCTAATTCCATTCTTGCGACCATGAACTGTCAGTAAATCGACGTAGATTAGTTTCGAAACCAACTTTTGTCAAAGTGAAATACCAGTCCCTTAATGTTAATGGAAAAGGTTTATCTGCAAAGTATCATCCTTCAATAAGTTGTTACACTTGATGCAGCTGACATTTACAGACATGTGAACATGTGCACATGTCTGAATGTCTGTAGTAGTGAAGGGGGGCGATTCAGGGTCTATGGGACTTACCATTAAAAACATGGTCCCGGCACTATAGGGTCTATGTAAATTTAACATGGGGAAAACTAGCCCGGCACTATAGGGTCTATGTAATTTAACATGGGGAATGCAGGACCGGCACTATAGGGTCTATGTAAATTTAACATTAACACCCCCCTTGGCCTGTACAGGGTATATGTAAATTTAACATGGACAAAATACCCTGGGACTGTATAGGGTCTATGTAAAATTGAAACAGGGAGGGTCTCTATTTTTTGTTTTAAAAAAAAATAAATAAAATAAATAAAATAAAATAAAAATAAAATTATAGGTAGAGGTAGGATTGAAACGGATTGAGTTTGTTGACCAATCCAAAAACGCGTTACAAAATTCAGTCAGCCCGCATCCAATCCGAAGAGAGCAGTCTGTGACGTCACGTGGACTACATAGATTCGCTAGCGCCTGTGTGCAGTCAATCTATGCGACAGTTATTCAACATGACAGAAACTCAGAAAACGATCCATTGGGGTGCACCAGCAGTGGAGACCGCCCAAGGGAACCTGGACTTACTTTCAGAAGAGGTAAATTGGGATTTTGTGGATTTTCTTACCTCGCAAGAATGTGTTCCGGAACCTTCGTCACCTTCATTACCGCACGTGGAGAATTTTAGACAGAGACAGAAAGAAGAATTGGAGAAATTTATACAGCGGCAAAAGGAAGCAGAACAAGCTTTTCTCCTACAGCAACAGCAACAAGAAGAAGAGGTAAGAAAACAACAAGAAGAAGAAGCAGCAAAGAAACAAGAGGGTGAAAGTCAAATTGTCACGGTACTGTTGGACATTTTAGCGGAGTTAAGAAGTCTGAAACAAATGTATCAGACTTCTTTATCACGACCGAAGAGAATACAACCTTCCCGAGCTAAACACGTCAACCCTGTGACTAAGCCTACCATACCACCCTTAGTGATTTCAACCAAATCATCATCATCAGAAGTAGGCCTCGGCCGTGGCAAAGGCTTAAGACAGTTAAAGTTGTTTGCTTAAACTCACCCATGCACCAAAAAAGGTCCTTTTCAGGGCCACCCACGTCTCTCGAAAAGAGATACACTTTCAATTGCCAATAACTCAAAAACACCAAACCATTTTATCCCTATATTACGTGTTTATGAGTGTTTGAGTGTACGTTCTTATTTTAAAATCAAAACCCCAAGACACTTACCTTTTATAATTAATGTATTCTTTTATCAATATTTACAATCCAATTCACAATTCACAACATAGCACTTTAAAAGTTCATAGACTTCTACTGTCTCATTGTTTACTCTCTCTGTTTTTTTAATTTCTTCACAGTCACAGTCTTTTCCTCTTCTTCCTCCTCACTTTCTTCCCTTCTTCTTTTCTTCTCCTGTTTCTTTTTCTTCACCTGTCTACTTTCTTCCTCCTCTTCTTCCTCTTCGTCTTCTTTCTCTAAAGAATCCCTCTCTTCTTCTGACTCCTCTTGTTTCTTTTTTGGGCAATCTGGAGACCAATGTCCTTTTTCTTGACAATAATAACAGGTATCTTGCCTTTTGTCTCTTTTAACCCCTGGTTTTCTTTTTTGACGGTTTGGACACTCTGAAGACCAATGCCCTTTCTTCTGACAGATATAGCAAGTATCTTGACTTTTATCTCGAAAGGAAGGAGAGTAGTCCGTAGGCTGGTCTGAAGAGAATTTTCTAATGACCCCTCGCAAAGCTCTGACGAAACGTTCCATCTGGTTAGTCTCTTCCATCGTTGTGCTCGGCTTGAGAGTGAAATGAATAGTGAAAGGACAAGACACACACCCTTTTATATATGCTGGTCTGCTATGACTATAAAGTAGCTCATGGTGTTTGAACTTGAGTCATTTGACTTTTTGCTTTCAAGATGAAACGATCTAATTCATTTGAGAAGAAAGAAGAAGAAAGTAAGAGGCAGAAACGTGATCTATCGCCTCTTAGCAGAGCTGAAGTCTTGGCACAAATTCATGCCAGTGATTTTGAAGAGGACATGAGTGAACCAGAATCCAAACCCTCTAAACAAAGTTCGCCACCCTTAGTCAACCCTGAAAAAAATATTACATTCGAGAGACAGAAAAGCGCTCCTCTAAAAAATTTAGAACCACGGCTTACAAATACACGGTGAAGTTTAAAGATGTCAAGTCCGAAGTACCGTTAGAGAAAGCAGAAGGGTTCATCACCGGAGTGTGGGATTCTCTGCTCACTGCACTCAAGCGACAATGTCAACCCAAAGAAGACGATCGCTTGAGACTTCCCATACAACACGACGGTTTGAAATCCCCTGTTTGAATCGAGTTTTGCACCCCTGCAGAATTGACCGCTTCCAAAGTCATGGACAAGATTCAACACGTGCAACAATCTAATGACCAGTTTGACATCACCGATGGAAAAGCCACACTGGACATGACCCACGTCTCTCCTCCTCAAGGGACCGGACAACGCAATAAGGTGTTATTGGTGAACGACCTTCGCAGCACCAAAAAGAGTCTCGTCCAAATTCACAGTTCTCAAGACCAGATGTGTTTAGCCCGAGCCATCGTGGTGGGACGAACCTATGCCAGCAAGAATGACACGACAGAATGGAAAAGAGCCTGGGAGAACATTCGACAATCGGACCGAGCCAAACAACGAAGTGAAGCAGAACTCCTGCTACAACAAGCTGGCCTGTCCAAAGACACACCCTGCGGCATTCCTGAAATGCAAAAATTGCAAGATGTCCTAGCTCCATTCTACACCTTGAAAGTGCACCCTCAAGAAGTGCGCGGACCTCTGTTGTTTCGAGGGAAAGACTTTAAGGACGGAAAATACATTCACCTTTATCATCACGATGACCATTTCGATACCATTACCAGTATCACTGCATTCCTGGGATACAGTTATTACTGTGAGAAATGTGACTGTGCCTATAAAAATCGAGAGCAACACAAACATTGCGGATCGAAATGCTCAGGATGTTTCGCCTCTCCATCCTGTCTGAGCGAAGCGCAAAAACCATTGCATTGTCCTGCTTGTCTGCGCACGTTTGTCAGCCCTGCCTGTTACCAACAACATCTGAAGACGCAAGGTTCACAGCAGAAATGTGCTTGTCAACTCCTGAGATTGTGCCCTACGTGTGGACAAGGCATACGTACCAATAATGCCAAGGCACACGTATGTTCAGGAAAGAAAAAATGTCACATTTGTCACCACATCGTGGACTTGGAACACGAATGCTACGTGCAAAAATACCAACCCCAACCAGAGAAAGAGGATGGACACAAGAAGAAAGGCAATTTCATCTTTTTCGATTTCGAATGCATGCAAGAGACCGGCATTCACATTCCTAATTTCTGCGTGGCTCATCGAGCGTGCTAGAAGTGCATTCAAGAACCTATCTTCAGTCATTGCCCTCACTGCAGCAAGATTCCTGGAGGACGTGAAAAAATCTTTCGGGGACCTAACACACTAGCCGATTTCGCCCGATGGGTCTTAGACCCCATCGACAAGACGTGGAGCCAAGAGGACATCGAAGGTTACGGAGATTGTCATCGTCATGCCACAGTGATGGCTCACAATTTCTCCGGATACGATGGACAGTTTCTTTTGAGATACTATACGGAACATGGCACCGAACTTCCTAAAGTCACTTTGAACGGAGCCAAAATCATTTTCATGCAAGTGGGACAAGTGCAGTTTAAAGATTCGATAAGTTACTTAGCCATTCCTTTGAGTCGAATGCCTAAAACATTTGGAATGACAGAAATGGCTAAAAGGTAATTTCCACACTTTTTCAGTACGGAAGGCAATCAACACGCCGTTCTACCCCATTTGCCCGAGGCTCACTATTACGACCCTGACAACATGCGTACCGAACAACGAGAAGCTTTCTACGCTTGGTACCAGGCTCACGCCTCGGACCCTTTCGACTTTCAGGAAGAAATGTTAAAGTATTGTCGTTCCGACGTGAACATTTTACGGCGTTGCTGTGGAAAATTTCGAGAACTGTTCATGGAACACGGAGGGGTCGATCCTTTGAAAGAAGCTTGCACCCATTGCCAAAGCGTGTTCCTTAGTGTATCGACAACGATTCATGCCTGAAAACACCGCAGTTGTCATCAGTCCTCAAACGACCAACTATGTCAAACGTCAATATTCGGTCAAAACCCTACGCTGGTTACATTACTTGTGCGACAAGGAAGACAAGTGGATTCAGCATGCTCGCAACGGAGGAGGCGAAAAGACCATCGGAACGCATTCGTTCGATGGTTGGGACTTAGAAAACCCCAAGATCGTGTACGAGTTTAACGGTTGCTTATTTCACGGATGTCCCGTCTGTTACCCTGATCGCGGCACTAAAAATCAGTTTTTACACCGAACCATGGAAGACTTGTACCAGGCCACTTGTCAGCGACGCCTAAAGTTAGAACAGGAAGGATACCAAGTGGTGGAAATGTGGGAACACGAATACGATCACCGTTTCAAAACCGATCCAGAATTTAAATGCCTCTTGGAAAGTTACCAGTTTATGGACCCGCTGAACCCAAGGAATAGTTTGTACGGAGGAAGGACCAATGCCACCTGTTTGCTGTACCAAGCCGACGAAGAGAAAGGAGAAGAAATCAAATACTTGGACGTGTGTTCACTGTATCCCTACGTGTGCAAATATTGTCGCTTTCCTGTAGGGCACCCACAATTGTTGACGGAACACATCGACCTGAAAAACATTCGACAATACGAAGGTCTGATCAAGTGTAAAGTTTTGCCTCCCACGGACTTGTACCATCCCGTGTTACCTCACCATTGTCAAGGCAAACTGATGTTTCCTTTGTGCCGTACTTGTTCCGAAATGTGCAACCAAGACCAACCTTGTCAGCACACCCAGGAAGAACGGGCCTTGACGGGGACGTGGGTTAGCGTAGAATTGTTCAAAGCTCTAGACATGGGATACCAACTGTTAGAAGTGTACGAAATTTGCCACTTTCCCAAGACACAACAATACCACAAGGGTGACCCCACGCAGAAAGGCATTTTCGCCGACTACGTGGATGCCTTTTTGAAACTGAAACAAGAAGCCAGCGGCTATCCTTCCTGGTGTCACACTCCCGAAGACCAAAAGACATTCAAAGAGAAATACTGGGCACAAGAAGGCATCACTTTGGATCGCATCGAGAAAAACGAAGGCAGGCGATCGTTTGCCAAAGTGATGTTAAATTGCTTGTGGGGTAAAATGGCACAACGTCCGTGTTTACCCAAGACGGAGTATTTGACAGAACCTTTCCGCTACTTTCAGATGATTCACGACAAAACCAAATTCATGAAACACGTGGACGTCGTTCGCGAGGATTTGATCTTGGTCAATTACGAAGAAGATCTGGACTTTGTACAAGACGACCCTTTTGGAAATGTTATCATTGCGACTTACGTGACAGCTCATGCTCGCATAAAATTGTACGAAGCTTTAGAACTGTTAGGGGAACGCGTCCTGTACTTTGACACGGACAGTTGCATTTACATCGATCACCCGAGTCAACAGCACCCTGACATCGAAGGAGACCGTTTAGGAGCTTGGACAGACGAGCATCCCGACGACAAGATTCTAAGTTTCGTCAGTGGTGGTCCAAACAATTACGGCTACGAATACCGGGACAAACAAGGAGAAGTGCACACGACGTGTAAAGTGAAAGGATTGACTCTGAATTATCGTATCAGTCGTGTGGTCAACTTTGGGGTATTGAAAGAAGCCTTGCAATCTGGAGAGGATGAACACTTTAAAGTGACCACCTATCAACCGAACAAGATTGTACGTTTACCCACTCACCACATCGTCAGTCGACCCTTGAAAAAAGTCTGTCAAATTGTGTACCAGAAGCGAGTGCGACTTCCCAATCATTTCACCTTACCGTATGGACACGTCGGCATTGGTCAGTATATAAAAAGGAACCCTAGGCAAGATCGATAGTTCATTGTGACTACCAAGACCAAGCGAACAAGATGAATACTTTCAGAGAAACACAAAACAAGTTTAGAAAGGCACAATTCAAGTGTGGGGCTTCTGAAGTGGAATGCAATTGTGAGCCTTGCGATGGGAACGATGCTGTACGCTGTGACCTTAGCGATGCCGTAAAGCATCATGGGAACTTTGTTCTCACTACCCCTATCATTTAAAGTGATGCTGTGCGTGTCAAACCTGAGGGATGCGAAGGCGATGCCGCTCGTCCTCTTGGACACTTTACTGGGTTTCGTTTTAAAGGTGGATGTTCACTTTCACGTCTACCCCCCTACGGATGTCATCCAGCCCTGAGCAAACTCCTGTCCATGTCACCCAACCCTCATCGAAACGAACCTGTGAAAGACGAATATTCGTTTCCTGTGCGTTTGTCGGAATACTGCGACTTTGAAATCGTCTTCAATCGTTCAAAGGAAAATGGCCTAAGTATCTGGGAGGACCGACCCCCGAAGAATTAGCAGAGCCGGATTTTACTACTTGGGCGAAGGGGATAAAGTCAAGTGCTTCAGTTGCGGTGTGTCACTTCACCACTGGGAACTACAAGATTCGGCCTACCTAGAACATGCTCGATGGTCACCGAATTGTCATTACTTACCCTTTGTGGGACCGAGACATGGAAGTAACTTACCATGTCGTTGAAGAAGAAGAAACCAGATTGGCTAGGAGTGAAATGTTGGACATCACCGAGACCGGTATTTAAACTTCATTTCAAAAACGATATTGAATCATTACCTAAAGAACTGCAAGAGAAGATTTACAAGGAAGTTTGGCAGGGACTTGCCAGAGTGAAATCTCAATGGGTGACTGTAGAACTTTTGTGCCGAGAAATTCACAAGAGGAAAGTGAAAAAAGTCAACCAGTGTGTTAGATTTCTTTGGGTCAAGTGTGCATTCGTCCTATTATATCACTCTAGACCGTTTACATCAAAAGAGTTCAGTGAGATTCTTGGACGTTACCCTGAATGGCAGTGGTCAGAAATTACTCACTATGTGGATTACTTTTGCTCTAGGAGAAGATTGTGAATTGTACGGACTGACCTATTCATGGATACTTTACAAGAGAACATTCGTGCTTTGCCTGTGGAGTTGAGAGAACGCATTTACCGAAAGCTGGTCAAAATACAAGTGAAACGTAAAGAACAGTTGCATCATTTACGTCACCAGATATTTAACCACTGGTACCTGAATGGTATAAGAGGACTGATTCGTCAGAAATTGTTTCGGTGGTCAGACCTTGTTGAACACTTTCAGTTAGTGAATGAACTAAACGTTCGTAATTTTGGTTACTTTGAGATTCACCTAGTGCAACGTATTGAGGAAGACGAGTTAAAGGATTACCAACATATTTTACGTGGAATATGCTTAGCGGAAGACGAAACCTCTAGACAAACTCTGACGTTTCGGTTACAGTATGCAAGATTTAGATTCCCTACTGGAGAACGAAGATGTCTAGTTAGAAAGTACCTTTATTGCTTCCGAAACAAAGAGACTATAAAATCAGGAATCTATGCCACGGCTTATGTCACATGTAATTGAACAGATTCCGTGGAGGAAACTCAATGACCATATTCAAACCGTGGATCATTACCATCCATTATTACAAGAACTGTATCCATTCAATTTGGGTCGACAAGTGGTGTGTGTCTTAGTGACTTGTTTTCTGGGATTTCGTTTACCAGCCGATTCCTTGTGGACTCGTTACGAACAGTACTTACCACCCCAATGGCCTTAAATGGTCACGAAAGACTCCTTTTGCTCAAAGCCTTGCGTTTTCATCTGAATACTTCTCGACCTCTACGGGAAAAAAAGATTCGTCAACTTTTAGCTACCGAAGACGTGTATGACAATGTGTGTGTAGCTTGTGACTTACACCCCCATTGGACAGATGTCCGTGACTGGAAAAAAGGGGGTTTTGAGGCTTGGACCCAAGAAGTGGCCCAGTATGCACGAGCGTTGTTCAAGGAAAAAAGTTACTTTTCAACCTGTGTTAGTGACAGTGCCAGAAGAACCCGTCACCCAGGACGCACTGTCGTGGACAGGCCTGAAAGACCCTTTCGGGAGGACACTTGTGTGACCTTACCCCCTATAGAACTGGTCTGAACATTACCCAAAACATGTTGTACAGACACTTGTGTTTATTCCAGGTTGATGGTTATCATGTGCCTTTTATCGTTGTACTTAAGCCTTTGGCTTTTATGTATTTTTGTCTTTCGTGTTCATGTTTAAAACATTCAAAAAACGTGTCCTGAAAAAAGTATATAAACTCTTGTCTTGTCTGTTTTCGTGTCACAAGTGACATTCCTAACACTATGGCTACCTCTGCTCCCTCTGCTTCCTCTTCCTCTACTGTCGAAGTCATCGACGAACACTTAGATCGTGCCAGTTGGGAGGCTTTGTATCTTCGCCATCCCTTTAACATGCTCATTGCTGGACCTAGCGGTTCAGGCAAAACCGAATTCGTCAAACGCTTGATCGAACATAAACATCATTTGATCGATCGACTACCTCAGCGCATAGTGTGATGTTACAAAGAGTGGCAATCGGCGTACAGCCTCTTGCGAGAAAGTCAAGGCGATTCCATCGTGTTTGTGGAAGGCATTCCTAAAGAAGACGACGGCATCGTCTCTGACTCCCGTCAAACCCATTTGGTCATTTTCGACGACATGTTAGGAGAAGACGAAGAAGAAATTAAACTGTGGTTCACGCGCAAAGGGCATCACCGTAATGTCAGTGTCGTTTACATCACCCAAAATTTGTTTCAACAAAGTAAAGCCCATCGCACCATCAGTCTCAATGCGCATTACGTGGTCTTGTTTAAAAGCCCTCGAGATAAATCGCAAGTGCAAGTCTTAGCCAAACAGTTAGGAACGCCTTGGCTGACTCAGGCGTACGACGATGCCACTCAAACTCCACACGTCTATTTACTCGTCGATTTGAAACCTACGATTCCCGAGGATTTGCGATTTCGTACCCACTTGTTTCACAAGTGATGCCAAGTCGGAGGGCCTGTCCTGTACACGTCTCCGTCCTCGACTTAATTTCACTCCACAAAAAAAAATCTATAAAAACCTCAGACCCTTTTCGTCTGTCTCACACAACGTCAACATGACGTCCCTTCAGTCGCATCTTCCCGTCAAATTGATTCGTGCCTTGTATGGCATCAGTCGAGAAAAAAATCCACAAATATGGGCTCGTGTCTTACAAGCTAGTCTCAAAGAAGTCTTACGATGGTTCACGGTGACGGCACGTCAATTACTCCAAGGAATCATTCAGATTCCTCATCAAACCAAACGCTTTTTTGATCGAAACAAAGTCGCTTTGACCCAACTGGCCGATCCCCGCATCGACACTCAAACCAAAAAACAAATCATTTTGAAACCTGGAGGGAGCGGTACTCTAGGAGGGGTCATCATTCGCTCTCTCTTAAGTTGGGATCCTAATGCTCCCAAACTTCTCCCCAAGAAAAAAGTCAAACGAAGCTCCAAGAAGAAGAAAAAGAGCCACGGTGTCAAGACCAAGTCCCCAAGGAGACCCGTGTCTGCAAGAACTTCTCCAGTGGCGGGACCCTCCTCTTACCAGACACCACCCCAGAAAAAGAAAAGAAGCCCCCAGAAAAAGAAACAGAGAAAAAGTCCCCAGAAAAAGAAAAGCCCACAGAAGAAAACTAGTCGCAAGAGAGGCACTTCGGCCAGGACTCAACCTTACACTCGCAAACCACGACCTGCAAAGGCGGTGACCGCGTCTTCGGTAGCCTCAGGTTCATTCACTTCCCCGTTGATGTCATCAAGAATTGAAGAGTACTTGGAGACGTTGATCACACCAAGAACATCTCCGTTGATGACCCCAAGAACTTCCCCAGTGGCAGGTCCCTCCAATTTAGCGGCAGTGGCCCTGCTCACAAAGTACCTTCTCCCAAAATCGAAGTTCAAGAGAGATCGGGCATGTTACAAAGTTTACTGGATTTGTCCAAGCATGAACTGGCTCGATTTAGTCCGTTGCGTACCCCTGCACGGCGTGTCATGCCTGTCCTGAAGTTGATACGCCGTAAAGACAACCAGTGGCGACGCGTTCAAGTATAAAAAAGGCCTGTGACTAAGTAGGGGTATCAGTGTTTTTGGTGCTGAAGACTCAAAGATGTCACCCTCCAGAAAACATCCCTCTTCTAAACAACCCCAAGGAAAGAAAAGGAAAGGACTGCCTCCTCGTTTAGTCAAACATGGGGACATGTTATCTGTTCTGTCCAAAGCTTCTCCACCCCTACGAAAAAAACTCATTCAATCAGCCTCCAAAGAGGTCATCGATACCGTGTGCGAATGTTGTTTGAACGTCTTGAAAGGCACGATCCCTTTGTCCAAACACCAGAAACAATGCTTAGGCAAACATCGTCACGTTCTTCGCCAAATGGTTCAAAAGAAAATTCCCATTCGTCAAAAGAAGAAGATGTTGGTCCAACGTGGAGGCATTTTACCCCTCTTGTTAGGTCCATTGCTGAAAGGAATCTTGGGAACCATGTTGGGAGGACTGGTGGGAGCAAGATAAAAAGGCCCTCTGAAGTCCCAAGATCTCAGAATCGACCCCTGACAACCCCATGGAAGGACGAAAACTAGCTTTAGTGCCTTACAAACGATGGATGGAATACCATCGTTGGCAAGAACAACGCACCCCGCATTTACCTCCCAATCCCAGTTTGAGCGAGATGTCCCAGTTACAACACGAATTGCAGTCCTTGATGGATCGCCAAGATTTGTCCGAAACAGAAAAATCGCAAAAGTACGGTCAACTCTTGCAACAACTGCAACTCTTTCACCAGAAAGCCTAAGACCAAACAGCTCTTCCCACTCTGAAAGATTTTAAGTCCTTGATGAAAAGTTCAGCACCATCACCTCTACCACCACCACCACTACCAGTGACCAAGACAGAAAAAGGAGACGAAGAAGAAGAAGGGTTTCAAACTCCTCCAGAAAAAGTACGCAAGTTAACAACACCACCTACGTCCAGAATTGGATTTACTAAAAAGATGATGACCACCCCTTCTTCATCACAAGATAAAAAGAAGGTGAAGACAGAAGTGAAACAAGAACCGATATCCCCTGTTCAGACATCCTCCTCCTCGACACCTATTACCGGTCGCACACGCAAAGCATTGCAATCCAAGAAAGTATCCCAAGAGAAAAAGAGTAGCATCCTCCAAGAGTGGGTGCCTTATTAACAAACAAACAAACAAAAAATGGAAAAAGTGTTAGCCAGCATTTACTACGATCCCTCCCATCCTGCAGGTTACGTAGGAGTTCAAAAATTGTATCGTGCTGCCAAAATGCGACTGAAAAGTCTCCGTTTACCTCAAGTGCAACGATGGTTACAAGAACAAGCTACCTACACTTTACACAAACCCATTCGACGCAAGTTTTCCAGAAGTCGCACCCGAGTGGAAGGCATCGATCATCAATGGCAAGCCGATTTAGCCGATGTCTCTCATTTGGCCAGCTACAATCGTGGCTACAAATATTTGTTTTGTGCCATCGACGTCTTTTCCAAATTTGCCTGGGTCGTGCCCTTGACTTCCAAATCGAGCAGCGAGTTAGTGCGAGCCCTGCAACGAGTGTTGAAACAAAGCGGTCGTCACCCTCTTCGATGGCAAACGGACAAAGGTACCGAATTTCTGAACCAAGCTTTCCAAAAAGAATTAAAGAAACGTGACATTCATTTTTTTACCACCGAGAATCCCGAAACCGAACCCAGCATCGTGGAACGTTTTCAACGCACTTTGAAAGAACGCATGTGGAAATATTTTACGCATCACCACACTCTGAAGTACATCGACATCTTACCGCACCTGGTGCAAGCGTACAACCAATCTTACCATCGAAGCATCGGACGTGCCCCGCAAGAAGTGACTCTCGAGAACGAAGTGTTGGTGTTTGAGCGCCTGTTTGGTACTTCCCCGACGAGGGCTGTCCCCAAGAAAAGTGGAGAGTTGCCGTAGGAGATTGGGTGCGCATTGGTAAGACCAAACGCACTTTCGACAAAGGTTACTTACCTAACTGGACGACCGAATTGTTTCGTGTCACTGGACGAGTGCATGTCATCCTGCCGTCTATAAATTAGAAGACATGAACGGAGAAGTGCTCAAAGGAACGTTTTATTTGCCCGAGTTACAACGTGTCACCAAAAAAGAAGACGACGTGTACGACATCGAAAGCATTCTCGAACGCAGAACCCGTAAAGTGGGCAAACGACGTGTCAAAGAAGTCAAAGTACGTTGGAAAGGATATCCACCCAGTTTTGATTCTTGGATCAACACTTCGCAAGTCATCGACTATAAAAAGAAGTGAACATCATGCCCTTTCACACAGACGCATCTACGTCGATCACTCCTTCACCCAGTTCTTCTCTGCAAGATTTACAAAAACAACCCTTGTGTGTGTGGTGTGAAGAACGTGTGCCTAAAACACAAATCGTCTTTTTCTGCCAAATCTTCGTGGTGTATTGTGTCATCGGGGCAGCCATTGCCAATTTGAGTTTGCAACAAGGAGACAAACAATTGTGGACCATTTTATTGAGCAGTTGCATTGGTTACCTGCTTCCCAATCCCTCCCTGAAATTCTCCTCGAACGGGAACAACGGGAACCTTGTGTCCAGTGCCAGTGTCAGTCACCACTCCAATAACAACAACAACAACAACCCCATTTTAGACGGAGACACGCCTCTGACGTCCAGTAACCCCTCGGACAGCCACAGAACTCTGGAATTATGAGTCACCAAAACCAATTTTCCTTAACCTTACCCAGTGACAGTTCCATGGAGGTCTTTCCCCACAACACGTTGTGCTGTTACACGGCCAAATTACCTCAGGCCATCCCATTTTTTACTTTAAAAATATCACGACACGTACGTATTTTTTTTTACGGTATATTTTCCTTATGAAAGTTTCAAAGAAACACTCATTCCACTTACATAAGATAAGATAAGAATTCTTTATTTCAGACTACATAGTCTATACATCTAAATTAAAATACAGATATAAAGTAAAATCACTGAAAACATAAAAGAACATATAGAACATAACAATCACATCCATAGAAAAAATACACCCTTTAAAAAATATCACAAGAGTGAACTGAAGACGCATGTGATTAAAGAGTGACCACAGAAAAGTACATCCAAACAAGTCGTGATATATTTCGTAACATGACTAACATAATGTCCATGAGTCGCCCATGGCGTGATCATTTGTGTGTTAGTTTTATTGTTTGTGAAGTGACTAATGGTCAGGTACAGAAAAACGCGTCTGATCATCTCGCGGTGCGAATAACAAGTGAAACCAATTTGAAGCTAAGGCGGTGGAAAATATCGACTGACCAATGAAGTCACTTACAATGTGCAACACATTGTTTGGTTGTAAATTCAGGGCAAGTAGAGTAGCGACCAGCCGCAGAATAAAAAAAAAAAGAACACGTCCGATCTTGTCACTGTGCGAAACGGTACTGAAGTCAATTCGAAGCGAAAGCGGTAAGAAAATAAGTATAGCCAATGAAATCGTTTATGATGAGTGATGCATTGTTTTTTTCTTAGGTAGTGTGGCAAAATAATGCCAACGCAAGAGCGTTGTTACCATTGCAGTGCAGACAGATTGGAGAGTGTAAACGTACAAACCCTTTGTTGCGTATTGTACCATTTCTTCTTGCCAGATCAAATACTAAACGGCCACAGTACTGGTTCGCGTTTTGAAACTGACAAACATTTTTAATCTTACTCAAACATTTTGACAAGCACACTCACATGAATAGAGACAGAAGTGTAAAATATCGGTTGGCCAATGAAGTCACTTACAATGCGTAACACAATGTTTGGTTGTAAATTCAGAGTAAGTAGTGTAGCGACCAGCCGCAGAACAAAAAAAAAAAAAAAGAAAAAAAAAAACACGTCCGATCTTGTCACTGTGCGAAAAGGTACTGAAGTCAATTCGAAGCGAAAGCGGTAAGAAAATATGTATAGCCAATGAAATCGTTTATGATGAGTGATGAATTGTTTTTTCTTAGGTAGTGCGGCAAAAAAATGTCAACGCAAGAGCGTTGTTACCATTGCAATGCAGACAGATTGGAGTGTAAATGTACAATCCCTTTGTTGCGTATTGTACCATTTCTTCTTGCCACATGAAAATATTAAACGGCCACAGTACTGGTTCGAGTTTTGAAACTGACAAACATTTTTAATCTTACTCAAACATTTTGTCAAGCACACTCACATCAACAGAGACAGATGTGTTACAGTACCAGGTGTCAGTTTTTTGTTATTTTTTTCCCTTCAAGATAGTGATTTTAGGGTTTGTACGAAGTAAAGAAACTAAAAGTACAGTGAACCTCAAGGATGATAACCCAAGCTGTCTATCCATTGATGTATGTATTTACGTCAGAAGAAATATGATCCTAAAACAAAAAGATATAAGGCAAGCATGATTAGAACGAACACAAAGACAGCAAATTGTAGTAACAAAGGTATGTTTTCCTTCACGTCCGCGTAACTTAAAGTTTAATCCCCTTGCAAGACAAACTTGGTACCTTTTGTAGAGCTTGAAATAAAAAACTGAACAAACTTAAAAACTTTGCTATAGATACATGCATTTTCTTTTTTGCAGCAACAGACTAAACAACATAAATAAATTAAATCTTCTAGCAAAAAAGAAATACATCATAAAAAAAGAATTAAAGATTAACGATGACTAACCAACAAAACCGAATTTAACAAAGGCAATGGACATGTGTAGAAATACCTCTCAGTTTGAGAAAGTATTTGGATGTCATATGCCATGTACCAACAACTTGAAAAAAAAAATGTATAAACAGAGAGAAACCTTAATTCAAAATTTAATTTTGTTCCAAATTGTTTGTGTTTTTAGGGAATATACCTAAGCACTAATAAAGGGTGGAACAGGGAAGATACACATAAAAGCTTTGATATTTCTGGAAAAAATGAGGTGATATTCCTACAGTTCTTAACCAGCTATATATGCTGGGACGGGTCTGTTGGATATCCACAAATAAAGAAGTACAGATTCTGGTCACGTTGCAAGTGTGTGGGTGTTTTGGAAAATGGTAAAACTTGGATACACTATTTTCTCGTGACACTTATAAAGTAAAGAGTCTGTACAACTGTCAGAAGCCAAAGTCATATAACTTTTGTACGGTTTGTAAAGATTTCCACTTTAGAAAATGTGAAGTATCACAAGTTATTATCACAAACAGAAATGGAACATAGGGGTTTGACAGTTGTTGTTTAGACACCTCCGCTCAAATTCACAACTTACTTGCTCTGTCTCATATTTTGATCTTAAGGAAAGATCATCTTTGTGCAGCAACAGTGGTAACAGCAGGAGGAGACGCCGTCACTGCTGTCGAAAAAGGGTAGTTCTTTTATAAATGCGTTTAGTATATTTTTTAAAAATATCAGATGAAGAAACGTGTGTTAAAACAGGGTTGGTAGAATGTATTCAGCGACAAAGTAGAAGTGACTGAGAGAAGGAGACAACGTTGTCGAGTGGCGTAGTTTTCTGGAGTACGTACGTGTCCCAGCGACACAGTGCCGGCGTCTCTAGCTCTCTTGAAGACACCAACTGTCTGGGTTTTTTTCTTGCAACTTTTTTCTTTCGTGGTAGGGTTTGAATCGAAGGGTCATCAAGATGCATGAGGTGTTTAAGACGCACCGCTGTCGTTGGGTTCCTATATGCTTGGCTTTCACTTGCCCTTGTGAAATATACCAAGTCATTGTGACAACAAGAGGTAGAGAGTTTATATGGAGAGAATGAACTTGGTTAAATCATTTCTGAATCAGCAATCGAGATGAAACGATCGCACGATTTCAGTGAGAGAGAAGAAGAACGTAAGAGGCAGCGAAGTGACGTATCGCCTCACACACGAAAAGAAGTGTTCGCTCAAAACGAAGACATTAGCAAACCTGAACCAACACCTTCCACTTCTGCGACCAGACATAGAGAGCCCACTCCAAACCAAAGTCCACCAGTTAACCCTGAAAAGTACTATCACATTCGAGAGACGGAAAAGCGACCCTCTAGAAAATTTAGAACCACGACTTACACCTACACGGTGAAGTTTAAAGATTTCAAGTCCGACGTACCATTGGAGAAAGCAGAAGGGTTTATCACCGAGATGTGGGATTCTTTGCTCACCACACTAACGCGACAATGTCAACCCAAAGAAGACGATTTGTTGACACTATCCATAGATCACGACAGCTTGAAATCCCCTGTTTGGATCGAGTTTAGCAGACCCGCAGAACTAACCCCTTCCAAAGTCATGGACAAGATTCAACACGTACAACAATCTAATGATCAGTTTGACATCACCGATGGTAAAGCCACACTGAAAATGGCCCACGTCTCTCCTCCTCAAGGGACTGGACGCATAAAGGTCTTATTGGTGGACGACCTTCGCAACACCAAAACAAGTCGCGTCCGAATTAACAACCCTCAAGACCAGATGTGTTTAGCCCGTGCCATCGTGGTGGGACGAACCTATGCGAACAAGAACGACACGGTAGAATGGAAAAGAACCTGGAAAACTATTCAACGATCCGATCGAGCCAAACAACGAAATGAAGCAGAACTCCTGTTACAACAAGCCGGACTGTCCAAAGACACGCCCTGTGGCATTCCTGAGATGCAAAAATTGCAAGATGCCCTAGCTCCACGATACACCTTGAAAGTGCACCCTCAAGAAGTGCGCGGACCTCTGTTGTTTCGAGGGAAAGACTTTAAGGACGGAAAATACATTCATGTCTATTATTACGATGAACATTTCGATACCATTACCGCCATCCCCGGATTCCTGGGATACAGATATTACTGTGAGAAATGTGACCGTGGTTATAATAATCGAGAGCAACACAAACATTGTGGATCGAAATGCCCAGGATGTTTGGCCTCTCCACCCTGTCTGAGCGAAGGGCAAAAACTATTGCATTGTCCTGCTTGTCTGCGCACGTTTGTCAGCCCTGCCTGTTACCAACAACATCTGAAGACGCAAGGTTCACAGCAGAAATGTGCTTGCCAACTCCTGAGATTGTGCCCTACGTGTAGACAAGGCATACGTACCAATAGTACCAAGGCACACGTATGTTCAGGGAAAAAAAATGTCACATTTGTCATCACATCGTGGACTTGAAACACCAATGCTACGTGGAAAAATACCAACCCCAACCAGAGAAAGAGGATGGTCACAAGAAGAAAGGCAATTTCATCTTTTTCGATTTCGAATGCATGCAAGAGACTGGCATTCACATTCCTAATTTCTGCGTGGCTCATCGAGCGTGCGAGAAGTGCATTCAAGAACCTATCTTCAGTCATTGCCCTCACTGCAGCAAGATTCCTGGAGGACGTGAAAAAATCTTTCGGGGACCGAACACGCTAGCCGATTTCGCTAGATGGGTCTTAGACCCCATCGACAAGACGTGGAGCCAAGAGGACATCGAACGTTACGGAGATTGTCATCGTCATGCCACGGTGATGGCTCACAATTTCTCCGGATACGATGGACAGTTTCTTCTCAGATACTATACGGAACATGGCACCGAACGTCCTAAAGTGACTTTGAACGGAGCCAAAATCATTTTCATGCAAGTGGGACAAGTACAGTTTAAAGATTCGATGAGCCATTTGGCCATGCCTTTGAGTCGAATGCCTAAAACGTTTGGAATGACAGAAATGGCTAAAGGGTACTTTCCACACTTTTTCAATACGGAAGCCAATCAACACGCCGTTTACCCCATTTACCTGAGGCTCACTATTACGACCCCGACAACATGCGTACCGAACAACAAGAAGCTTTCTACGCTTGGTACCAGGCTCACGCCTCGGACCCTTTCGACTTTCAGGAAGAAATGCTAAAGTATTGTCGTTCCGACGTGGACATTTTACGGCGTTGCTGTGGAAAATTTCGAGAACTGTTCATGGAACACGGAGGGCTCGATCCTTTGAAAGAAGCTTGCACCATTGCCAAAGCGTGTTCCTTAGTGTATCGACAACGATTCATGCCTGAAAACACCGTGGCTGTCATCAGCCCTCAAACGACCAACTTTGTCAAACGTCAATACTCGGTCAAAGCCCTACGTTGGTTACATTACTTGTGCGACAAGGAAAACAAATGGATTCAGCATGCCCGCAACGGAGGGGGTGAAAAGACCATCGGAACGTATTCGGTAGATGGCTGGGACTTAGAAAACCCCAAAATCGTGTACGAGTTTAACGGTTGCTTATTTCACGGATGTCCCGTCTGTTACCCTGATCGTAGCACTAAAAATCAGTTTTTACAACGAACCATGGAAGACTTGTACCAGGACACTTGTCAGCGGCGCCTAAAGTTGGAACAGGAAGGATACCAAGTGGTGGAAATGTGGGAACACGAGTACGATCACCGTATGAAAACCGATCCCGAGTTTAAACGTCTCGTGGAAAGTTACCATTTCATGGACCCGCTGAACCCGAGGGATAGTTTGTACGGAGGAAGAACCAATGCCACCTGTTTGCTGTACCAAGCCGACGAAGAGAAAGGAGAAGAAATCAAATACTTGGACGTGTGTTCGCTGTATCCCTACGTGTGCAAATATTGTCGCTTTCCTGTAGGGCACCCACAATTGTTAACGGAACACTGAAAAACATTCGACAATACGAAGGCTTGATCAAGTGTAAAGTTTTGCCTCCCACGAACCTATACCATCCCGTCTTACCTCACCATTGTCAAGGCAAACTGATGTTTCCATTGTGCCGTACTTGTGCCGAAACGTGCAACCAAGACCAACCTTGTCAGCACACCCAGGAAGAACGTGCCTTGACGGGAACCTGGGTCAGCGTAGAATTGTTCAAAGCTCTGGACATAGGATACCAACTGTTAGAAGTGTACGAAATTTGCCACTTTCCCAAGACACAACAATGCCACAAGGGTGACCCCACGCAGAAAGGCATTTTCGCTGACTACGTGGATGCCTTTTAGAAACTGAAACAAGAAGCCAGCGGCTATCCTTCCTGGTGTCACACTCCCGAAGACCAAATACAATTCAAAGAGAAATACTATGAACAAGAAGGCATCTCTTTAGACCACATCGAGAAAAACGAAGGCAGGCGATCGTTTGCCAAAGTGATGTTAAATTGCTTGTGGGGTAAAATGGCACAACGACCGTGTTTACCCAAGACGGAATATTTGACAGAACCTTCCCGCTACTTCCAGATGATTCACGACAAAACCAAATACATGAAACACGTGGACGTCGTTCGAGAGAATTTGATCTTGGTCAATTACGAAGAAGATCTGGACTTTGTACAAGACGACCCTTTTGGAAATGTCATCATTGCGGCTTACGTGACAGCTCATGCTCGCTTAAAATTGTACGAAGCTTTAGAACTGTTAGGGGAACGCGTCCTGTACTTTGACACGGACAGTTGCATCTACATCGATCGACCGGGTCAGCAACACCCTAACATCGAAGAAAACCGTTTAGGAGCCTGGACAGACGAACACCCCGACGACAAGATTCTAAGTTTCGCGAGTGGCGGTCCTAAAAATTACGGCTACGAATACCGGGACAAACAAGGAGAAGTGCACACGGAGTGCAAAGTGAAAGGACTGACTCTGAATTATCGTACCAGTCGAGTGGTCAACTTTGGGGTATTGAAAGAAGCCTTGCAATCGGGAGAGGATGGAAACTTTAAAGTGACCACTCACTAACCGAACAAGATTGTACGTTTACCCACTCACCACATCGTCAGTCGACCCCTGGAAAAAATCTATCAAATCGTGTACCAGAAGCGAGTGAGACTTCCCAATCACTTTACGTTGCCGTACGGTCACATCGATATTGGTCAGCATATAAAAAGGGACAACGTCCAAGACCAATAGTTTATTGTCACTACCAAGACCAATCGACAAAAATGAACCTTTTCAAACAGCAAGTATAGAGCGTAAGACTCAAGTCCAACGAGAAACTCGGGTGTGATTCTATGCCTCACGATCACATCACCAATGCAATACCACATCTTAGTTGTTATGTACTAATGCCATGACAAACTACGTGCAACCAGTGAAACTTCCAGACCACAAAACTTTACCTTATGGACATGCTGATATCACCCAGTATAAAAAGGGACGACTTCCAAGAACGACACTTCATTGCAAGGACAAGCGACGAGAAAGATGAATAACTCTACGCAGAAGAAAAAAGAGAAGGAACAAACATCATTGACCTCTTTCACCACCATACCGTCACAGCAAAGTGCGTTCAAGAAGGGAAAGGATTCAATAGACCTAAAGGAGTATTTTAGCGTCCAAATGACCCAGACAGCGACCTCGAGAAAATTTAGAACGACAACTTACACCTACACGGTGAAATTTAAAGACTTCGCGTCTGACGTTCCAGCCGAGGAAGTATCATGTTTCATTACGGATCTACTTGACTCACTGTTAGAGGAACTCAAATGTCATTGCCAAGTCAAAGATGAAGGTCGTTTGAGCCTATCTATGTATCACGACAGTTTGAACTCGCCTGTATGTCTCGGATTTAGCATACCTGCAGAAATAACTTCTTCCAAACTTTTGAGGGCTATTGAAGACGTGGGGTCGGTGAGAGAAAAATTTGACATCACCAATGGAAAAGTGACTATTCATATGGCATATGTTGTACCTCCATGGGAAGAAGACGATCACTGCTCTTGATCTGCTTACCGATAAGTGTACCTAGCACGATGGACGTAACAGCAGATTTACGACTGACAGGGAATACGAGATCGGAAACATCTATGCTGGGACACAAGTGGTAGCTGACCAGATTAGTAGTAAATGGGGGCACCTTAGCGTCAAGGGGAATTAGCATTACAAGACCCCTTGGGCAACTCTAGCGTCAAGGGAAAATTAACATGGAGAAAAATCGTGGGTCAGATTAGCGTCAAGGGAAATTAACATGGAGAAAAATTGTGGGTCACTCTAGCGACAAGGGGAATTTAACATGGAACTATAGTGTGGGTCTGTCTAGCGACAAGGGGAAATTAACATGGGAATAGAGTTTGGGTTTGTCTAGGGACAAGGGGAATTGAATATGGGATTTTTTTTTTAAATTTAAATTTAAATTTAAATTTTAAAAAAGGGGTAGGCAATGGAAAGGCTATCTCTTTTCGAGAAAAATGGCTGGCCCTGAAAAGGGCCTTTGGGTTTTCTTCTTCTTCTGCTTCTAATTTCTTCTTTTTCTCCACCAAGTTCTTATTTTATCTCCAACACTCTTTCTCTTCTTCTCTTTCTTTTTCTCCTGCTCTTCTTTCTTCTTCTCTTCCTCCTCTTCTTTCTTCCTCTTCTCATTTTCTTCTTCTTTTTCAATCTTTTCGTTCCATTTGCTTATTCTTATTCTTTCCTCTTCATCCTTCTTCTCCTCCTTTATCTCTTTCATGACACCACTAATCTTGTCCTTTACCTTTTTTAAGTTATTAATTTCCATCTTTACACGATGGGGACTATAGGAATAATGGTCTTCAACCAGTCTTATTAACATCTGCTCCATCATTCCTAAGTTGTCTAAAACGTCTTGTAATGTTTGTATTTTGTCCATTTGGTTAGAAGCCATCTTCTTTTTTTTATTCTTTGCAGAATGGTTTGAACGACGAATACTATGGGTTCTTATACTTAAAGCGCGTACGTGAAGGAAAACATCCCCCTAAAACGTAAAATTGATCTTACCTAGATCATGACCAAACAACGCGCGAACGTGAAGGAAAACATCCCCCTACTTTTTCATTTCATATAATAAAACCCAAACTATACTTTCTCATTTCATATAATAAAAACCCAAACTATACTCTCCACATACGCTAAGAAACAATAAACAAAATCCATAATCTACTATCCACACAATCTTACGTGAGCGCTTACAAAACCCAAACTATACTCTTCACATACGCTAAGAACAATAAACAAATCCATAATCTACTATTCACACAATCGTACGTGAGCGGGTACAAACACAAACACAAACACACAAACACATACGCTAAGAACAATAAACTAATCCATAATCTACTATCCACACAATCGTACGTGAGCGCTTACAGAACCCTAACTATACTCTTCACCTACGCTAAGAAACAATAAAGAAACCCATAATCTACTATTCCCACAAACATACCTGAGCTCTTACAAGCACCAACACACAAACACATACCCTCACACTATCTTAAGAAAGAGTTAGTGTTTATAATCACACTACTCTACCTACACACATTGGCAAATCGATCGTTATTTCTTTTCTAGAGTATTGGGTAGCCCTGAAAAGGGCTGTTTTTGTTTTTTTTTGGAACTTCATGGACACCTGGTTAATGGTGGCACCTTCCAGACCTAGCGCCACATACACATCTTGTCCCCCAGTTACTTTTTATCTTTTTGGGGGAGAGAGCAGAGGCAGGATATGTCGCTTCAGAATCCCAATTTTCGCTCTCTGGGATTCTGAAATTTCTTCTTCTCTCCTTTTCCTCCTCCTCCTCTTCTTTGTATCGTCTCTCCTCCTCTTTGTATCTTCTTTCCTCTTCTTCTTTATATCTTCTCTCCTCCTCTTCTTTGTTTCTTCTTTCCTCCTCCTCTCTTATCCTTCCCTCCTCCACAATGGCTTCCGCGGCCAGTTCATTTAATATGCGCCTGGCATATTCCAGATGCACATGAAGTTCCAACAGTTTAGACAGTCTCGTGTTCATTTTTGGTGTTGATCAATCAACAAGGGTAGCTGGACTGCCGAACGAGTTTCAATTTATAGTGAAAGCGTGGACGTGAAGGAAAACATCCCCTAAAAACATAAAATTGATCTTACCTACATCATGACCAAAAAACAACAACGCGCGGACCTAAAAGAAACACTCACTCACTTTTTATGCTACCCATCACTATTTTAAAATTTTTTATAAATCACTTCAATAGACTATCCACATACGCAAAGCAATCCAATCTAACCCCAAATTTACACCTCAAACACCAAAAAAAAAGACATCATTTTAATCTACTATCCATACCAACTTACTTAACCACTTACAAACACAAACACACAAACACATACCCTCACATTTTTTTTAAAAAAGAGTTAGTGTTTATTTTCACACTACTCTACCTACACACATTGGCAAATCGATTGTTATTTCTTTTCTAGAGTATTGGGTAGCCCTGAACAGGGCTGTTTTTTTGTTTGCTATGGCATTCTTTTTAGTTTCTAAGAATGCGATATCCTCTGAGGATAGACTTTCTGGCGATAGATCTGCTTCTTCGGAAAGAGACGAAGAACTCTTTGGTGTCGATACGACAATCGACAAAGCCTCTGTCAGCTTCAGGTTGCTGCTGCTGCTCTTGTTGTTGTTGTTGCTGCTGTCTCTGAAGTCTGTACTTCTCTGTCCATTCTTCTTTTTCCCTGTTCATTTCTTCTCTGAAGAGCTCTTCTATCAGGTCTTCAGTGATTTTTAACATTCTCACATTCTCTATTTCCTCTGGCTTCGGTATCAGACTGTGTCTGACCCTATGCAAATTCACGTAGGCTTCGTTGAGTTTAGCTAGTTTGGAGCACATCTTCTTAGGAGGATGAGTCGACAATGGATGGTTAGACTGGAAACAACCCGGTTCTTAAAGTCAAAGCGCGGACGTGAAGGAAAACATCCCCCACACGGTTTTTGAGTCGCAACGTTCAGTGAGTGTCATGAGAGGGATAGTAAGAAATGAAAGAGCATCAATCCAACATTCTTATAGCTAAACAAAAGACAAAGGCATTTTTTTCAAAACACATTTTTTATTCAAAAATCACTTAACACTAAACAACAACTCTAACATTTTTAACAATAATCCAACATCATAACATCAAACAATTTTTTTCAAAATACAACATTTTTTCCACAGTCTCATCACATTCCATCTTTAAAGTTTCTCCACTAGGTAAAGAGGGATAACAGTCTTCCATGGTTTCTAGTAATCTAGGATGACTTCTCTCAAACTGTTGATTTCTATGGTATTATCGAATTCTGCATACAGGATGACGTTCACCGTTTCATCAGGGTCTCGGTCTTAACTGAATTTCCACACGAATCTGACCTGATTTTATAGGGTGGAAATGTCCCTCGTCGCTGCCTTGGTCTGGAGTGAAATCGAAAGCCCACAAAGCGTAGCCTCCTGCATAATCCTCGTACGTAATACCGTGACTGGGATTGGTTCCTAACTGTCCGGTGGCTTTGTACAGGGACAAGTACGATCTCAAGTAATTCTTCTTGGTAAAGTCAGGTTCGAAAGGTCGGGTACACAAGGTCTTGCCATCGCGACTGACTTCGATTTTGGACACGCCAAAGTGTTGAAAGTAGAAAGGATTTTTTTCGGCAGCTCCGTTGAAGGCTGTATTCTCGACGATACCAACGATCAAACGTTTGGGTAACTGTCCTTGGAACAGATGATCTTCGATCATGGATCGCTGTCCCTTGGGAATGGTGAAGGTTTTCACTTCCACGCGTCGTATGGGATACTTGGCGGTCGTTCTGCTCAACGTCTGACTGATGTCGTTTCCCACTTTAGGTAACACTTCCACACGGCGTACGTAGAGTCTGGCTTCTAGGATTTTGGTTTTGTAACCGTCACTATCAGCCATCAAATGGAAAGCGGCACTGCTACGATTCAGTCTCAGGCGGACATCCACCCCGTTCAGCAAATACTTTTCTTGCAACCACATGTCCAAATGCAAACGATCCATCAGTTCTAAACTTGTGTCGGCTCCCGTGATTCTCTTTCTTCGTTCTACAAATCCATCATTGTTGTCTTTCTTTTCATCAGTTTCCAATATTTCAAACCTGGTAGGTTCGTCAGCTTCCCATACCACACAGGCATTGAGATGAGTGTTCTTGGCATCTATTCCGTACGTCAAGAGATTTTCCAGGTAGGCACGATAAGGATAAGTATCCATGCTGCTACTGACCAGTTTGTTATTCAAGTACAAGTCCACTCCACTGAACAAGGAATGCATGAAATTGTTGACGGGAGCTACTGCTTCATCATCTATAGCACCTCCAGTCTTATCTAGAATTTTGACTTTCAGGTACAAGTAACTGCTATTCAGATCGATGTAATCTTCGGGCTGTCCTTTGATTTCAAACTCGATGGGAGCGGAATCGGTCAGTGAGGAGACGGGGTGAAATTTCACCCACTGGGATTCTTGCATGGTCATTATGGTGGGGGGCATGGCAAACAGATCCAGTTCCGTCTTGGAACAAGCGCAAGATTCTCGGTGCATCATTTTTTTGTCTCTTTTCTCAATAATCGAAAACGTCTAAGTCTCGAACGGTTCTTCTTTTCTTGGCCTTTCTCGCTTAAAGTCTGGTGAAAGGGTGTTTTCTTCGTCGTCTCTTTCTGCCTTGTCCTTGCTGAATGCCTGACTAGGTAGCGTGCAGGGCATTTATAGGTGTTTCTCGTTGGCTTAAAATGTCTTTGCCCGTTTGCAGCAAGACATTTTTGCCTGCCCTCATGAAGGCTTCTTTAGGGTTTTGTTTGTCGATGATGACATTTTGGAGAAATTCTTTGCCTTGCGTCAGTGCCGCATCTTTCAAGGCGTGCAATCCGCGTGTCACCATCGGTTTCAACACCGGGGCCACCGAACGAAAGGCCGATTTTAACATGTCTCCTAAGCCGTGTCCTCGCTGTCGAGCAACCCCTCGGTACACTGGATACATGACTTAAGAGTCGTGAGAGAACCGTTTTCGAAAATGGAGTTTCACCGTGACTTTTCCTTTGGTGAATGGAATATTTTGTCCCAGATCTCCTTTCATAGCAATGTTGACCGTGTCCAAATACGACTTACTGACCGGCAAATAGTGAGGATGTACAAATTCGCGGTGGACGTGGTAAATGTTTCCACCTTCCTCGTCAGTGTTCGTGGCAGAATCCACTTTGAAAGGAATGACACGCAGTAACGGTACGGAGGTGTGTCCCACCACGTTGTACTCCACCACATCGGAATACACAAACATCAAATTCAGTCCTTGGTTCAGTTCTACCGGGGCACGAAATAACTTGCTAAAAGACTCGTTGTCGTAAACGATGGGTAATTCGTTTTTCTTGAGCATGGTCTTTCTCATGTCCATGTCTCCGCCCAACATGTCAAACAATTCAGGACAAAATAAAATGGACAGGATTTTACTCCGTTCAAATTTCATCAAGAAGCGACGAGCTGCTTTGTGGTACTCCATGGTGACACTTTTGTTGACATGCTCCAAAGCTTTCAGAAACACGACATTAAACCTGGAGGTTATGGTGCTGACCAAATGTTGACCACTAAAATAATAGCCTGGGGGAATGAACAAGTGATAGGTGGTGTACTTTTGTGTACGGGTTTTCTTGTCATATTTGACATTGCTATCCATCCACTGTTGCATTTGCTCGTCATGAACTTCCACATCAAAAAAATTTTGATTGGGAAGGACATTGAGGACTTGGGTCGGGTGAATCATTTCTACTAAAGCCACTTCCCAATGGGCTTCGTGATCTAACTGGATGGCCTGAGGTAATTTGGCCGTGTAACAGCACAACGTGTTCTTGGGAAACACCTCCATGGAACTGTCACTGGGTAAAGTTAAGTAAAATTGGTTTTGGTGACTCATAATTCCAGAGTTCTGTGGCTGTCCGAGGGGTTACTGGACGTCAGAGGCGTGTCTCCGTCTACAATGGGGTTCTGGTTGTGATTGAAGTGATGACTGGCACTGGCACTGGACACAAGGTTCCCGGGGTTCCCGTTCGAGGTGAATTTCAGGGAGGGATTAGGAAGCAGGTAACCGATGCAACTGCTCAATAAAATGGTCCACAATTGTTTGTCACCTTGTTGCAAACTCAAATTGGCGATGGCTGCCCCGAAGACACAATACACCACGAAGATTTGGCAGAAAAAGACGATTTGCGTTTTAGGCACACGTTCTCCACACCACACCCACAAGGGTTGTTTTTGTAAATCTTGCACAGAAGAACTAGGTGAAGGAGGAGTGGTCGACGTAGCTGCGTCTGCTGTGTGAAAAGGCATGATGGTCACTTCTTTTTATAGTCGATGTCTTGCGAAGCGTCGATCCAAGAATCAAAACTCGGCGGATATCCTTTCCAACGTACTTTGACTTCTTTGACACGTCGTTTGCCCACTTTACGGGTTCTGCGTTCGAGAATGCTTTCGATGTCGTACACGTCGTCTTCTTTTTTGGTGACACGTTGTAACTCGGGCAAATAAAACGTTCCTTTGAGCACTTCTCCGTTCATGTCTTCCAATTTATAGACGGCAGGATGACGGCCATGCACTCGTCCAGTGACGCGAAACAATTCGGTCGTCCAGTTAGGTAAGTAACCTTTGTCGAAAGTGCGTTTGGTTTTGCCAATGCGCACCCAATCTCCTACGGCCAACTCTCCACTTTTCTTGGGGACAGCCCTCGTCGGGGACGTACCAAACAGGCGCTCAAACACCAACACTTCGTTGTCGGGAGTCACGTCTTGCGGGGCACGTCCGATGCTTCGATGGTAAGATTGGTTGTACGCTTGCACCAGGTGCGGTAAGATGTCGATGTACTTCAGAGTGTGGTGATGCGTAAAATATTTCCACATGCGTTCTTTCAAAGTGCGTTGAAAACGTTCCACGATGCTGGCTTTGGTTTCGGGATTCTCGGTGGTAAAAAAAATGAATGTCACGTTTCTTTAATTCTTTTTGGAAGGCTTGGTTCAGAAATTCGGTACCTTTGTCCGTTTGCCATCGAAGAGGGTGACGACCGCTTTGTTTCAACACTCGTTGCAGGGCTCGCACTAACTCGCTGCTCGATTTGGAAGTCAAGGGCACGACCCAGGCAAATTTGGAAAAGACGTCGATGACACAAAACAAATATTTGTAACCACGATTGTAGCTGGCCAAATGAGAGACATCGGCTAAATCGGCTTGCCATTGATGATCGATGCCTTCCACTCGGGTGCGACTTCTGGCAAACTTGCGTCGAATGGGTTTGTGTAAAGTGTAGGTAGCTTGTTCTTGTAACCATCGTTGCACTTGAGGTAAACGGAGACTTTTTAGTCGAGTTTTGGCAGCACGATACAATTTTTGAACTCCTGCGTAACCTGCAGGATGCGAGGGATCGTAGTAAATGCTGGCTAAGACTTTTTCCATTTTTTTGTGTTGGTTGGTGTGTTAATAAGACACCCACTCTTGGAGGATGTTACTCTTTTTCTCTTGGGGTATTTTCTTGGATTGCAATGCTTTGCGTGTGCGGCCAGCAATAGGCGTCGAAGAGGAGAAGGATGTCTGAGCGGGGGATATCGGTTCTTGTTTCACTTCTGTCTTCATTTCTGTCTTCACTTTCTTTTTCTCTTGTGAGGAAGAAGGGGTGGCCATCATCTTTTTAATCCATCCAATTCTGGAGGTAGGTGGTGTTGTTAACTTGCGTACTTTTTCTGGTGGAGTTTGAAACCCTTCCTCTTCTTCTCCTTTTTCTGTCTTGGTCACGGGTACTGGTGGTACTGGTACTGGTACTGGTACTGGTGATGGTGCTGGACTTTTCATCAAGGTCTTAAAATCTTTCAGAGTGGGTAGAGCTGTTTCGTCTAAAGCTTTCTGGTGAAAGAGTTGCAGTCGTTGCAAGAGTTGACCGTACTTTTGCGATTTTTCCGTTTCGGACAAATGTTGGCGATCCATCAAGGACTGCAATTCGTGTTGTAACTGGGACATCTCGCTCAAATGGGGATTGGGAGGTAAATGCGGGGTGCGTTGTTCTTGCCACCGATGGTATTCCATCCATCGTTTGTAAGGCACTAAAGCTAGTTTTTGTCCTTCCATGGGGTTGTCAGGGGTCGATTCTGAGATCTTGGGACTTCCGAAGACCTTTTTATCTTGCTCCCACCAGTCCTCCCAACATGGTTCCGAAGACTCCTTTCAGTATGGGGCCTAACAAGAGAGGTAAAATACCTCCACGTTGCACTAACATCTTCTTTTTTTGACGAATGGGAATTTTCTTTCGAAACATTTGGCGAAGAACGTGACGATGTTTGCTTAAGCATTGTTTCTGGTGTTTGGACAAAGGGATCGTGCCTTTAAAAACGTTCAAACAACATTCGCACACGGTATCGATGACCTCTTTGGAGGCCGTTTGAATGAGTTTTTTTCGTAGGGGTGGAGAAACTTTGGACAGGACAGATAACATGTCCCCATGTTTGGCTAAACGTGGTGGCAGTCCTTTCCTTTTCTTTCCTTGGGGTTTTCTGGAGGGTGACATCTTTGAGTCTTCAGGAGCACCGAAAAAACACTGATACCCGACTTGGTCACAGGCCTTTTTATACTGGAACGCGTCGCCACTGATTGTCTTTACGTCGTATCAGTTTGAGGACAGGCATGACACGTCGTGCAGGGGTACGCAACGGACTAAATCGAGCCAGTTCTTGCTTGGACAAATCCAGCAAACTTTGTAACATGCCCGATCTTTCTTGAACTTTGATTTTGGGAGAAGGTACTTTGTGAGCAGCAGCCACTGCCACTAAATTGGAAGGTCCTGCCACTGGGGAAGTTCTTTTGGGGGTCATCAACGGAGAAGTTCTTGGTGTGATCAACGTCTCCAAGTACTCTTCAGTTCTGGGTGTCGTTAACGGAGAAGTGGACAAACGTGAAGCTGCCGGAGACGCAGTCACCGCTGTGGCAGGTCGTGGTTTGCGAGTATAAGGTTGCGTCCTGGCCGAAGTGCCTCTCTTGCGACTCATTTTGTGTGGACTTTTCTTTTTCTGGGGGCTTCTTTTCTTTTTCCGGGGTGGTATCTGGTCAGAGGAGGGTCCTGCCTCTGGAGAAGTTCTCCTTGGGGACCTGGTCTTTTTCTTCTTGGGGCTTCGTTGGACTTTTGTCTTGGGTATAACTTTGGGGGCATTAGGATCCCATCTTAAGAGTGAGCGAATGATGACCCCTCCTAGAGTACCGCTCCCTCCAGGTTTCAAAATGATTTGTTTTTTGGTTTGAGTGTCGATGCGGGGATCGGCCAGTTGGACCAAAGCGACTTTGTTTCGATCGAAAAAGCGTTTGGTTTGATGAGGAATCTGAATGATTCCTTGGAGTAATTGACGTGCCGTCACCGTGAACCATCGTAAGACTTCTTTGAGACTAGCTTCTAAGACACGAGCTCGTGTTTGTGGATCTTTTTCTCGACTGATGCCATACAAGGCACGAATCAATTTGACGGGAAGATGCGACTGAAGGGACGTCATGTTCGCACTGAGAGTGAGACAGACGAAAAAGGGTCTTAGGTTTTTATAGATTTTTTTATGGGGAGTGAAATGAAGTCGAGGACGGAGACGTGTACAGGACAGGCCCTCCGTCTTGGCACCAGTGGTGAAACAAGTGGGTACGAAATCGCAAATCCTCGGGAGTCGTAGGTTTCAAATCGACGAGTAAATAGGCGTGTGGAGTTTGAGTGGCATCGTCGTACGCCTGAGTCAGCCAAGGCGTTCCTAACTGTTTGGCTAAGACTTGCACTTGCGATTTATCTCGAGGGCTTTTAAACAAGACCACGTAATGCGCATTGAGACTGATGGTGAGATGGGCTTTACTTTGTTGAAACAAATTTTGGGTGATGTAAACGACACTGACATTACGGTGATGCCCTTTGCGCGTGAACCACAGTTTAATTTCTTCTTCGTCTTCTCCTAACATGTCGTCGAAAATGACCAAATGGGTTAGACGGGAGTCAGAGACGATGCCGTCGTTTTCTTTAGGAATGCCTTCCACAAACACGATGGAATCGCCTTGACTTTCTCGCAAGAGGCTGTACGCCGATTGCCACTCTTTGTAACACCACACGATTCGTTGAGGGGGTCGATCGATCAAATGATGTTTATGTTCGATCAAACGTTTGACGAATTCGGTTTTGCCTGAACCGCTAGGTCCAGCAATGAGCATGTTAAAGGGATGGCGAAGATACAAAGCCTCCCAACTGGCACGATCTAAGTGTTCGTCGATGACTTTGACAGTAGTGGAAGAGGGAGCAGAGACAGCAGAGGTAGCCATGGTGTGAGAAATGTCACTTGTGACACGAAAAAACAAACAAGACAAGAGTTTATATACTTTTTCAGAGCACGTTTATAAAATGTTTCAAACATGAATACGAAAGACAAAAATGCATAAAAACCAAAGGCTTAAGTACAAGAATAAAAGGCACATGATAACCATGAACGTGGAATAAACACAAGTGTCTGTACAACATGTTTTGGGTAAAGTTCTAACCAGTTCTATAGTAGGGGTAAGGTCACACAAGTGTCCTCCCGAAAGGGTCTTTCAGGCCTGTCCACGACAGTCCTGTCCTGGGTGACGGGTTCTTCTGGTACCGTCACTAACAGAGGTTGAAAAGTAACTTTTTTCCTTGAATAACTCTCGTGCATACTGGGCCACCTCTTGTGTACAAGCTTCAAAACCCTGGTCTCGGTGATGTCCAACATTTGACTCCTAACCAATCTGGTTTCTTCTTCGTCAACGACATGGTAAGTTACTTCAATGAACAATGAACTATCGATCTTGCCTAGGGTTCCTTTTCATATACAGACCAATACCGACGTGACCGTACGGTAAGGTGAAGTGACTGGGAAGTCGCACTCGCTTCTGGTATACAATTTGATAGACTTTTTCCAAGGGTCGACTGACGATGTGGTGAGTGGGTAAACGTACAATCTTGTTCGGTTGATAGGTGGTCACTTTAAAGTTTCCATCCTCTCCCGATTGCAAGGCTTCTTTCAATACCCCAAAGTTGACCACTCGACTGGTACGATGATTCAGAGTCAGTCCTTTCACTTTGCACGTCGTGTGCACTTCTCCTTGTTTGTCCCGGTATTCGTAGCCGTAATTTTTAGGACCACCACTGACGAAACTTAGAATCTTGTCGTCGGGATGCTCGTCTGTCCAGGCTCCTAAACGGTCTCCTTCGATGTCAGGGTGCTGTTGAATCGGGTGATGGATGTAAATGCAACTGTCCGTGTCAAAGTACAGGACGCGTTCTTCTAACAGTTCTAAAGCTTCGTACAATTTTAAGCGAGCATGAGCTGTCACGTAAGCCGCAATGATGACATTTCCAAAAGGGTCGTCTTGTACAAAGTCCAGATCTTCTTCGTAATTGACCAAGATCAAATCCTCTCGAACGACGTCCACGTGTTTCATGTATTTGGTTTTGTCGTGAATCATCTGGAAGTAGCGGGAAGGTTCTGTCAAATACTCCGTCTTGGGTAAACACGGTCGTTGTGCCATTTTACCCCACATCACTTTGGCAAACGATCGCCTGCCTTCGCTTTTTTCGATGTGGTCTAAAGAGATGCCTTCTTGTGCGTAGTATTTCTCTTTGAATTGTATTTGGTCTTCGGGAGTGTGACACCAGGAAGGATAGCCGCTGGCTTCTTGTTTCAGTTTCAAAAAGGCATCCACGTAGTCGGCGAAAATGCCTTTCTGAGTAGGGTCACCCTTGTGGTACTGTTGTGTCTTGGGAAAGTGGCAAATTTCGTACACTTCTAACAGTTGGTATCCTATGTCCAGAGCTTTGAACAATTCCACGCTGACCCAGGTTCCCGTCAAGGCACGTTCTTCCTGGCTGTGATGGCAAGGTTGGTCCTGGTTGCACGTTTCGGCACAAGTACGGCACAATGGAAACATCAGTTTGCCTTGACAATGGTGAGGTAAGACGGGATGGTATAGGTTCGTGGGAGGCAAAACTTTACACTTGATCAAGCCTTCGTATTGTCGAATGTTTTTCAGGTCGATGTGTTCCGTGAACAATTGTGGGTGCCCTACAGGAAAGCGACAATATTTGCACACGTAGGGATACAGCGAACACACGTCCAAGTATTTGATTTCTTCTCCTTTCTCTTCGTCGGCTTGGTACAGCAAACAGGTGGCATTGGTCCTTCCTCCGTACAAACTGTTACTCGGGTTCAGCGGGTCATGAATTGGTAACTTTCCACGAGGCGTTTAAACTCGGGATCGGTTTTCAAACGGTGATCGTACTCGTGTTCCCACATTTCCACCACTTGGTATCCTTCCTGTTCTAACTTTAGGCGTCGCTGACAAGTGTCCTGGTACAAGTCTTCCATGGTTCGTTGTAAAAACTGATTTTTAGTGTCACGGTCAGGGTAACAGACGGGACATCCGTGAAATAAGCAACCGTTAAACTCGTACACGATCTTGGGGTTTTCTAAGTCCCAGCCATCTACCGAATGCGTTCCGATGGTCTTTTCGCCTCCTCCGTTGCGGGCATGATGAATCCATTTGTCTTCCTTGTCGCACAAGTAATGTAACCAACGTAGGGCTTTGACCGAGTATTGACGTTTGACATAGTGGGTCGTTTGAGGACTGATGACAGCCACGGTGTTTTCAGGCATGAATCGTTGGCGGTACACTAAGGAAAACGCTTTGGCAATGGTGCAAGCTTCTTTCATAGGATCGACCCCTCCGTGTTCCATGAACAGTTCTCGAAATTTTCCACAGCAACGCCGTAAAATGTCCACGTCGGAACGACAATACTTTAACATTTCTTCCTGAAAGTCGAAAGGGTCCGAGGCGTGAGCATGGTGCCAAGCGTAGAAAGCTTCTCGTTGTTCGGTACGCATGTTGTCAGGGTCGTAATAGTGAGCCTCAGGCAAATGGGGTAGAACAGCATGTTGATTGGCTTCCGTATTGAAAAAGTGTGGAAAGTACCCTTTAGCCATTTCTGTCATTCCAAACGTTTTAGGCATTCGGCTCAAAGGCATGGCCAAGTAACTCATCGAATCTTTAAACTGTACTTGTCCCACTTGCATGAAAATGATTTTGGCTCCGTTCAAAATCACTTTAGAACGTTCGGTGCCATGTTCCGTATAGTACCTCAAAAGAAACTGTCCATCCTTATCCGGAGAAATTGTGAGCCATCACCGTGGCATGACGATGACAATCTCCGTAACGTTCGATGTCCTCTTGGCTCCACGTCTTGTCGATGGGGTCTAAGACCCATTGGGCAAAATCGGCTAACGTGTTTGGTCCCCGAAAGATTTTTTCACGTCCTCCAGGAATCTTGCTGAAGATAGGTTCTTGAATGCACTTCTCGCACGCTCGATGAGCCACGCAGAAATTAGGAATGTGAATGCCAGTCTCTTGCATGCATTCGAAATCGAAAAAGATGAAATTGCCTTTCTTCTTGTGACCGTCCTCTTTCTCTGCTGGGGGTTGGTATTTTTGCACGTAGCATTGGTGTTTCAAGTCCACGATGTGATGACAAATGTGACATTTTTTCTTTCCTCGACATACGTGTGCCTTGGCATTGTTGGTACGTATGCCTTGTCTACACGTAGGGCACAATCTCAGGAGTTGACAAGCACATTTCTTCTGTGAACCTTGTGTTTTCAAATGTTGTTGGTAACAGGTAGGGCTGACAAACGTGCGCAGACAAGTCGAACAAGGCACATTTTCTTCGCTCAGACAGGGTGGAGAGGCCAAACATCCTGGGCATTTCCATCCACAATGCTTGTGTTGCTCTCGATTATTATAACCATAGTCACATTTCTCACAGTAATATCTGTATCCCAGGAATCCGGAGATACTGGTAATGGTATGGCGTGTCCTCTTCAAAATCACTGGCATGAATTTGTGCCAAGATTTCAGCCCTGGTACGAGGCGATAGATCACGTTTCTGCCTCTTACTTTCTTCTTCTTCTTTCTTCTCGAATGAATGGGATCGTTTCATCTTGAGTGCAAAACGTCAAATGACTCAAGTTTAAACACCATAGACTAATTTATAGTCTTGGCAAACCAGCGTATATAAAAAGGGTGTGTGTCTTGTCCTTTCACTAGTCATTTCACTCTCAAGCCGAGCACAACGATGGAAGAGACTACCCAGATGGAACGTTTCGTCAGAGCTTTGCGAGGGGTCATTAGAAAATTCTCTTCAGACCAGCCGACAGACTACTCTTCTTCCTTTCGAGATAAAAGTCTAGATACTTGCTATATCTGTCAGAAGAAAGGGCATTGGTCTTCAGAGTGTCCAGACCGTCAAAAAAGAACAAAAATAGGGGCTAAAAAAGACAAAAGTCAAGATACCTGTTATTATTGTAAAGAAAAAGGACATTGGTCTCCAGATTGCCCAAAAAAGAAACAAGAGGAGTCAGAAGAACAGAAGGATTCTTCAAAAGAAGAGAGGGATTCTTCGGAAGAAGAGAGGGATTCTTCAGAGGAAGAAGAGGAAGAAAGAAGACAATTCTATTTAAAAGAATCAAAGAAACAGGAGAAGAAAAGAGGAAGGGAAGAAAATGAGAAAAAAACGGTGAAGAAATTCAAAAAACAGAGAGACTAAACAAGGAGAAAGATGAAGTGTACGAACTTTTTAAAGTGTTCTGTGGTGAATTGTGAATTGGATTGTAAAAAAATGGATAAAAGAATACATGAATGATATAAGGTAAGCGTCTTTGAGTTTTGATTTTAAAATAAGAAGCTACACTCACGCACTCATACACAGACACGTACTATAAGGGTATAATGGGTGGGTTTATTTTTGAGTTATTGGCAAATTGAAATTGTATTTCTTTTCGAGAAATATGGCTGGCCCTGAAAAGGGCCTTTTTCTTTATGGTGTAGGAGTGAGTTTAACCAATCAACTTTAACTGCCTTAAGCCTTTGTCACGGCCAAGGCCTACTTCTGATGATTGGGTTGAAATCACTAAGGGTGGTACGACAGGCTTAGTCACAGGGTTGGCGTGTTTAGCTCGGGAAGGTCGTATTCTCTTCGGTCGTGATAAAGAAGTCTGATACATTTGTTTCAGACTTCTTAACTCCGCTAAAATGTCCAACAGTACCGTGACCGTTTGATTTTCACCCTCTTGTTTCTTTGCTGCTACTTCTTCTTGCTGTTGTTGCTGTTGTTTTTTTCTTACCTCTTCTTGTTGCTGTTGCTGTTGCTGTAGGAGAAAAGCTTGTTCCGCTTCCTTTTGTCGTTGCATAAATTTCTCCAATTCTTCTTTCTGTCTCTGTCTAAAATTCTCCACTTGCGGTAATGAAGAAGGTAACGAAGGCTCCGGAACAAATTCTTGCGAGGTAAGAAAATCCACAAAATCCCAATGTACCTCTTCTGAAAGTAAGTCCGGGTTCCTTTGGGCAGTCTCCCCTGCTGGTGCACCCCAATGGATCGTTTTCTGAGTTTCCGTCATGTTGAATCACTGTCGCATAGATTGACTGCACACAAGCGCTAGCGAATCTATATAGACCAACTGACGTCACAGACTACTCTCTTCCGATTGGATGTGGGCTGACTGAATTTTGTAACGCGTGTTTGGATTGGTGAATGAACTCAATCCGTTTCAATCCTGCCTCTACCTATAAATAAGCGCAGTTCAGTGCATTGATTCGCCTGTTCTCGTCGCTTCAAGATGTGGACCGATGTGCAATCTTCTACGCTTGTGTCTTCCATGATGTTCCGGACGGACATGCCCATGTATGTCCGATCCAAGTGGGCCGTTGTCCACAGGACAAGCACCAGCCTGTGGATACGTAGGATCTACGTAGAAAGACAAGGATGCCTGAAAAGAGTGCTGATTTACGGACCAACAGTGAGACGTAGCCTAAGGACAAGAAGAAGACCAATGCGGTACCATTTATGTTAATGAATACATTAACACAAACCCAAAGGCCCTTTTCAGGGCCAGCCATATTTCTCGAAAAGAGATAGCCTTTCCATTGCCTACCCCTTTTTTAAATTTAAATTTAAATTTAAATTTAAAAAAACTTTTTTAAAAAAAAAAAAATCCCAAAAGCCCAAACTCTATTCCCCATGTTAATTTCCCTTGTCCCTAGACAGACCCAAACTCTATGTTAAATTCCCATTGTCCATAGAGTTGCCCACGATTTTTCTCCATGTTAAATTTCCCTTGACGCTAGAGTTGCCCAAGGGGTCTTGTAATGCTAATTCCCATTGACGGTAAAGTGGCCCACTTAACTACTCAGATTTTAAACAACGTGTGTAACGGATAGAGAGACAAACACGAACTTTCTCTTATTTGATTGTTTGTTACTTGTTTTGTTTTAACATTTTCTTATAAACGAACATTTAATGTAAATTCGTTGCATATGAAGTGATTTTAGAAAGGAGTGAACGTTAATTTTAAACATTAGTTTACTAGAGTCAATAACTAAACAACTCGTAAATATGTTTCTTTTATGTTCAAATGTTTATGTATTTAATGGATAGTGCTTAGACCAAAGCACAGGCCAGAGAGCCCATGTATATATATACTTGAATAAATGTTTTGAACCCATACAACAGACTTTTCTTTATCGAATCTTTATTCTATCTGTGAGTCTTTCTTTAGAATATTTCTGTCCTCTTTTCTGTGTGTTTGAATGTGTATTTGTTTGTTTCTGCATGTCTATGTTTGTCCCTATCAACCCTTTGTCCCTACAAATACATTTCACCCTATAAAAGGTTTTGACCCTATAAACCTATGACGTTACCAATGTTTAATTCCCACTGATCCCCAGGTGACATTCCCATGTTCAATTTCCATGTTCAATTCCCCTTGTCGCTAGAGTGACCCAGGGTTTTTCTCCATGTTAAATTTCCCCTGTCGCTAGAGTGGCCCAAGGGGTTCTGTAATGCTAATTCCCATTGTCGCTAGGGTGGTCCCATATACTACTAGCTTTATTTATTTTTAAAATGACGTTTCAGCAAAATGTTCACACTCTCTGCTGCAACACGGTACTATGGTTTGGTTGGCCAGGGTCGGTTAAAAATGTAAGTTATGTTTCAGGAAAAAAATCTTTTCAGAACTTTTCCTAGTGAAAGTGACAAAAATAGAGACATTGTTTTATTGATGTAATTTCAGTCATTTAACAGTCTTGAGTTTGGAACACTCATGACTAAAATTAGCACCTGACTCTTTGGTGCGGAATGAAAAGCACATGTTCCAAACACATGCCGGTCCTGCAAATGGAGCGGCTCATGTCCTTTTTTCTACACAGAATCTGACATACAGGCTTGATCTATGCTGATAAATATAGGTTTGATCACGAGCGCTCATAAATTTAAAGTTATTGAATGTTAATATCATGGTATTTGCACAGGTTTACAACGGGAACTGAATTAGTACCGTGAGTCATGTTACCTTTATCCTTGCTTACCTCCAAAGCTGAAGAGGTTGACCAGCAGTACTACGCATCTTCAAATGTTCAAAACAGCTTCAGGTGAAATAAAAGATCCTATTTTTAAACAAAACATTTAAGCCTAAAACTATATATAGTTATGAGACAGGAAACATTGTTCATTAAGACAAGACCAGATGAAAATGCAAGAGGAGGTTATTTACAGCAATAGTGTACTGAGTACAGTTACTTTCGTTGCTTCATGACATATTACTGTAGCCTTGTAGGACTGACACTAGACACTAGTTAGTCATACGTTTTATCAATAAAGTATGATGAAAATTTGACATCTTATATGTACTGTACATTAGTTTATAGCACAGACAGAAATGACGTCTGACTGCACAAAATTACTTAATCCGTACAATAAATTTAACTTAGTTCAGATAAATTGACTATGTAGCAGTTAGCTACGATGTCGTAGCCTGAACTTGATTTGTTGTGGTTGAGTCCACGAGGAACGAGTAAGGGTACTAATATTAGTACTATGTAGCAGTGCGTGGCCTGTAATTTTGTAAACACCACTGACAACTACCAAAATGCACCAAGAGGCTCTACGTTCTAGAAATTGGGCAGTAAGAACATAATAAAGCATTACGTTATCCCAAAACATGAATGGTACTAAACTAAATGGAAAAATATTGTTAACACGGATACAACAATATTGAGTATCAGAAAAGACACCTCTGTCTATGAGTAAATGTGAACATAAGATAATTTATCCATCATCATCATCATCAACATCATCATCATCATCACTCTATTATTTGACAACACATAAGTAGTTTTGCAATTTCTTTTGATTATATAAATATAAATTATTCAGTTGCTGTGGCAAGGGACACTAAGAAGTAATAAATAGTATAATTTGGTACTATGAACTTTTTTAAACACTTTATTTAATTTAAAAGCAATAATAGTGTTTGTAATTATTGATTAACTATTGTTGTCAGATTACACAATGTAAAAATTTCATGATATACCGTGATATTAATTTCAGCAATTGCAAAACCGCAAATATGCCTTGAAAACAGAGTTCTCATTTTATCATATACATGTATTTGTATATAGATAGTTTATTTCAATATAAATATTTTTACATTTGAAGACTAATTTATCATTTCATATCCACTTTACAATAATTGTTTTGAGCCTGAGGTGACAGTCATTTCTACCAAAAGGATGGTTGTTTAGATGTGTATATTACAAATATTGCATTACCTCTCAAGTAAAGAAAAATGGCCTATTTAGATAATGATTATTCATTGAAGGACTTTTACTAATCAATATTATCCATGTCTTGAAAAAAATTAAAAAGATGCAAGCTACTGCTACCAGTGAAAGAAAATAGCAAGGTTATTTTTAACATTGAAATAACTAAATAACTGCCTGCTGTTGTAATCACAGTAATTGACAAAAATTGTCATCTTCTTATGCCTTAAGTGGCTGCAACAATCAACAAGTTTACTCAAAACCGGTAACCTTGACATAGTATTAAATCATTTTTGATAGTTAAATTGAAATTGTCAAGCACTGGCTTTGTGCATATTCCCATCTTCTGCAGGGATGATGCTGGCATTAATAAAGTTGTCACCCAAAAAATCGCTAACCTTAATATTTTGTTGTCAAGTTTTAAAAAGAGTTGCCATTTTCTTAATACAGTACAACCCGTTTATCTTGATATCCCTGTTACCTATTGTTGACTTAAGTGAATATAGAGATAAATGGGGGAGGGCTACAAAAGAAAATTTTGCATGCAGGTGAATTTTGTAAGTGACCTGACATCAGTGAGTAGGACTGATGCTGAGAGAAAATAAACAATTGAAATTTTGATTCATTGAAGACCAAGCTAATCTGAAATACATGTGTGTATTGACAGCTTGCAACAGTGTAGAAGAATCAATAATTCATAAAGTACTGCATGTGTATATGAAAAATCCATAAATTTGAGTATGGATAAAATGTTATAAAATTTATTTGTCATTCAAATCACATTATAAAGCACAAATAACTAGTATGCACTGATATTTGTTTTCTTCCTCGTTTGATCTCTCCCACTCCAGAGGTCTCGCTAGGATTTTAAAACTGCGAGTTCAGGACTCCCATTTTGGTAAAAATAGGAGTCCCACCATCAAAAGTTGCAGTCCCTTCTTTCCTACAGAATCAACACAGATGTGATTGCATCTATTTTTAGATGGAGAGGTTTTCGTAATGTAATTACTCACTTTAATATAGCTTCATTACAACAGTCCATTGACAGGATTGCAAATTTATGGTGTATTTATTTGTCTAGTAATTTTAGACAATGGTTAACTGGTATCTGATTTGCTGTTTTTTCCCGTATTTTCGCAAATACGTGTCAAGTCGGAAAACAGCTTAGACCTTAACACGCATCTCGTGAATTCCACAACATTGCATTGTCCCATACATTTCTGATGTACATAATTTGCATTTTAAAGTTAAATCTTTAATAAAATAATACCTTGTCTTTGCTTTCAATGATTTGTATATTTTTCTGAGAATACTTGTCCGACGATTTACGAAAACAGACAATCTAATAAACTAGTACATCCCAAACTTAGTGAAGTCCACCATTATTTCACGTTAGGCCTACTGGTTCACTTAGAGTTTCAAACTAATTTTATGACGAAATAGTGTACAAGAGGCAATTAATATATATCCAGATCACCAATTCTGATCTGAAAACACATGTTTGTATGTCTTATCATCAAAGGATATCATGCAGGAAATTGATAGTTGCTACCTTGCTCGGAAAAGGGTTAATGGTCAATCAACTATGAAAACATATGCTTGTGAATGGACAAGAGTTTGTTTATTTGTTAACGTAATTCATATAAAAACTAGGCCTAGCTACTGATGTCTTAATGAGTACATTTTGCTACAACCGTTAACACTAGAACTAACCGGGCTAAGGCGACAGCCATTTAAAAAAAGTATGGTCAGTCATTGTACCTCTTAAATAGCTCGTTTGTCCATCAGAGTGATGCTGAATTTCGCCAATCCAAGTAAGAACTTATTCCATCACACACTTTCTTACACTTGGCTACTGTCCTATCCGAACTATCAATTCTGGCAGTTTTAGCACTCTTCTGGTACTAACAGCTGCCTCACTTGGCGCTCAGCATTAAGAGGTTAGTGTTAGGACTGGTCGGCCTGGTGTCAGGATAATGTGACTGTGTGGGACATCATGCTACATGTCTGCGGCATGATGCCCCAATGCTAGACATCACAATAAACTTCCACATTGCAGACATCATAGCGATATGACTGAATTTTTTTAAAAGCTACATTAAAAGTCAAAATAACATCACATCACATAATACTACTACTACTACTACTACTGCTGCTACTACTACTACTACTACTACTACTACTACTAATAATAATGATAATAACAATAATAATGAAAGCCTACACGTGTATAAAGAATTGTCCTTCTGCTGTTCGAGAGAAGTTGATATCAGTACACCATTTATGTTTTTAACTTAGTTAAAATACTTTGCAAAAGATTTTAATATTAATTTCTAAAATGTCTTGCTTTTTAGTGTGTTAACATTTCTTAGTAGTTCTTAATGCTGTCTAATAGTATATACCTGCTCTTTATTTGTAAAGACAGTAATGTAATGCAGAGATTGGAAGCAAGGAAATTGATTGTGTTAGAAAAGAAAGGAAACAGTCTTGCCAAATTAGAACTCTTTGCACACAGCTTAAAAAAGAAAATACTTTCAAGATAACTATTTTATTCCCCATTGTATGTTAAATATATTTTAAAGAAACGTCTTCTTTCTTTTATACAATGTGAGTATGTGAGAAAGCTTGCCAGTAGCTTCTCATGGGTCTGTGGTTCTTTCCAGTGTTTTCCCAGGTTCTTCCTCCACCATTAATACTGGTGGCCATGTATAGCCTATCGTGTGCTGAAAAATGGCGTTAAACCCAACAACAACAACAATCTGATTTTATACTTTTGTTTACCATTAAATTAGGGCATAGACAGAGTTGTCTTTCCTGATGCTCAAAATATGTTTATCTATTACGGGCTATGTTAACAATATTTTTCAATTTATTTTAGTACCATTTTTATGTTTTCTTGAGTAATTTAATGCTTTACAATGTTCGAAGTGCCCAGTTCTAGTACTTCGAGCCTCTTAGTGCTTCTTATGCCTTCCAGTGCATCTCAGTAGTTCTTAGTAGTTCTAAGTGGTTTTTTACCAAGACTAGTGACAGTCAGTGGCAACAATTAGTATGTGGTGAGAATAGGTCCTCTACCTCTCTTTTTTTGCAACCTGTTTTCTGATTCTCACCCAGATGTTAAGCACATGTTCCCACACGTTCTTGAGCGTGCTTATCTTAGTTTGACACTGAACATGAATAATGAAGTACCAGTTTTGGAAGCAAGCTGTTTTCCAAAGGTCATGCATCCAATCATTATATAAAAATTTTGTCTGAATTGTCATTACTTACTAATGAGTAGGGATATGCAGTTCAAGATATTGCTTTTTATAACTGTTGAGAAAACAGGATCCCATTTAATTTGATGAAAATGATATGATTATGGATTTATTTTTAATTCGAAAAAATTGAAGGCTGTAGTAAGTCACATTTATCATTTTAGTGAAATGAAATTAAATTTTGGGCTTTTAGATTGTTTCATTTGATGGGTTTATGTTTCTTGACATTAGCAATTGCAAAGTTGGTTTCTGGCCAAGAATTAATGATATGTGAAAGAAACCATCATTTCTGTTAATGTAATTTTCTGTCATGTAAATGTACTATTTCAAAAATGTACTTAATTCATTAGAGTATAATTTTACCATGACATCTTTTCAATACATAAAGTGAATGAATTAATTTCCATAGAAGACACATTAACATTAATTATCTGAATGAAAGACATTGTTATGGAAATTCATGATAACGTTCTAAGTAAGTAAAGTTTCATACAGTGATGTGTGACTGACAATATGGAAAACTTTTGAGGTAGAACTTAGGCCGTACAATGGTCATTTCAATAGCCCAGAAATAATCAAGTATAACTACTGAATTTAGGTTTGTACACAAAATAGACTTTACTTGGAAATAATCAAGTAGAACTACTGAATTTAGGTTTGTACACAAAATAGACTTTACTTGGAAATAATCAAGTAGAACTACTGAATTTAGGTTTGTACACAAAATAGACTTTACTTGGAAATAATCAAGTAGAACTACTGAATTTAGGTTTGTACACAAAATAGACTTTACTTGGAAATAATCAAGTAGAACTGCTGAATTTAGGTTTGTACACAAAATAGACTTTACTTGGTAATAACCAAGTAGAACTACTAAATTGAGGTTTGTACACAAAATAGACTTTACTTGGAAATAGCCAAGTAGAACTACTGAATTGAGGTTTGTACACAAAATAGACTTTACTTGAAAATAACCAAGGAGAACTGGGGGGAAATTATGGTATAGTTATCTTACAAATAAACAGCTTATCTTGTTTTCTTTTTGTCTGTTTTTGGCACATAAAAAACCTATGCCAATAATTAAAGTTCAAAAATAAGATATACAACACTCATTATAATGCTTTCCATGTGAACCATACAGTATAAATTATGACCTTATAGTGAGACTGTCTTATAATGAAGTGCACTATACAGAATATGTCTTTATAGTAAGACTATCTTATAATGAAGTACATTATACAGTACATGTCCTTATAGTGAGACTGTCTTATAATGAAGTACATTATACAGAATATGTCCTTATAGTGAGACTGTCTTATAATGAAGTGCACTATACAGTATATGTCTTTACAGTAAGACTGTCTTATAATGAAGTACATTATACAGTACATGTCTACTATCTTATAATGAAGTACATTATACAGTACATGTCCTTATAGTAAGACTATCTTATAATGAAGTACATTATACAGTATATGTCCTTATAGTAAGACTATCTTATAATGAAGTACATTATACAGTACATGTCCTTATAGTGAGATTGTCTTATAATGAAGTACATTATACAGTATATGTCCTTATAGTAAGACTGTCTTATAATGAAGTACATTATACATATTACTTCACTGCCAAATGAAATGTGATCTATGACAATTCCTGCTGTATTAAAGGAACCATGTTATAATGAAGGTCCTTACAGTGAGGAAGTGCTATGTGTAAAGTACATGTAGATATGTAAATGAGGGAATGCAGTGTGTAAAGTACATGTAAATATGTAAATAAGGGAGTGCAGTGTGTAAAGTACATGTAAATATGTAAATAAGGGAGTGCAGTGTGTAAAGTACATGTAAATATGTAAATAAGGGAGTGCAGTGTGTAAAGTACATGTAAATATGTAAATAAGGTAGTGCAGTGTGTAAAGTACATGTAAATATGTAAATAAGGGAGTGCAGTGTGTAAAGTACATGTAAATATGTAAATAAGGTAGTGCAGTGTGTAAAGTACATGTAAATATGTAAATAAGGTAGTGCAGTGTGTAAAGTACATGTAAATATGTAAATAAGGTAGTGCAGTGTGTTAGATACATGTATATATGTAAATAAGGTAGTGCAGTGTGTAAATTATATGTAAATGTGTAAATAAGGGAGTGCAGTGTGTAAAGTACATGTAAATATGTAAATAAGGGAGTGCAGTGTGTAAAGTACATGTAAATATGTAAATATGGTAGTGCAGTGTGTAAAGGACATGTAAATATGTAAATAAGGGAGTGCAGTGTGTAAAGTACATGTAAATATGTAAATAAGGTAGTGCAGTGTGTAAAGTACATGTATATATGTAAATAAGGTAGTGCAGTGTGTAAAGTACATGTAAATATGTAAATAAGGGAGTGCAGTGTGTAAAGTACATGTAAATATGTAAATAAGGGAGTGCGATGTGTAAAGTACATGTAAATATGTAAATAAGGGAGTGCAGTGTGTAAAGTACATGTAAATATGTAAATAAGGTAGTGCAGTGTGTAAAGTACATGTAAATATGTAAATAAGGTAGTGCAGTGTGTAAAGTACATGTAAATATGTAAATAAGGGAGTGCAGTGTGTAAAGTACATGTATATATGTAAATAAGGTAGTGCAGTGTGTAAAGTACATGTAAATATGTAAATAAGGTAGTGCAGTGTGTAAAGTACATGTAAATATGTAAATAAGGGAGTGTGATGTGTAAAGTACATGTAAATATGTAAATAAGGTAGTGCAGTGTGTAAAGTACATGTAAATATGTAAATAAGGGAGTGCAGTGTGTAAAGTACATGTAAATATGTAAATAAGGTAGTGCAGTGTGTAAAGTACATGTAAATATGTAAATAAGGGAGTGTGATGTGTAAAGTACATGTAAATATGTAAATAAGGGAGTGCAGTGTGTAAAGTACATGTAAATATGTAAATAAGGTAGTGCAGTGTGTAAAGTACATGTAAATATGTAAATAAGGGAGTGCAGTGTGTAAAGTACATGTAAATATGTAAATAAGGGAGTGTGATGTGTAAAGTACATGTAAATATGTAAATAAGGGAGTGTGATGTGTAAAGTACATGTATATATGTAAAGAAGGGAGTGTGATGTGTAAAGTACATGTATATATGTAAAGAAGGAGTTAGGTATGTAAAGTACATGTAGATATGTAAATAAGGTAGTGCAGTGTGTAAAGTACATGTAAATATGTAAATAAGGTAGTGCAGTGTGTAAAGTACATGTAAATATGTAAATAAGGGAGTGCAGTGTGTAAAGTACATGTATATATGTAAATAAGGTAGTGCAGTGTGTAAAGTACATGTAAATATGTAAATAAGGTAGTGCAGTGTGTAAAGTACATGTAAATATGTAAATAAGGGAGTGTGATGTGTAAAGTACATGTAAATATGTAAATAAGGTAGTGCAGTGTGTAAAGTACATGTAAATATGTAAATAAGGGAGTGCAGTGTGTAAAGTACATGTAAATATGTAAATAAGGTAGTGCAGTGTGTAAAGTACATGTAAATATGTAAATAAGGGAGTGTGATGTGTAAAGTACATGTAAATATGTAAATAAGGGAGTGCAGTGTGTAAAGTACATGTAAATATGTAAATAAGGTAGTGCAGTGTGTAAAGTACATGTAAATATGTAAATAAGGGAGTGCAGTGTGTAAAGTACATGTAAATATGTAAATAAGGGAGTGTGATGTGTAAAGTACATGTAAATATGTAAATAAGGGAGTGTGATGTGTAAAGTACATGTATATATGTAAAGAAGGGAGTGTGATGTGTAAAGTACATGTATATATGTAAAGAAGGAGTTAGGTATGTAAAGTACATGTAGATATGTAAATAAGGTAGTGCAGTGTGTAAAGTACATGTAAATATGTAAATAAGGTAGTGCAGTGTGTAAAGTACATGTAAATGTGTAAATAAGGGAGTGCAGTGTGTAAAGTACATGTATATATGTAAAGAAGGAGTTAGGTATGTAAAGTACATGTAGATATGTAAATAATAAAAGGGTTTGAATTGATAGCTGGAGAATGGAATGCATTGGTAGGTTACAAGAGCAGTGAGTGGGAGAGACTAATTCAGGGTTTTAGAGATACGTGTAGTTTAAAGATCTTTGATGATTGTTAATTTTGCAAGTGATGTAAATTATGTATGTAGAGTGTAATTTGTAGATACGTTATAATTTTATATGAAAGACCAAACGGGGGTGGGTGGGTGAGAATGGAGATTACTGCATAATAGACCTTGAACTGAGAAGTTAATCATTTAACCATTAAATAAATCCTTGTTGCTAATTATTCGAAACAGGTACCATTTATTTCCAAACACACAGAAATCTCATGAACTTTGTCATTAACAATTACCGTTTAGTTATCTTGAAGTCAGTGATATGCATGAGAACAATCATTGATAAGATGGCAAGCTCATCTCACTTAAGTGAACTAGAAAGTCAGTCCGACAGTTTCATTATGCTTACAGAGTAGCCTGCTCAATGATTGCTACAGTAGTACTTGAAAGTTTAATTGCTACAGTATTACTACAGTAGTACTTGAAAGTTGGCTTCTTCTGTATACTTACATATATTACAATCAAAATTTAACCGGTAACAAGTTGAAGAAAAAAAAATCCGCCCTTTTTGGCAGAAATCGCTTCAAATAGTAAACAATCCTAATGCTGCATATAGTGACGGCAAATTAGTAAAGAATCATGAATCATTAGCATGGAATCTAACTTAGCTGTATCATTGTCTTGAGTGTTAGCATGGAAATTAACTTAGCTGTATCATTGACTTGAGTGTTAGCATGGAATTTAACTTAGCTGTTTCATTGACTTGAGTGTTAGCATGGAATTTAACTTAGCTGTATCATTGACTTGAGTGTTAGCATGGAATTTAACTTAGCCGTATCATTGACTTGAGTGTTAGCATGGAATTTAACTTAGCTGTATCATTGACTTGAGTGTTAGCATGGAATTTAACTTAGCTGTATCATTGACTTGAGTGTTAGCATGGAATTTAACTTAGCTGTATCATTGACTTGAGCGTTAGCATGGAATTTAACTTAGCTGTTTCATTGACTTGAGTGTTAGCATGGAATTTAACTTAGCTGTGTCATTGACTTGAGTGTTAGCATGGAATTTAACTTAGCTGTATCACTGACTTGAGTGTTAGCATGGAATTTAACTTAGCTGTGTCATTGACTTGAGTGTTAGCATGGAATTTAACTTAGCTGTATCATTGACTTGAGTGTTAGCATGGAATTTAACTTAGCTGTATCATTGACTTAAGTGTTAGCATGGAATTTAACTTAGCTGTATCATTGACTTGAGTGTTAGTATGGAATTTAACTTAGCTGTATCATTGACTTGAGTGTTAGCATGGAATTTAACTTAGCTGTATCATTGACTAAACCTTGAGTGTTAATAGATTTCAGTGTTAGTTCATAACCTCAGAAGGAAAATAACTTTACAGTTTTGTTTATTTGTAGGAATAGGGGCCATGACTTAAGACTTGGCTTATGGATCTTTTCGTCTTTCTAAAACCTGAAGCTATAGAGGTTGCACATGGTAGCCTGGGTAGGAACCGAAATGTTAAGGGCTGCAGGAGTATATTACATTAATCTTCATGCATTTGCGATGAAATCACATGATAGTCTATCCAAAATGCCTCTGATGAAAAGATCTATTAAGAATCGCATCAACAGTTATAATGTTGTTTATGTTGCAAAAATTAGGAATAAAAAAACAGATTTCTTAACTTATCTGGGAGTCAAGGAGGAGTCAGTCTTCAGGGGTCATGATGAACCATGGAGTGATTTTAAAACGTTTATACATGGCAGTTGTGATGTATCTTTATTAATAACAGCTTGTTGACCTTGTATAATTTGTATTTAACTTCTGTTATATTGTATTATTTTATGTATTAGATGTTAATCTTTTAAATGTTTTGTTTTGTTACTAACAACATTTATAATTCTTGAAGTTGCATGGCTTTATCTAATGCTGAATAAGTTATTATTATTATTATTATTATTGTTGTTGTTGTTATTATTATTATTGTTAGCATTATTATTATCAGTATTGTTATTATTATCATTATAATTGTTATTATTGTTGTTATCAGTATTTTTATTGTTGCTGTTATCATTATTATTATTATTATTATTGGTATTGTTCTTCTGAAATTGTAGATGAAGAATGGTCAGCTTAGCACACAAGACAGGGAGGGCTGTGGTGGAGGTTGAGAAAAAGTTTGATGAGAGGTCAGAGGTTGGGACCTTTAGTAGGAGCAACATCACTAAACTTGAATACACCTATCCTGTAGGTATTTTTTTAATGGTACTAAATAACTTTGAGTAGGTAATATTACGGGTCATATGGAAGGGTCAGTTTTGTACATTAAGGTAGGTACTTATCATACCTGATGACAGATTGCACTAGTCTCTCAGTATAATCCTTGATAAAACACAGGACTGGTTCTAGAGCCCATTATGCTGGGTGAATTGAATTTTTTAAATTGCTGTGTGTACTGTTTGTGTGTCACGGTGTAGATTTTGGTATATTATATGACATGATAAATAAACGTAATTTCATTAAAAATATAATTTAATTTCATTAAAAATATAATATAATTTCACACAAAATATAATTTAATTTCACAAAATATAATGTAATTTAACACAAATATAATGTAATTTAACACAAAATATAATGTAATTTCACACAAAATATAATGTAATTTAACACAAAATATTATGTAATTTAACACAAAATATAATGTAATTTAACACAAAATATAATGTAATTTAACACAAAATATAATGTAATTTGTTCTTCAGATACATTACTCAGTCCATTAGTAATAGCACCTGTGCCTCCCAAATCCACCAACCTCAAGCTAGTTGTTAGCAAAAAAGTACTAAAGTTGTCAGTCACTAAGATGTTACTCTAAAGTTTCTTATTTTGCATTGAGTTAGACTTTTAAAGATGAAAAATTTCCCAATGTTCAAAAGGTTATCCTATCTATCTAAACAAGACATGGTATATCTTGGTTATTGCTAAAATAGTTTTAAATTTCCTTTGTTATGGTGTGTGATTTATGGGTGTAATTTGGGTTATATGGTATACAGCTTGGCCTTTCATCAGATGTGCAATATCAGAAAACTGCTATCTCAGCGTGGTCATTTTCACTTCCTTGACTTCAGTGTTAATTGTGGAAAAATGAGCTGATAAATGTTTTATTTTTTTAATACATTTTATAATTAACTCATTGCACTTTCAGAAGTTAGTATTGCTTACTCTTCGGTGATCTAGTGGTTAAAGCATCAACCCCAGATGCGGGAGGTCATGGGTTCGAACCCCGGCCAAGTCATACCAAAGACTTGCAAAAATGATACTAAGAGTTAAGACGTTAGAACTGGTCGGCCTGGTGTCAGGATTATGTGACTAGGTGGGACGTCATGCTACCTGTCTGCGGCATGATGCCCCAGTGCTAGACATCACTTTAAACTGCCACACTGCAGACATAATAGTGCTATGACTGGAAAATTGTTAGAGCTACATTAAAATTCTAAATCACACACACACACACATTGCTTACTCTTCCCTCTTTTAATAATTACTTAAGATAGTACTTCAGACTAATTTAGGCTGATGTTTCAAGCACATAGGAGCAGCCATTATGGTTAGCTATGAGCTTAGATCATGTATAATTTCACCAATTAAAGTGTGTAAATAAATTTCAGCCATCTATAAAATTACATGTACTCAAATGATATAAAGGTACAAGAGGACTCGGTTACTTGCACATATTGGCTCCAGAGACAAGTGCATTTGCCACATGCATAGCATTCAAGTGTAACTGCTTCCTAATTGACATTTGCCACTAGCATAGCATTCAGGTGTAACTGCTTCCTAATTGACATTTGCCACTAGCATAGCATTCAAGTGTAACTGCTTCCTAATTGACATTTGCCACTAGCACAGCATTCAAGTGTAACTGCTTCCTAATTGACATTTGCCACTAGCATAGCATTCAAGTGTAACTGCTTCCTAATTGACATTTGCCACTAGATTAGCATTCAGGTGTAACTGCTTCCTAATTGACATTTGCCACTAGCATAGCATTCAAGTGTAACTGCTTCCTAATTGACATTTGCCACTAGCATAGCATTCAAGTTTAACTGCTTCCTAATTGACATTTGCCATTCAAGTGTAACTGCTTCCTAATTGACATTTGTCACTAGCATAGCATTCAACTGTAACTGCTTCCTAATTGACATTTGCCACTAGCATAGCATGCATAGCATTCAAGTGTAACTGCTTCCTAATTGACATTTGCCACTAGCATAGCATTCAGGTGTAACTGCTTCCTAATTGACATTTGCCACTAGCATAGCATGCATAGCATTCAAGTGTAACTGCTTCCTAATTGACATTTGCCACTAGCATAGTATTCAAGTGTAACTGCTTCCTAATTGACATTTGCCACTAGCATAGCATTCAGGTGTAACTGCTTCCTAATTGACATTTGCCCCTAGCATAGCATTCAAGTGTAACTGCTTCCTAATTGACATTTGCCACTAGCATAGCATTCAAGTGTAACTACTTCCTAATTGACATTTGCCCCTAGCATAGCATTCAAGTGTAACTGCTTCCTAATTGACATTTGCCACTAGCATAGCATTCAAGTGTAACTGCTTCCTAATTGACATTTGCCACTAGCATAGCATTCAAGTGTAACTGCCTCCTAATTGACATTTGCCACTAGCATGCATAGCATTCAAGTGTAACTGCTTCCTAATTGACATTTGCCACTAGCATAGCATTCAAGTGTAACTGCTTCCTAATTGACATTTGCCACTAGCATAGCATTCAAGTGTAACTGCCACCTAATTGACATTTGCCACTAGCATAGCATTCAAGTTTAACTGCTTCCTAATTGACATTTGCCATTCAAGTGTAACTGCTTCCTAATTGACATTTGCCACTAGCATAGCATGCATAGCATTCAAGTGTAACTGCTTCCTAATTGACATTTGCCACTAGCATAGCATTCAAGAGTAACTGCCTCCTAATTGACATTTGCCACTATCATAGCATTCAAGTGTAACTGCTTCCTAATTGACATTTGCCACTAGCATAGCATTCAAGTATAACTGCTTCCTAATTGACATCTGCCTAGCCATGGGATGGAGCTGAGAGGTTACTTTCAGTAGCTTTAATCTCAGAGACTTTTCATCCCAAAGTGCTCAGTTTTGTGGGACCTATCGTTGCAGCAAAACATGCTACCTTCCAATGTCATTCAGTATCTTCACAACAGTGTTGGGGGGGGGGAATTTTCCCTGTAAGCCACATCTAGGCTAACTTTAGCACATATCTGTCACAAGATTTAAAGCTACTTTTCATTCATTAGAGGATTGGAGATTGGGCCATCTCTTTGGTAAGGGGTGTAACTCTTTCAACTTCTTATCTATGTTTTTATGTATTTTGATCAGGTATTTATCTTAAGAGGACAACAATTTTTGGAACAAAATGCCTTTCTTTGATAACACTTTGCCTGATCATATGCACCACAAGCTGCACCACAGTTATGTTAAAACCTGGTAGATTATGCAATACCGCACCAGTAGTAACTAACATAGGGACATGATTTAGTGCCAACCCCTCTACCAACTGGAGATCACTCGCACAGTGTGATTTCATGTAAAATATACCTTAATATAATGTAATTTCACACAAAATGTACTTTGTCATAGTTAGGGATTTGTAACATATAATGTATCTGTATTTACTTAAAAAAGTATTCTCCATCATAATGTAATTTTATATCAAATATATCTTATGTTATGACTATGTTCTTAACAGAAAAGAACAGAAGCAAAATAAAAATGGAAAAATTCAATGAATGTGTATTTTTCTTGAATACAATGTGAAAATTTGAAAAGAACTTAATTATGAATTAAGTCCCAAATAGTCCTAACAGTTCTATCACTATCACAAGTCCAGATGTATAGAGAGAGTTTCAAATGAATTCCAGGGGTGTTCCAGATAGATTCCAATATTGAATGTGTTGATGTGCCAGTAGTTGTGAATGTGCTAATGTGCCAATGGCCTGGAATATGGTGATGTGTTAACAGTGTTTTTATGTATCACAATAATATAATCTAAAATGCCATTGACTAAATTCACCATTATTCCAAATTAATGATTTAGTCCAAGAAGTACTCTTTGTAATTCCAGTGAATAACTTCAGTAAATAGCTCTACCCAAATTAAATACTGAAAAAAACATAAGACTGATTACACTTCAGATGTAAAGTACAGATTAGATTTTTTTGGAAGTAAGCAACATTGTTATAAAAAGCTAAGACACAATAATGGAGACAGAATATAGTTCAGTCTCCTCTCTTAAACATTCCAATGGGTCAACAAGTTTAGGAATTTCCAAGTGAAAAAGACTAATGTCCAAAATAAGCATGTTTACCACCATTAATAATGGTCTGAATATTTAATCTACAATCACAATGTTAGCTATGTATTACATTGTTTAGAAAATAAATATCACTAGTCAGGTAAATCATTGACTTGATTTTGGACCTAAGGTCAGTTACGGTATAAAAATATACATAACAAATAATCATAAAATTAAATACACATACCAATGTTATCTATACATGTAACCATGCTGGTAATGTATGCCAATGTTATCTGTACATGTATCCATGCTTGTAATGTATGCCAGTGTTATCTATACATGTAGCCATGCTGGTAATGTATGCCAATGTTATCTATACATATAGCCATGCTTGTAATGTATGCCAATGTTATCTATGCATGTAGCCATGCTTGTAATGTATGCCAATGTTATCTATACATATAGCCATGGTTGTAATGTATGCCAGTGTTATCTATACATGTAGCCATGCTGGTAATGCATGCCAATGTTATCTATACATTTAGCCATGCTTGTAATGTATGCCAATGTTATCTATACATTTAACCATGCTGGTAATGCATGCCAATGTTATCTATACATGTAGCCATGCTGGTAATGTATGTCGATGTCACCTATACATGTAGCCATGCTTGTAATGTATGCCAATGTTATCTATACATTTAACCATGCTGGTAATGCATGCCAATGTAATCTATACATTTAGCCATGCTTGTAATGTATGCCAATGTTATCTATACATGTAGCGATGCTGGTAATGTATGCCAATGTTATCTATACATGTAGCCATGCTGGTAATGTATGCTAATGTTATCTATACATGTAGCCATGCTGGTAATGTATGCCAATGTTATCTATACATGTAGCCATGCTGGTAATGTATGCTAATGTTATCTATATACATGTAGCCATGCTTGTAATGTGTGCCAATGTTATCTATACATGTAGCCATGCTGGTAATGTATGCTAATGTTATCTATATACATGTAGCCATGCTGGTAATGTATGCTAATGTTATCTATACATGTAGCCATGCTGGTAATGTATGCCAATGTTATCTATACATGTAGCCGTGCTGGTAATGTATGCCAATGTAATCTATACATGTAGCGATGCTGGTAATGTATGCCAATGTTATCTATACATGTATCCATGCTGGTAATGCCACTGTATGAAACTTGAAGAGCATCAAAATGAGAGACCTCTGTTTGTATTTGCATTGAAGAACGCTAGTACATAAAATGAGATGAATTAGTTAATTATATAATTATCAGTTAGTTATACTAATGATCATGAATTTAGTGTCAAATCCATGACAATATTTAACAGAATTCATTGGAAATTAATCGTTGGAAATTTTGATTTATGTAAAAAAAAAAAATGAATCAATAGACGTTATGATATTTATTTTTGGTATCATTAACAGAAATACTTGATTTCAGCATGGTTTTATACACAAATTTACTGTGACACCATCAGTGGAATTCATTTGATCAAAAATTGGTATTCAGATTTGCTTGTTCTTCAAAGATGTAACTTACACAGTTATGCCCCCTTATGACTGTTGATTTTAGTGGTGCATTCAATCTCTATCAAGTATCAATTTTATTTTATAGACTAAATATTAAAAATTCATTGTTAACATTTACCCAAGAAATTTCGCTAATTTATTGAAAATTATTAAAGTATTGCATTTCTTATTTTCAAAAAGGATGAACATTGCGGCTTAATAATTTTGCCTTTTGGAAGCCAGAGATCTAGCCTGTATGAACTTATACTAGCTGTAAGAGACTAATAACTGCAAACAGGTCAGGTATAGTGCTAATAAAATAAAGTATTCAAATATATTTCCATGTCAGTTTTTCTTTTCATTATTTAGCTGAAGATTTTGATACCTTCCTATGCCTCTATAACTACCTGCCAATGGATCTTCCCAATTACATTTGGAGGGGGCTTGGTTGGAGGGGACAACATGGAGATTTCTTTGAAAGTTGGTGAACATACATGTGCCATGCTGACGAGCCCAGAATCCACAAAGGTTTGCTTTGAATTTCTAAACATCATTTGTTATGGTATATATTAGCATTATGCACATTTTTGTTTGTGTGCTTGCTGCTTGTTAGAGCTGTTATCATGGCTTACAATGTAGAATTAATTATCTTGCCCTGAATCTGTTCTAATTAGCAACAAGTTCAACACTGTTCTTCTTCACAGCATTTCCATATCAGAAAATAGTTTTCCATAATGGACCAGGTTGTAGACTGTGTGAATGAGGTCTCTCATGGTTTTCATTTGTCTCAGTTTTAAAATGACCTTTCTTAGTGGAATGTCAACAGATCTAATTTCAGGGATTTTCTGTACGTGCTGGCTTGTGTCGTTCCTATACTGTGATGTACATGCTTTGAGAGGTCCAAAACCTTCACGAACATGTTTGATTCAGTCCTGAATTTGTCATTTCCAGTTATCGACCCAGTGGTTGAAATTCCAAACTGTTCTAGTTTGTCATTGTTTGGAATAACTATAAAACATTTTTCCTTCAGAGTCAGTGATCAATATCAACCCAATGTGGCTGAAATTTGTTTTGAAAATAACATTTCTTTGATTATATAATTTTGTATAAAATTCATATTAATAATTTATATCTTTTGGGTGGTCTGATGATCGTATGGCTTCATTCCTGTTAATAAGGAAAAAATATATCCCGCAGAATCAGGAGGTTAATTAATAATGATATTTAATTACTGCAGTATATTAACAGCTCTTTGAATGAAATGAATATGTCTTATATGGAAAAGTCTCTTCCACCCATCCATCTTCAATCAAGTCAGTGCCGTATACGGCTGACCAAATTTAGACCTATATTTGATGAGGTGGAACAGCAAACTACCCACCTTCATCTCTCCATTCCCAGACCCACAGGCATGTCCCATCAATGCCCATTCAATCGGGTAGGACATGGGCATATGCCTTGCCTCCATCAGTTCTGATACTGAAACTAAAAGAGAAAATAAGAGGCAGGGTAGATCTGATTCCCCCTTGCTGATGGAACAGGTCCTAGATCAACATTCTATTTAGTCTGGTTACAAACATACTCAGGAAAATCTTCCACTTTGAAGGCTTATGAGTAGAAGTGACACATTTTCATGAGCTGGTGTCACATTAACTGGCTAACTTCTTTCTTTTTCTCTTTGTGGACAAGAAACTAGCCCCTGTTACAATCATTGGATCTTTTCTATGATTTCAGACATAGAAGAGATGATATTGTCAGTGACAGGGATATTTATGACTTGTCCAACATATTCAGGACATGCTTTTGCTCCCATTAATGGATCCTCCCCTAGACATAGAAGAGATGATATTGTCAGCGACAAGGAAATTTCTGACTCGTCCAACACATCCAGGACATGCTTGCTTTCAAAATGGATCCTCCCCTGATTCTTGATATGGCTTACTTTGTCAAAAGTTGGAGCACTTGTCTTCCACCTCACTGAAGCAGTTTCATACAAGTCTTGCTTCAGGATCGCTTCAGCTGAATTCACTGTCCATGGATCCAGACTATATGTGGTTCCATTTCAATGGCTCATTCTTCCTAATGATGCAACCTGGTATCAGTTTTACATGCAGATCATAACCGTCCATAGTCAATCAACTATTTGTTCTCTTCTTGATCGACCTTTCAAGAGGCAAAGCTGCAGGTCCCAGCATCTGTCAGTTGCCAATTAGGGCAGATAAGAAAGTCAATCCCACAATCCCCTCTTGGCTAAATTTTTTTTTTTTTATATCAGCATACTCTGAGCTCTGACAGGATCAGGTATAACTTCACAATAGGACCAGTTTCAACAAGCCTGGCCTTTGAATGTAACATGTCGATGTGAGGCATAGTGGAGTCAGTTGGCTGGTACATTCAGTCTGCCCTTGCTTCTGTTTACTTGACAAGGCATTAAAAAGGACAGAGTTGAATCTTGCTGGGCCATTGGTAGATGCCCAGACCATCAACATTCATGACATGGTGATGCAGGCAAAGGTTGGGTGCTCAAACTCTTTGCACCCCTCTTATTATTTCTCCCAAATGATCTATATCTTTGTCATATGTATTTCAAGAAGAAAGGACATTTTTAGTAAAATCTTTTGTCCAAGAATACTTATGCAGTCACATTACTATCAAGTCCTTGCTCCGTAACTTACAAAAACAAGATTCCTGTTATAGAATTCTAGTGGCCATTTTGTGTGGCAGCAGGATAGGTTAACTTCTAAAACTTGTTTCTTTCCCATGTGTATATGGTATATATAGAACTCGCAGGAAGTAATGTCGTAATATTAATGTGATTGGGTTAAGTACTTTCAGAAAAACATGATTTACTCAAATGAAAGTTTCTTTTTTTTTTGTGTGCCTATTCTTCACACGATGTCAAGCTGTATTGTTTGCTCACATCTTTCATTGTTTGTGTGTGAGTATATGTATATGTATATATATATATATATATATATAAAATTATAAATATACACCCTACAACAACAACAACAACAACGTAAATATACACCAGACAGAATAGAAAGTGCTATCCATGGATTCTATAGAAGAAAGCTTGATAATAATGGGCAGAATTAATATTTGCTACAAATAATACTATCAGTCATACAGGTTAGAGAATTTTTAGTTCGTACTCTATGGAGATTCGAACCCAGGTCCGCGAGTAAACAACATTCATCACCTTGCCTGCACACACGAGTCCATATTCCCTCATGACTAAGCACTGTCTGTCGTGTACTGTTTACCTGGTAATAATTGTTGCAATCTATTTTTTCTCTTTATACACTGCCATAGTGAGGAGTGTATTATGTTATGATGTCTTTATACACTGCCATAGTGAGGAGTGTATCATGTTGTGATGTCTTTATACACTGCCATAGTGAGGAGTGTATCATGTTGTGATGTCTTTATACACTGCCATAGTGAGGAGTGTATCATGTTGTGATGTCTTTATACACTGCCATAGTGAGGAGTGTATCATGTTGTGATGTCTTTATACACTGCCATAGTGAGGAGTGTATCATGTTGTGATGTCTTTATACACTGCCATAGTGAGGAGTGTATCATGTTGTGATGTCTTTATACACTGCCATAGTGAGGAGTGTATCATGTTGTGATGTCTTTATACACTGCCATAGTGAGGAGTGTATCATGTTGTGATGTCTTTATACACTGCCATAGTGAGGAGTGTATCATGTTGTGATGTCTTTATACACTGCCATAGTGAGGAGTGTATCATGTTGTGATGTCTTTATACACTGCCATAGTGAGGAGTGTATCATGTTGTGATGTCTTTATACACTGCCATAGTGAGGAGTGTATCATGTTGTGATGTCTTTATACACTGCCATAGTGAGGAGTGTATTATGTTATGATGTCCTTCCATGTTCCCTTCTGTCACTTACCCATATCGTTTCCATAGTTACTAAACTGTGTGAGTAGCTTGTAATGAGGATTGGGAAGAACTGTATTGATCTTGGGATCAAAAGCTCAAAAGTTATGGTTAGTGCAGCTGAAAGAAAAAAATGTTTACTGCATGATAACCCAGGTTGTCCATCATGTGTAGCATTACACTTTGAGATTGGTTAAAGAAGAATCCTAGCAGTTTTGGGGTCAAAAGCTCAAAAGTTAAAGTCACAGTGAATGAAAGGAGAAAAATGGACTTCAAAGAGTAACTTGTGTCATTGATCATCTGCAGTTACCAAATCTAGTAAATTGCTTGCACTTGGGGAAAGAAAAAAAGCTATAAATTTTGGGACATGGTCAAAGGTCAGGGTCATTTTAACTAAAAGAAGAGAAATGTTTTTCACACAATAATAACAGCTCTACACAGGGTTGGAAACGACTGGTTGCCCACTAGCTAATTTCCTGTCTAACTTGGGTGAGAATTCAGGAGAACTAGTACATTTCTAAACCTACTAGTTCTTCTTTCTACAAAGAAAATTCTAGGCATGCTATATCACATAATTGGGACTAAACTTTAGAAGTGAATATCGATATTTAAAACATTTGGCTAATTTTAAGGTGTACGTTTTTAAATTATGACTTGTTATGACTTGTATTACTGGGAGTAAAACAAATTGAGGTCTGGAATGTGCTTGACTTTTCACTGTGGCAAACTTTATCATTTCATTTAGAAGATGTTTACATTTTAGCTTAACTAGAATTTACAGCATGTTTGTGGGGCACCGAGTGGCCGAGTGGTCTAAAGCGCTCACCGTTCCGGATCACTGCCATCTCACCTCTGTCTGCGTGGGTTCAAGTCCAAGGCTTGGCTAGCGTGGGTACGTGGGAAAGCCTGCCAGTAGCTTCTTGTGGGTTGGTGGTTCTTCCCTGAGTTTTCCAGGGTTCTTCCTCCACCAGTTATACTGGCCGCCATGTATAGCCTATCTTGTGTTGAAAAATGGCATTAAACCCTAGAACAACAACAACAACACAGCATGTTTGTTCCTTTTCTCTTTCTGATGAAAGTCTGATCAGTTTGATCTTTTATGACCATCCAAGATTCTGGAAGATGTTACCCTTGTTTGTCCATCTGTACATTTATCCAGTAGTTTTGTGTTCAGGTCACCATTGTGAGACATTCATGTTTAATGGTCACATTTCTTGTTAAAGGTGTAATATTTCACGATTAAATAATCTTTATTTTGTTAGGTTTACTACTGTGAAGATGGCACAATTAGCAGTCAGGCATTGAATGGAGTGGTGGAGGATGCAAGTCTCCTTCTAGTTCTTCCGGATCCTGTAGTCTGCTATAGAAACTCCAGATTCCATCAACAACAGGTATTTACAGCCCTCTGGAGGATTTCAAAAGTGAAAAGCCATGACTCATTTCTCTAAAAACTTACAGCTTAGTAGAAGACTGCCAAATATTCAAACTCTTTATCATGTACATGGTGTACAATAACTGAAATAATTCTCTTGATCAAACCAACTTAAAACTCGAGGTTGCCCTTTAGGTATACAGCTGAGAAATATTAATATGTAAAACATTGACAATACGCATGCGGTACCTCATTTAAGTTGCACTTCTCTTATTTGCTGCACATCCTTTATGTCTTATTTTGACATCATTCATTTTGTAAGACATATTTTTGTTCAGTGTATCCGACAGTATTCAGTTTGTAAGATGTCATTGTTCAGTGTGCCTGTCAGTATTCAGTTTGTAAGATGAGTCTTTGTTCAGTGTGCCTGACAGTATTCAGTTTGTAAGATGTCTTTGTTCAGAGTGCCTGACAGTATTCAGTTTGTAAGATGTCTTTGTTCAGTGTGCCTGACAGTATTCAGTTTGTAAGATGTCTTTGTTCAGTGTGCCTGACAGTATTCATTTTGTAAGACATATTTTTGTTCAGTGTACCCGACAGTATTCAGATTGTAAGATATGTCATTGTTCAGTGTGCCTGTCAGTATTCAGTTTGTAAGATATGTCTTTGTTCAATGTGCCTGTCAGTATTCAGTTTGTAAGATAAGTCTTTGTTCAGTGTGCCTGACAGTATTCAGTTTGTAAGATGTCTTTTTTCAGTGTGCCTGACAGTATTCAGTTTGTAAAACATGTCTTTATTGAATATATCTGGCAGCATTCTTTATTGAATATATCTGACAGTATTTAGTTTGTCAAATATGTCTTTCAAAATAAATATTTGGCAATGTTATCAGTAAATCAACCTGATGTGTAGTCTTGTGTGATGAAATTATTTCACTTAACTGGACTGCGTTGTTCCTGTATTTCTAACTGCCATGTGCATGTTTGTATGCATAGTTACCTGGCACCATTGTAAAAGTCCATGATAATTAATAATTTTCCGTTGGAGGTTTTAGTCGCAGTCTGGTACCCTATTGTTTTTATGCATTTCTTTACACTAAGTGAGAAAAGCCGAAACGGCTTCGATATGTACCATTAACATCACACAGATTTGACCTTGCGGATGTTAGGATTTGTTATCTTGACAATTATTGTCAGTAGTATTGTCAATTTCCTGCTGACTTGGGTATTTTACATCGATACTGCCACTTCTCAGCTGTTACTACTGTTCAATAATTGTAATTTTAACAATTGTCAGCGTGACTAAACTGGACATCTCATGATAAGACATGCAGTAAGGCAAATCAGATTACATGTTCTTGCCCTTTTCTATGTATTAAAATTTGAGTCTTTCTCTGCTTTAAATGTGGCTTCTCGTGAGGCATAAATGATATTATATTGATCTTAGTGGTACATGTACTTTAGTCAACTCTTCATTCAGTAACGAAAACCTAACATCGGGAAACAAATCTGATTACTTAACACATGTTATGAATAAAATACTGGTTCAGGATACATATTAAAATAAAATGCATCCGCTTGTGAGGGGTAAATTTATATTATTGCACTAATATGCTGACTGCTGGTTGTGTTAGCCAGGTGGCCTTTACGTGATGGGTATTTTTGAACACAAACTCATTGGTGCCAACGGATTCTGGCCATAATGAGCGGGTGGCCGCTTGTCAAGGGGGTGCGTTCAAGAGTGGGACTATTGTATCCAGATCTGCTGTTGTATATAGTATGAACCCAGATGTGCTGTTGTGAACAGCATGGACTGGCCAACACATTATGTGATGAAAGATATGGATTTATGCTTCGTACATTTAATTACATTTTTTCACAGATAAATAGTGTAGAAGGTGGTACCCCTACTCTGATGTCTACTTTCAGCATTTTACTATGACATCCAAAGGAAGTTTGGTATACCTGGATTGGCTGGTTGGTGGGAGGGTGGCATTGGATGAACTATGGCAGTTCAGCAGGTAGGACGACAGAGTAGGAATGGACTTGCTTCATTGTTACCTTAGGATAGTAATGAAACTGTTTTAGTACAAAAATCTTACACAAGCTGAAAGAATTTTGTGTTGTTTTAATTTACAATATATTCAGTTGTAAAATGTAGCTGACTTTCTTGTCTCCTTTGCTAAGTCATTTAATTTAGTTGACTCAATCATTTCCAAATATTTAACTTTGATTATCATACTTTTTGGTAAGGTGTTGACTTTTAGTTTGTTACAAGAATGGTACCTGAAACTGTTTGCATGATATAGGTTGTGACTTTGAAAACTTTTGTTTAGGTGCAACAGTTACTGTGGAATGTATCAGTAGAGTTTTAGGTATAAATCTGAGACTACATTTAATTTCTAATCATTTTGGTGGAACATTGGTATTTTAAAAAGTTTCAAGTATAAATCTGAATCATTTAGCATTCACATATTTTTTCGCTCACCAGCTATATGTATATATATATATATATATATATATATATATATATATATATATATATATATATATATATATATAACTTTTCCAGTGGCAATGGCATTGTTATTAACTTTTAAGTTCATACTTGTCATAGTGGGTTACCTCCCTTTGGTAGGATAATACCACTGCCACAACTGTAATTTTGGTGAAGAAACTCATATGCCTTAATAACTGCATCACACTCAATTTAGATTTCATTTGCAGCAGAAGTTATGTACTTCTTGCATAATAGGAGGAAAAATTATGAATATAGGGTTTATTATGTAAAAAGGTAGCATGTGACAGATATAACGGTAATCTGGTTCTTTTACCTTCTTATTTGATTAGATTTTAGTCTGTGATAATAGAAGTAAGGTAGAATCCAGTCTGTGTGCTCAGATTTAGATAAGAGGTGGGGTTAGGGCTTTGTGATAAAAAGTGGTACAAGATGAATACAGAGATGAAGAGAAACACATTATCACGTTGACACAAAGATGCCTTTCATTCTGTGTAATAAAAATTGATGGTTACTAGGATTAGGTAAGCAAATTTTATTTTCTGCATATTTCTTTCCTCAGCTATCAAAATGAGATGGATGTGAAGATTGGTGGACATCTGGTGTACAAAGACAACTACTGTCTCACAGATCTCCCATCAATTAGTCTATTTGAAGCCATGAAACCATACCAGGTAAGCAAAGAATGATATGTCAGTTTTAAAACTGGTTGATAAGTAATCAGTTACTTAAAATATACTATGCGGTAATTGGGGCCCCGAGTGGCCGAGTGGTCTAAAGCGCTGTCCGTTATGGCTCACTGCCATCTCACCTCTGTCTGCGTGGGTTCGAGTCTAGGATTCAGCCAATGTGGGTATGTGGGGTTTTCCCGGGTTCTTCCTCCACCATTAATACTGGCCGCCATGTATAGCCTATTGTGTGCTGAAAAATGGCGTTAAACCCTACAACAACAACTATGCAGTAATTATTTTTTGCAGATGTAAAATTTAGTAATTTTGGAACAAATGCAGATCAGGAGAGGTTTCAGTATATAAAATGGTGCAGTTTGACAAGATTTATTGTTGCTATCCAACTTTGGGACCACTAAATTGCTCCAGTTTTTTCCACTACTGAATTATATTTATGATGTATAGTATATATACACTGATGATGGATAAGTGAGAGACAAGATAGTTCTCTCTTCTATAGTTTTATGCCATTTTCTTGAGATGGACTTCCCTAGTTGAAATATGTGGAAATATTTTATGAGCTTTCCTCTACTGGTATGAAAGATAATGACATTTGTTTTAGTCATTCCTTGAAAGTCTGAAAACAAACTGCTTTTGTAGTAAACACCTGGACAAAAACACAGTAAACTCTTCTCAGAGGTTTTATCTTTGCCATGTCTGCATAGGGGGAATCTTGTTATAGTGATCACGTTGGTGTTTTTGTTAGTGTCTGTCTGTTTGTTTGTATATCCCTCCATCCACACCCTGTGGCAAGGTTAAGTCTTTTATTTACTTTCTGGTTAAATACAATGCAGGTTCATTAAAATGGAGGTGTCTTGTAGTTGGTCAAAATATAATATCTTTTATATGGCATATCAGTGATGCTACATAGTTGTCTATAATTCATAATCACTAAGGACCACATCAGCTTTCTTATATTGCTCTGTCCAGTTTCAGTCTGCTCTTTTCTATATATAATTGTGAGCAAACAGCAGAGATAATGGCTTGCCACTGCATCATTCAATGACAGTAATAACACTCAGAAGTTAATGAGAGCCAGCAAATCATAAATCTCTTGAGCTAGAGTTTTGAACTTGAGATATGTGCTTTACTTTGTAACATCATTTTGAATGTCCGATAATGAGAGTCAAGGTCAGAAGTAGTATCATTTCCAGTTACAATGGTTGGGCTTGAGAATTCTGATCAACCATGTTGCAAGAGACTTTAGCGTTGTATCACCTTTTTTGATTGCTGGATGGTTCTGCACAGTTAAATTCACCTTGTACATAATCATACATGGTATTTATTTTAAATAAAATCTATGGGCAAGAACAATTATCACATGTATCTATCGAGAAGATCAGATTTATGAAGCCAGCCTGATGGCCATTCTTTGAAACAGCATTGAATCACTCTTGGCCTGTAAGGTTCTATCATTAACTAGGTTTGGAATAGAATTTCTGTGGTGAAAGCCAAATTTGCCTGGATCATTTTGATTGTCTTAGTGGTATTGGTGATCATTTGGATTGTCTTGGTGGTTTTGGTGATCATTTTGATTGTCTTGGTGGTATTGGTGATCATTTGGATTGTCTTGGTGGTTTTGGTGATCATTTGGATTGTCTTGATGGTATTGGTGATCATTTGGATCATCTTAGCAGTTTTGGTCATCACTAGTACCACCATAGGCTAAGATCTTGCATGATTAGGAACAGGTTTTGAAAAAGCATTACAAGAAAGCCAAATTACATACCTGTCAGGTTAGTCAGATGAGGTCCATATTTACTTAAATGTCTTTTATGGAAAGCTGTATGCAGAATTTTTCTCACATTGATAATCAAGAAAATTGTCTTTTTTAATGAAAATATTGGGAATTTTGATTTTATATATATATATATATATATATATATAAAGCAAAGCCAATTAATGCCTTTCTTTGGAATTTCCTTCAGGTGATGGGGTCCTGCATTATACTTGGAAATTATATGAAAACAGTTTGCAACATACTGTTAGAAAAGTTTGGAAGGATCAAACAGATAGGTATGTTACAAACATAGGTAGGTATGCAGATAGGTATGTTACAAACATAGGTAGGTATGCAGATAGGTATGTTACAAACATAGGTCGGTATGCAGATAGGTATGTTACAAACATAGGTCAGTATGCAGATAGGTATGTTACAAACATAGGTAGGTATGCAGATATGTATGTTACAAAGTTTTGTTAGGATAAATTAGGTATCTGTTTTGCAGGTATGCATGGAATTTAGTGTAATTATCACCTCAATTGACTGGCAAGCGCTGAGAAATCTTGCATAATGAGTAACTTTGCTTTGTGAGTAACAACTTGTATAGGTTAATGATAGATTGACCCCCAACTTGTTCCTGCAATAAAACAGCCTCCATCCCAGTGTCTGAAGCACCAGTTCTCAGTACAATGGATTTTCATGCTTAGGTTGTTTCAAAGATTTGGGATTTGGAGTGTGTCCTCACACTTTGGATTTTGTCAGGGCAAGGTTTCGGCAGCTTATAATATGGTCTAAACACTCCAAGCATGAATGCTTGCTGTGGTTGGTCTTGCTTTGAGCTTTGCTGTTTGTAGTCAGTTGAACAGGTAATGCAACATAGCAAGGTTTTGTTCCCACATATGACTTAAAATGAGAATGTTGTCTACAAATTTGTTTGTATTGTTATCTCCTCTTACAATTAGTTTTGCATGAGATGGCTATCCCTGCATTAACCAGTCAAAGGGCATGAGCATGAACTTTGCTTTTAGTTGTGGTTTAGCTGTTGCAAAGTCTGTTGATCTCTTAGGCATTATTTGTAAGGCTCTTTTGAAAGTATTCGGGTCTATTTTTGATAGTCTGTGAACCCTTCTAGATTTGGGAATATGATTATAATATCAGTTCATTGCCAAACACCACGACTTTGTTTAACTTGTGGAAATCTATACAAAATTGGTACTGCAATCCATTTTTCCAGATGTGGGGGTGGTTGGGGTAAAAATGGAGAGTTTTTTGTTTCAAAGAGGATTATTCCAGGTTTTCTACTCACTGACAATAATATTCTATAATATGTCTGACTTGATTAATGAAGGTGGGATATTGCAAATACTGAAATATGATAATGAGACACGAAAAGAAAGCTATACGTGCAATATTGTTATAATTTCTGAAGCAACTGATAAGAGTTTGCAGCAGAAGCATTTTATTGTATATATATATATATATATATATATATATATATTCAAATCAACAAATGTTAAGGAAGAAAAAAGAAGAATGAAGATGTTGTCTTTAATGTAGTTAGGTGGTAGTAGGTAAAGGACTTTTTAATTGCAGCTCAGATGGTATGTATTTATAATAAAGAAATACATACATAGCAGTTTAAAGTGAAGTCATAAGTACTGACCAGGCAAATCCCTTAGTTGTAATTATGTACTTATGGACCATCTTGGGAATATCATCGACCTCCACTCATTGCAAGTAGTTACCAGATATGCCCTTTGACATCCAGGTAAATTAAGGACACGAGGGTAAAAAATTAATGATCCTATTGCAAAGTTAGAGGCACTTACCACAGCAAAGAAAAATTTAATGTGCATGCCAGATGAATGGTAAAATCATTTAGAAACATTACAAAACATGCCAAAGAACACAATTCATCGCGAAGAAAACACAGTCTATCAAATTGAAGTGTTCCGGATCATGGTGTTAAGCTGATTATAGAAATCACTTTAAAAGACTTGGAACTTACATGTTGAAAACTGTTAGTATCTTGAAAATTTCCCAAAAAGTCCTGAGGCTGAAAAAGGTCTCATATGGCTTTAAGTTCTACCAATTTTTATTGGGGTGGTGGTGGTAATTTTTATTGGGGTGGTGGTGGTAAATTTTTTTAAAAGACAAATCATGACTTTTTTATATAGTGTTGTGTTCATGCAACAATTCAGGACATTCCTGCCAGACATTTGGGATGATGAACATTTCTGACTTCCAGTTAATAAAGAATTTACATAACGTTGACTTATCTGTTGTTCTCAGGGCAATAAAGGGTATTAGATCACCTCTTGATCTTGATACAAGAGACAGAAGTGTACAGTTTGATATCTTGATACTAGTCTTAGAGGTGTTTAGTTTGATACCCAGACACTATGTTCAGAAGTATTCAGTTTGATATCCTAACACAAGGCTCAGAGGTGTTCAGTTTGATATCCTGACACCAGGCTCAGGGGTGTTCATTTTGATATCCTGACACCAGGCTCAGGGGTATTCATTTATGATACCCAGACACCAGGCTCAGAAGTATTCAGTTTGATATCCTGACACCAGGCTTAGGGGTGTTCATTTTGATATCCTGACACCAGGCTCAGGGGTATTCATTTACAATACCCAGACACTAGGCTCAGAAGTATTCAGTTTGATATCCTAACACCAGGCTCAGTGGTGTTCATTTTGATATCCTGACACCAGGCTCAGGGGTATTCATTTATGATACCCAGACACCAGGCTCAGAAGTATTCAGTTTGATATCCTGACACCAGGCTCAGGGGTGTTCATTTTGATATCCTTCTACATAGCATTCAAGTGATCTGGCCTCTCAGTCAAAACATCTGGAAAAGGATAGAGTTGATTAGAAATTTCTTGTTCCTGACTTTGGTCTGTTCTCTGGCATATATCTACATCCTTTGCTCCCTTTTTTCCCTTCACAATGGGACAGATAAAAGTGATCCATGTACTAGGATCTCATTGATACTCATCAAAAGACATGCCCTCCATGACTGTACCCTTTATCTTATAAGGTCTGTTATGGAGTATGCTGTTTTTTATACGTGTACCAGAATGCAATGTGCTGTCAGTAGAACACCTGTTACCTAAATGACACTATTCAAATAGGCCTGCAGTGAGCACAGTCAACATACTGTCTTGAAATCAAAGAATATCTTCATTTCTTTGACCCAGCCATCTAGAAAGTCAGTATTAGTATTGTGTATCAATGCGGTTGATACATTTTGCTGTAATTATTATTTTTTGTTCGATATTTGTGTGAGATCTTTCCACAGTTGTGGATGATGTTATTCTGATATTTGTCCCAATAGGGCATTGTTTGTTTTCATTGTTGGTTGCATACATTCTCTGTATGATTTGCTTGTTTAAGCAATGAAATTCTTGCTGTTGTTGTAAGTGTAGACATTTTGGTTATTTTCCAGTACTTTAGTAATTCTTGTCATATCAGCTGGACATTGACAGTGATATGAACCATATACTAGATATTTGTAGCGAGAGGGGAAATGCTGGTTACATATCCTTCTTGCACAAAGTGTTCATTGACTTCTGCATGCAGTGTATGTGCCAAGTGGTCAGGAGAGATTCGGTCTATGTGTGTGAAGAAGTTTGAGGCACAAGGATAGACAGAAACAGAAGAAGTCTCAGTTGACAGAATGCAACATCTTGATTCTTTACCTAAAGAATTAGCAATGGAGCCACCGATGTGAATACTTCTGTAAGTAGCAATGATGCAGTTGCTGGCCTTGGGGCAGTTTATGTTCATGCATCCGTCTCAAATAGTGGATTATACTTAATAGGAGAATATCCTTTTTATTTTGGCAGCCTACTGATGTGGGTCATCCCACATCCCTGAACATGACCGTTAGGCCTGCAAGTAGCAATGCACTGGACATTGCTTGGACATCGATGATCTGAAATTTCATCTACATATGTCATATGCTTCCGCTCTGGCTCTCATGCAGCCGGCTATACCCCCGACTGGTGACTGGAAGCCATCACATTATGAGGCCATGTTGCATACCAGCCTGCTAGTCTTTATAATACAGATTTTTTTTTATTTACGGTTTTACTTACATGCCAACCATTACACTTTTGGCATAATCATTACGCTTGTTGTCACCAAATTTTGTCTTACACTTGACTCAGTATGGATTGTGTTTATATGGCACATGAAAAAAAAAATATAAGGCAATAAAGAGTTGTCTTTTTATTTTTATTATCTTTTCTTTAAGCCCGCTCATCATATAAATTTGACAATATTCCCTAAAACAAAACTGCTTGTTAAGAATAATGTACAAGTACATGTGACCATCAATGACCTATGTGCACTTACCTATTCTTTTTATTTATAGTTACTCTGTATGACACAATTCCAAAAATACAGACTGGTATCTTCAATTTGAAAACTTGCCTCACAATGTCAGGAAAGCAATAATGCATTTAGTTAATGGACTGGTCTTTACTCTTAAACAAAACGGTGTTAAGTGAAACTAGCTTGATTGATGTGGTTGATGGATGTTGTATTAAACATCTTAAAGCAGATGGATCTTTTTAAACTTCAGAACATGTCAGATCTGATTTAATAAATTTGTCAAAAATGTGTTAATGCAGATTCATTTGGGAATCCATTGAGTTGTTTGTGTGCATTACACCATATATTCTGCCTAGGTAGTTTCTGGACAACCATTGAGCTGGTCACTGAACTGACCATCAAGCTACATGTTTTGGTAGCTGTACTGTCAAGACAAGCTGTTCCTTGCCAGACACAAATTTGACTGGTAGCATATTTATTGGGTAGATAGTACCATAAGCAGCAGAGGGGGCGAATCGGACATTTTGTCCAATCGTTATTTGGCTTAATTATTACTTTCTGCACTCAACGATCTAGTGTCGTCAGCGCCTGGTAAAAAAAAAACGACGACGTCGTTGGGGGATCGTCGCGTCGTCATTTGGTTTAATTAACACCTTCTGCGCGCTGATCCCCAGCGTCGTCAGCGTCCGGTAAGCACATCGACGACCGCGTCGATGTCATTGCCCCCTCTGCTGCTAAGTGGTTATTTACAATGATCTTACAAACAGAGTGATCACTAACTCCTCCTCTTGCAGATCAATTAGGTTATTTGACTGATCGGTAATTCTAAAATTAATTCTCGTTAAAAACCGATCATGGCATCGCATATAGACCGGATTAATCGGACTCTCAACGATTAAAAATCCCGGAGGGGCTGTTGGTGAAAATGAATAAAGGATATACCCCTGTTGAGCCTGATTTGATTGCTTGGTATCCACCTGGTAACTTCCTTCGATAACATCACATACTAGATTAATCGCTATCACCGATGCGATATTTACGTTGTACGGGGCAATATGCCTACCATCATCTCCGTTATCGTGTCTGAGGATATAAGTTGATGGGGGGGCATCCGCGGGTGGATTCTTAGGCCATCCTAGTATGGTTCTTATTGAACTGTTATAAATATCAACCATATACCCCGGTGTGCTTATTTCAATCGTCGACGATAACGTCGGTTCATGAACCGTAATAGCGATTTTTGATTCCTTTCCTGTGATCGATTTTATTCTGCGTTGAAATTCTTTATTGATTTGCTCTATTTGGTATGACCCAGTTGGTATTGTAACCTCCTCCCAGTCTGGGGTCCCATCGGGTTTATTTTTCCGTGCAAAAACCAGCGAGTTATTAGGTTGTTGTCCGTTAAATGCGTCCGCTCGGATATTAGGCCAACTGTGATATACTCGCAATTTTGCCAGCGCTATTTCCTTTACTGGAACCGGTGATGGAAAGTTTACACTGAATTCGGGTTTCGTTGATGTTATCGATATCATATTTGTTTGTACCGGAGTGGTATTCTCCGCGATCCGCTGAAGTAATTGAGACCCTTCGGGGTTCAGCGACATTATTATTATTCGTTGTTTTTAGTGTCTAATTTTAACAACCAGGTGGTTTCGGCTTCCAGTTGAAAATCCTCGATTTTTGACATCGCGGAGCTATATAACTGGACCATCGTGGAGAATTCAACATCGGATACGAACAAATTATCAATCGATAACGAGATCAACCCGGATAATTTCGAGTATGCGTCGGATACTATTTGATGTTTTACTGTATACTCGTTGAGTTTTTTCTGAAAACACGATGATATCTTCCTAGTGATTGCGTTGGCAACTCCAGCAACTGTTGTCATTGCGGAGACAGCGATTGGAACAGCGATCGGGGCTATCGTGGTCACCGTGGATAAAATAACACCGGCGCCAGCTACTATACCCGATACCGAGTACACGACCGCGTCGATGGCGGTTATTTTTCTGCGGTATTTTTTTATTTTTGCACGGTATTGTTCGGAAAGCGTTTTCAAGTTCGCGGAAAATTCTTTTGCGGTATCGAATCGATATTGATGTGACGTCGATGATACCTCTGATTCAATTTCCTTGGTGGTCATTTTTATTTTAAAAGAGCTAGTGTTTTTAATTACTTAGATTCGCTGAAAATTCCACATACCATGTAATGTTTGCCCGGGCTAGATTTCTATCAACGGCATAAATTGTAAACTGTTCAGTTGCGTTCCTGTCTATAATTGTTGATATTGTATTGTTAAACCCGGATGAACTCGACGATAATATATTAAACTGCATCATTGAAACCAGTGTCAATCGATAAATACCCTTAACAGTTGCGGTAATATTTACTGTATTCTGTGTAGGAGTCCAATCGAATGATCCATGCCGAATTGTGTATACTGTGTTGATGATGTTCTCATGAGGGATTTTTATTTTTTCGAATTGCTCTGCTACTCTCGGTAGTCCGTCTTTAATCGCTTCAACATCAGTTTTAATCGTTCCTATTTCCTGTATATGCGTGTCCACATCTTTTTTGTTCGCTGCAACCCTAGTAATGAGTGTATTTATTTCCTGTATATGCGTGTCTATACTTTTTTTGTTCGCTATAACATTAATTTTGAGTACTTCTATTTCCCCTTCATGCACGTCTATACTTTTTTTGCTCGCTATAGCATTAGTGTTAATTGTTTCTATTCTCTGTCCATGCGCGTCTACATTATTTATGATCGTTACAACATTAGTTTTGATTGTTTCTATTTCCCGTGTATTCTCGGTCATACTTTTTTTGTTTGCTGCAACATCAAGTTTGATTGTTCCTATTTCATATGTATGCACGTCTATACCTTTTTTGTTCGCTGCAACATCAGTTTTGATTAATCCTATTCCCCGCCAATACGCGTCTACATTTTTTTTGTTCGCTTCAACATCAGTTTTGATTGTTCCTATTTCCTGTGTATGCGCGTCCACACCCTTTTTGTTCGCTTCAATATCAGTTTTGATTATTCCTATTTCCTGTGTATGCGCGTCTATATTATTTATGATCGTTGTAACATCAGTTTTGATTGTTTCTATTTTCCGTCCATGCGAGTCTACATTATTTATGATCGCTGCAACATTAGCGCCGATTATTTTTATTTCCCGTTCATGCGCGTCTACACCCTTTTTGTTTGTTGCAACATCAGTTTTGATTGTTTCTATTTCCTGTCCATACGCAGTGATATCATTTATAGTTATTGTGATTTCATCCGGCTTGGTATTTTTTTTACCAAGGAATTTATCAAAGTTGTCATCGATCCTGTTAACATTTTTTCGTAACGTGTAAAATTGGCCCGACAGCGTCGTAAACTCCAAAATAGTATTTTTTATTGTTGCAAGATTTGGTTCGAATACTATCGGGTACCCAAAAAATCTATCGATAGTTGTTTTCACATGCCCTTCGAGTTCGATTATTGATCTATTCAACCTTATACCACCGTCTCGGATTAATTCTATCATTCTCTCTATCTCCACTATATTTCGACCCGGTCTGAGTCGTCCGTCGCTGGTATACAGCGCGATAGTGTTCTCGTCGGCATCACGCTGTCGTATTAAAACATCATTCAGTGACACATTACCGGATTTCAATTTACCCTGGCGGTCTTGAAATACAACTATTTCATCTGGGTCAATACTGGTTAAGTTCAACGTATCAGCGATTTCATCCTCAATTAGTTTTTTTATGTCATCGGTGGCGGCTGTTTCCGTGGATTCTTTCAGCGCCGAAACCGATCGTCCCCAAATATCAATCATTATTATTGTAAATGTTATTCTCTAAAATCCGTTGAGCTTCTACGACCCCACTAGTGTATTCGTTTACAACCACATGAGGTGGTTTCCGCGATGATGAAATCGCCGCAAGTACGTTCAATACCTCGCGGCCACATATCGGTGGGTCACTTAATTGCTGTGTTGGCAGCGTGGAATAAAAAACCCGGGCTGAACACGCCGGGGCTGAACACGCCCGGATATACCGCATGAACTCTTTCGGCGGGGCTAACCCGTATGAATCAAAATAGACGATCGCGCGCGAATCAATCGCGTACGCAACCCAATGAGTTCCCGCTCCGGAGGACCCATCGAGGTTAATTATGCCGGTTTCAATATTCCTTGGTACCGCCGGTAATTGATCCCTCATAAAAACACCTCTGAAGTTTTTTATCGCTAACGCGTTTGCGGCGTCTATTAAATCAAAATTAGACATTGGAGTCATTAACTCAGGAGTCATTGACTCCCGAGTTAATAAACGGTTCCCGGTAGTCTTAGACCCTTTCCCGAGTACCATGAATACGGGGTTCCCGGTAGTCTTAGACCCTTTCCGGCCACGGGTCGTTTTTTTTTGTAGCCTTTCCCGGTTGCCTTCTTCAATGCCATCCCCGCCGCGGTACCAACGGCTCCTAACACCGCCGCCTTAGCCACTGCTGGTGCGGCCGCGGCAATCAATGCCGGAATCGCAGCTAACAGCGGAAATATCCCACCGGTCTTTTCCATGTTTTTAATTGCTGCGGCTGAAAAATCTATTTGAACACCCTTTTTATTCTTCATCGCATCATTGAAATGTTTTATTTGACGCGCCGTCAACGATATCTTATGATTACCACCTGCCATCTGCGACGGCTTCAGCGTTATTGTGGTCCCGCATTGTTTAGCCGACTTTGATCGTAATTTCTTGACTTGACCATCAGTCAACTCTACACTGACGACACTATACGACATTTTATTGTAAACGCGTTTTGTGCTTTCAATTACATGTTTTCCACTGGCGCATCAACGATTCTCATTCGTCCACCAACACCTTCTAGCAGCATTGATTTATCGCTGAGAATGACAGCAACCGCTCTATAATTAACACCACCCGGGGGGGCTATACGAGCTCGGAAGTGTATATCAACGACGGATTGTCTCGTTAAATCGAGATGCTCCAACGAAAAATAATAAATCGGATACCGGTTTTTAAAATCAAGTTGTGATATTTGCAAACCAGTGTCGACGTTTTGATCACGACCCATATACGACAGCAATCGATGATACACACGTGCGATATGGTTGTCACCGTAATTAAGCTGTATATCCTCGGATGGTTCCTGTTGTCCGTTTATTCTCAGCGAAACATCCCTGACTCCTAATTGATCAAATATCATATGGCTGTGTTCTTGATTACCCAATCGATTCCTATTCTGTAGCGCTATGAATATATGACGCGGGGCTGAAACACCCTGTTTTGATGCTAGGTGCCATGTAAACGTATCGGCGACGTTATCTTCTTTAGCATCAGTTGTTACCGCTAGCCAACTCAACAACGATTTCCCTCCCTGTTCCATAAATGCTAACAATCGTGCTTCCGTGGTAACTGATGGAGTCAGCACCGGCATCCACAATGCCATTTTAGTTAAAATGACTTTACCGGCAGCGACGCCAGCAGCACGCCATATTGCATTGTTATCATCGCCCCTTCGCGTCAGCGCGATTGTATGCTTAGCCCCATAGATAACCTTCCTGACATTTCTGCAGAATCCAAATATGTGATGGAGTGGAATCGCACATGAAAACTTTCGGCGTGGTCCTTGCAACATTCCTACTCGTGTTGCGAATCCCATATTGTAATTATCGTTAAGACTTTTTGTAACAGTGAAATCAGCGTCCGGTTTTGCTCTGCGGTCTGGATTGGCTGCTTCAGCCTGATCACCTGCGATATCTTTTTTCGCCATCACGTTGATGTACTGAAGATGATCAGCGCTATTATCGGTGTCCTTCGCAAACATCATAGATGGGCCCGCCGATCTTGTATAATCATCCGAGTATCTCGCCAACCCAATTATCGTCGTTGCAACATCAACCTCGCGTTCTATTGATTCAATTTCTCGCCCGTCAATAAGATATCTAGCGCTCTCAAATAACGCCATGATACCGTTGTTGACGAAACCAACTCGAACACGAGGGTCATCTGCGTATGGTGCATTATCGGCAGCATTTGTTACAAGTTCTCCCTCAATTTCGATAAACGCTTCACACGGCAGAAAGTATTTACTGGTATCTTGGACTTGAAGTTCAATTCGCGATCGTAGGTCAGGTTGCGCTGCATAATAAGAATAATATTGATAATCACGGACAGAATCATCCCTGCGCACTGGGGCATCCATATCAAACGCGGGATCAGCGGTTCGCGCAAACATTCTATTATTTATCATGTTGATATTTTCAATTGCGATTTTTTCGTCGTAAATTCTTTGAATTTAAACCACTCCCCGCTATCGCGTTCATGAGCGCGTTGGTTGCCGCATCGGCGGATGGCGAAGTCGCCAACGACTCTAGTTTTTCTTCCACGGCGTTATTTATTACTTTACTGACATTTGCAGGCATCACTGTCGTTGATGGCATTACCGGTGGTTTCTGTTTTTTTCTCCTGGATTTCACCAACGACATTAGTTTGTCTCGCGCGGCAGAAAACGCCCTTCCGGCAACATCTCCAATAGCACTAATTCCCTTATCACGAATAACATCAATAGCCTTCATTCCTAATTGTTTGGCTAACGGCGCTACTTTTGGAGCCATTCTTGTAAATAACCCCGCAATGGTGCTACCGAGACCATCTCCATAGTACGCACGGTAAACAGGCAATCGCGAGTTTACCACGTAGACGTGTACTGGTTTATCGTGATTGTAGTGTATGATCATCCTTATTAAAAACACCAGTTTTCCAATTAATCATCCACGAGTTCGTCTATGAGCGTTCGATATGTATTAATGTCTATGATACCGCCTGCAAATAACCGCTTGCAAATATCAGCAGCCTCATTGATTATTTCCGTAGAGTTATTTCCGGCTCGTTTTCCTCCAGTTAATACCTCTAGCCGTGATATATCACTGAGAACACTATTAGGGCAGGTAACACTAGCGTTTTCAACTAGACCACTACCACTTGGATACCCCTCTCCGCTTGTTTTTTTAGAACCAGCTTTTTTTTGACGTTTTTCTCGGACTTCTTCTTTTTGCTGTTGTAGTATTTCTTGTTGTTGTCGTATATCATAATCATCAATTCCTTTTTTAAATTCTTTATATCCCAATTCTTTTGTATCCAAGCGATCAATCTCTTTATTCGTTTTATACAACCAATTAACCCAGTCATCTCGTTTTATATTACTGTTTTTATACTCGTCTTTTAAAAAGTTTTTTCTTGAATGATAGCTTTGAGCGGCAAAATTACCAAAAACCCTATACTCGTCGGATTTCAGTAATTGAGGTCGTTTTATTTGTGCTATAGCCTCTTCAGTGAGTTTATCTATAAAGGGGACTCCTTTTTGAGTGGAAATTTTTTGAAGTTCACCAACATCACCCTGTTCAGAATCATCAATATCAGCTAATCGTTCATACTCTCGTTGGGTTTTTATATCACTGGAAAGTTGTTTTATCCGTTGCTGTGTTTGTTCTGTCTCTGCTGCTATCTTTTCAAGTACAGGAAGAAGAGGCGCCTCTTTCCGTTCGCCCTCCTTAGGAATATCCCCGTATATTGCTCGTTCTGTTGCAGCTGTAACATCCTTAGTCGCTTTAGTTACCGGGGCAAATAACTGTTCGCTTCCAACAGTAAAATCGGTTTGCATTTGTTGTCGCGTTTGAAGTTTCTCTCTCACTCTGTCTCGTAACGGTATGAACTTTTTAAGCGCTGCTAGCCGCTCTCTGGCTAACCGAGTAGTAAGTGATTCACCTACCATTATTGTAAATTGATCCGCAATTTTCTAATTTTCCGCCGAGTGTACCATCGGGGGCTCCACGGAGTTTTCGTCTATAATCCTTCTAATGTTTTTGATCTTACTAGAAATCTCCCGGCGTCGTTCATAAACACGTCCGAGTTTTTTTCGTATTATTTCAACGGCAGTGAATAGTCCAATGAATGCATTTGCGTCATTGTGGTACAGGTTCTCATTAATCGTATGTTGTAATCGTTTTATAAAAAAGTACTCGCGGGCCAGGGTAAAACGCCCCCGTTTCGACTGTTCGTTAATAATCTCATAATCGGATAATATTTTTTCACTGTCGAGACCATCAGATAATTCAATTCCTTGATTTTTTAATTTTGAAATCTCGGCTAATATATTATTGATGTCTTCGATATTCATTATTCTTATTAAACATCTTATTTCTAATATCAAAAATTTTAATAAAATTATTGGGGGTCATTTTTGACCCCGTTTTTTGTATGGACAGTACAATGCCGTAGATCTCCACTCGAGTGTTGTGGCAGATTGCAGGCATACATGGACAGTACAATGCCGTAGATCTCCACTCGAGTGTTGTGGCAGATTACAGGCATATACATATACTTAATTAAGGACATTCACATCTTGGAACCCCAAAGCATACATCTCCGAGAGGGAGGCCTAGGGTGACAAACGTCATCGTAGACCGCCCAGAAGATATGCTTGGGGGACATCACTACATGTACTTAATTAAGGATGAATATATTTACAATGAAATGATTGATGGATGATGGGACGGCACAAGACAGCACAAACATAAAACGGCGGGGCGGAACTCTACGGCCAATTCAACCAATCAAAAGCAACCCAATTAAATTAACCCGGTTACATGATTGTGAACAAAAGACAACCACACGCCCGGGTCAAGAGCGTGGGTTAGTTTTGATTAGTTGAATTGGCTTTCGAAAGCCCCAGGCTTATAACGAGTCATCTTATATATAAAGTGACTAATACAGCGGCGTCAGTCACAAGGTGTGTGTTAATTTGAATTCCCTTGAATCGTTTGAATCCTTAAATACTTATTAATGGTGTTTCACGGCATTTAAATGAAACCAAATACTCAAATAAAACATTAAAAAAAAGAATACAGCTGTTAGATAATAGCGTGTATTTCATTAGTTTTCATCGTAAAATGATTAATTAATCGCAACATTAATTGGACTTCAAGGGACGCAACATTAATTAGACTTCAAGGGACGTAACTCTTGTCATGCGACGCTATCACAAAACGAGTTATCTCCCTTTGATGTTATATATGAAAATCGAATTCTATGACCCGTCTTTTTTGAGATCGCTGTTTGATATATTCGTTCTGCAACAAATTGTATTGAGGCGATACAAATGTCAAAATATTTTCCTGCCTCATTCATCGACTGAAATATTTTTTCCTCGTGAGTTGTTGTATCAAATGACTTTACGGGTTTTGCTTTCTTTGAGTATTTACCAGTTTGGCCTTTTTTACTATTTTCACTCTGAGAGATGGCTTGCAGATTACACAGTCTATTATTTTGATAATTAGAATCAATGTGATCAATAACGAGACTATCTTTGATCAATCCGTGGAAACATTCATAGATGATTCTGTGACAGAGATATTTTTTCCCTCCAGCAGTAAACATTAAATACCCGTGATTGTTTTTCCATCCAACCGGCTTCTTCAGTCTACGATTTCTAACAATACCGTCCCGAGATGCCTCGTAATTGACGAGCAGGGGATGCGGCTGAAATTCTTGGTCCATTTGTATAATAATACTACTTGTCTAATTTATTATTTGGTTTAATTATGAATCTTTCAACGTAGTCTTGGGGGGTTTTGATGACGAAGTCGGCGGTGGGGTTGATGACGGCGTTTTTAATTCGCTTGTCATAATAGCGTTTTAGTTCCCTGTATCGCTTTCCGCCACAATTGATACACAACTGTGATTTTCCTCTTACACCGACGTGGCAAACCAAGCACGGGAGGGGGCCAAGAGAACCATTACGAACGCTTTGTAAATGATACCCGCAGAATTCACCTCTACATGATTTATTGCACGGGGTTGTCGACCCAATCATCAACCATTTGCAGTGATTCATTATACTATATTCTTTCATTTAAATACTTGTTTTAATTATATGGATGAGTTCGAGAGATTGGCAGCAATTAAGCCCCGGAAAAATATTAGGTTTAATCTCGATAGAGTCCTCAAGGACACACCAAAAGCGTTAATAAACGATAAAACCCTGTTGAGTAAAATACGCGATTGTATCAATGAATTCAAGCGTGATGGCGCATCTCACAGTTGGTCAACATTTCGAATTGATGGCATTGTTGATGCTACCATGAACGACAACCGCGCAGCAATGATAATATCACAACTTGACGGTAAAAGGTATTTCTTCAGAGTAAAATTCATTGTCCGGGTGGAATCAGGCGATTGGATCATGCGTGATAAATTTGAACCAGTTCTCAGCGACAAGAAAACAGTCACTGTCAGCCGCGACTCCAAGCCGGGGTTGTTAACCGGAATTGACAAACCATACTATGAACGAGCGTATCCTGAAACAGCAGTTGTTTATGGAATATACCCGTTAAATAAGAAACCTGATATCGGAAAACTGAAACCGATGAAACAGTCAACTGGGATAAATTGTGTAGCAGAACGAATAATAGAGCATTTTACAAATGCATGTCGAGGAAACAAATTGACTGATTTACGACGTAGCAAAATCAACCAGTGGGAACTAACCGTAAAAGAGCGTGGAGCAACCATCAGCGACATAGCGAGATTAGAAACATCGCTGAGATTTCCAATAACCGTTACAACGATAACCGGTGAAGTATTATACGAATCGAAGTATAAATCGAAGGGAGCCCCAATCAAAATTATTGATCATAACGAACACGCATGGACGCCCGCGATCACAATATTTCCACGAGATAGAACAGTAAAGTATATACCCGAAGAATTCCTGGGAGAACAATTCTCCAAGGACGGTTTTCTCGCGGAGAGGAAACTATTTGATGCTATCGCTTATTTGAGTAAAAACGACCCTGTATCAATGTGGTTACTTCGCAGCGCTGAAAACGACATGGATACCTTTGATCAGTTTGTAAGACCAAACGGTGAATTATATCGCACTGAAGCATTTCACAACAAGATGAAAAAAACCGCCATGGAATTTGAAGAGCATGATGAACAACTGCTAACAAATTGTTTTACGATTCCATCGGTTGTAGCTCATGTTGCAGCAAGGAAAAATGCGTGGAGACCAACGCGCAGGGAATTTCTACCGGATGTACAATCCAGTTGTTTGGAATACTATCACGGTGGACTATGGAACACTGAATACAACCGCGACGCTATGATCTCGGTTGATATGGTTGCCTGTTATCCAGCGAGTTTTCTCGGGTATGGATCCGCCGCTGAGTATTTCAAACGATTTGGACACCCCAGTCATGAAATGACTCGTGTTGCTATTAATGGACCACTGCCTGATTTTGATTTAACCGGATTCGCTCGCATAGTATCATTTGAATTCGCGGCAGGACTCCATCGCTGTTGCTATATTTGGAGCGGTAGACACATGGCTGAAAAGAAGTGGCTGCCAATAGCGCTGCTACGGTATATGATTGATTGTAACATGCTAGTTTCGTTGATTGTCAGTGACGCGATTATATCATACCGGGCACAGACTGAAGTCTGGTTACCAGAACCGGAGCGTCTAGATAGCATAATTGACGAGTCCAGAAAAAACATTGATGCCGACGAGGAATATATCATCGAATGGTCCAGGAGGATATTTAACCAACGAAACCGCGAGGCAAAAGATCTCGGTAGAAGAATAATTGGTAAGTTCACACAAGGTGGAAAAAACCACGACTACAAACGATATTGCTCACGGCTGATTATAGATGACGCAGAATATGATTTCGTAATCAAGGACGCAGTGGCAAAAAATAGATACGTGAACTGCAAAACAGCTTTCTTGTCCAATGGAACGAGGTTGGGTACAGTTGTTACCTACAGCGATGGAGACAGCCCGGCGTATCCACATTTGAGGGCGTCTATGCTGGGTTATGCCGCTATCAATTTATTCTCGATGATAAATAGATTCCCCGATACCGCGGTTAGAGTAGCCGTTGATTCATTTTATATTGACGTAGCGTATAAGGGAAACGTAGCCGAGTTTACTAGTCCGGACGAGAGTTGGGGTACATGGAGAATTAAAAATGAAATACGACGCGATTATTCCCCGTCAGCAGATGTCACCGTTGAGAACAACTACTTACGCGGTGATAAATTGTCAGAATGGTCTAATGCACCATCGTGTTCTGATCCAATTTGTAGACACAAGACGGTTTATTTAAGCGGCTGTGGCGGGTCAGGAAAGACGACTCGGGCAATTGAATTATTTCGAACGCGGGCAAGTATAATCGTGCTTACACCGACTCATAGACTAGCGCGAGAGATAAAACAACGAAATGTTGACGCCGTTACTTATCACAGCTTCTTTCGATACAGCGGCGGTGAGTGGAATCCTGATCGAATGGGTGAAAAATTTATTCCCGACATTATCATCTGGGATGAGATATGTACTGTTTCGTTAGATACTTTACAAATGTTTCTTGAGTGGTTGCTGCGCGCGAATACAGCGGTAATCATGTGTGGGGATCATGGCCAACCACCACCATTTGTCGGCGAGGGTCCACATGATTGGTTGAGCGGGTTCGTAGACTATTATGAAGAAACCGATACTGATTACCGAGCACTTGATGAACAACTGCGCGAGGTTAAAAAACTAATCAGATTACAGCCGGATAGAGTTCAGTGTGAAATAATCCGCGAGGTGATTCCGGAAACGCCGTTGAATGAATTCTGGGAAACATGGAGACCAAACGATTTGATTGTAGCGAGTAGAAAGATAGTCAGAGACACACTTCAGCGGAAGTTGTTTACGTTGCATAAGGAAAAGTTTCCAACGCGTCCAGTGCCGTTATGTTATAGACCCGCGGACACACGGCGGCAGAACATTGAAGTTGAAATTCCAGGCCCGACAGCGTCGGGGACAAAAAAACAAATTCTCGTGCTGAATGATATTGTGCTCGTTGATATCAGCGTCGTCGAGGACGCGCTACGTGCTGATAAATCCCCGTGGACGCTAGGATACGCAACAACAATACATTCCTCGCAGGGACTAACCATCACGGACACAATTGTTTGGATAGTTGATAATCGCATCGAATGGTCGAATCTAGTCTATCTTGCAGTGTCCAGAGTACGAAGGATAAATCAGCTTCGAAGAATTGTTATTGACGGAGCCGGTGACGGAGTCACTGACGAAGCCGGCGACAAAGTCACCATCGATGCAAGCGTCATTGATAGAAAACTCTCGGGTTACCGCCAACAGGATAAAAAAAAACAGCGGCGTTTTGATATTGATGCCGAATTAATAATCTCGCTACGACAACAACAGAATAATCACTGCGCGAGTTGTAATTGTGTAATGCGCTGGCGTTATTCGGATAAAGACGCTCGCCAATTTACCGTGGACAGGATCGATAACAGTCTCGGTCATGTCAAAAACAATGTGAGGTTGACCTGTCTTGAGTGCAATAGACGCAACGGCGCTAGTTAAGACCACGTGGGGGTAATTGAGTATCGTTAGGTATCACTTGTAGTTGCTCGCGTGTAAATCCGCGCTGAGGAGCAGTTGAATCCAGTCTATAGATCGGTGGTCTACCAGTTGATCGTGTTATCGTTGATATGTTATGTGTGGTAACACTCCAAATAGGATCGGTAGCCCTTTTTTTACCGCCTTCAAGCTCTCCTGGTTCATACAGATATCTCACGGTGACATTGCCGAGAATCGGCTTGAAAACGCTATTTATTTTTGATTTTCCGGGTATATACTCGTATTTAATCGCGTCGCTGGGCTTCATGTTGATTGCTCGGGTAATCTCGTTATTTAACGCTGCAATTACACCTGGCAACCTTTTAACCCATTCACGAGATCGTTTTTCTTGGATGAATTCCTTCGCGTATTGATATCCAAATAACCGTTCAGCGAGAGTCCGATTGAATCGTTCAACAATTGCCTGATCACGATGTAGCGCAGTATGACCTCGTCGTATCGCGACGCTATGATGTTTCAGCGTTGATAAAACAGCGCCGCGAAATTCACTACCAGGATCAACTTGTAATAGATTTGGCCAGCGCAGAGGACCTCTTCGATAAATCCGCTCAAACGCATCGGCTACTTCAGTTGCTGACTTTGTTTTCAACGGTTCCGCTTGTTTGTATCGACTCGCAACATCAACTACGGTTAGCGCGTATTTGTAACCGTTGTCATGCGGCAGAAATAGTATATCAGCCTGATGAACTTCATTAGGTACGCTGACATCAAAGCGCGAGAAGTTGATTTGTTTAGGCGGTGGTAGATAGATTTGCCATATAGCCTGTTTGGATAACCAATTAGCCGTAGTGGTCTTTGTTACCTTTGCAGCGCTTGCAAGCTTACCAATTGCGGCCTTCCCCTTCCAGTATCCTCTCGGAGAATAATAGATGGATTCCATGTTGTTATTATAAACACTATCGTTTTCAATTACCAGCGCCAGAAGCTCCGCTTCCAATCATTAATTTACCTTTCATAGCCGATTTTACCAACCATGAGGCCAATTTTTCTTTGACGGATTTATCAGGAATAGCATTTAGCGCGTGAATTAATTTTACATCCGCGATATGACGCTGTTGCAGATCGCTACTTTTGTAAGCAACATCATGAGCATGACACGCCTTATCGATAGCGTTTATTGGATACTCACCGGGTTTGGGCTGATTTTGATCATCGAGTCTAATATCTAATCGTGTTCCGGGGCCACAGTAGCTATATCCTGGGAGGTGTTTTTCTCCTGGATACTTTGCCCACGGTGTTCCGGGGAGTTTTGCCAATTTGGCTGCGATGTCACCTCCTCGCTTTTTTTTAAAACATCTCCGGGTCTAATAGAAATAAATCTAAATTTCTTTGTACCGCATTGTACACACTTACCAGTAAGCGCCGATCTGTTATTTCTTGTTGTAGCGGTTGTCATATCATTTGTGCCAGTACGCACTCTACACTTCACACAATATAGATCCATAATTTATGTATAGAGATATGAATATAATTGATTTTTCGGCGACTAAAACAAGAGAACCAGTTAAGCATGTTGCAGCGTTACCAAACTCGATCCGGATGATTATCATCGGACCATCTGGATCCGGCAAGACGCAATTGTTACTCAATTTAATAATGAGATGGATGAAGTGGGATAAGTTGTATTTGGTTGCTCCTAGCGTAGATGATCAACGATGCTACAAGGTGTTGAAAGATTTCAACGAGAATGCATCAGCGATCGCTAAAAAAAATGTTATTGAGTTTATTACGGATATCAGTGATGCACCGGGTATTGATGATATTGATGGCGACGTTAACAATCTAGTCGTGTACGATGATGTTATGTTAGACAATCAAAAAAACCCAGCTAGGATATTTTCCAGAGGCAGGCATAAAAACACCGACGTGATATATGTCACTCAACGATACACTCAGATTCCAAAAGTAATTAGAGACAACTGTAATATTCTTGCTGTGTTCAACGGCGTTGATACACACACGCTACGAAATATTTGGCAGACATGGTGCGGCGGTGACATGGACTTTAATGTTTTTCGAAACTTTTTTAGTCATGCTCAGTCGACCCCACATGGATTCGTAACGATAAATTTACATGATCCTCGGACACGATATCGTATCGGACTTGACCAAATATTCGGTTAGTTGTAAATAATTTTCATTGTAAATAACCACTTAGCAGCAGAGGGGGCAATGACATCGACGCGGTCGTCGATGTGCTTACCGGACGCTGACGACGCTGGGGATCGGCGCGCAGAAGGTGTTAATTAAACCAAATGACGACGCGACGATCCCCCAACGACGTCGTCGTTTTTTTTTTACCAGGCGCTGACGACACTAGATCGTTGAGTGCAGAAAGTAATAATTAAGCCAAATAACGATTGGACAAAATGTCCGATTCGCCCCCTCTGCTGCTCCATACACAGGGACTATGATATTGCATTTTCTATGTTGTTAGGTATGTTGTTATGGCAACAATGCCTGAAAACACCTTCATCAAGGGTGTGAAGGGATAACCTCAGTCACTTAGCATTTTCCAACCTTACCATGGAATGTGCAGATTTCAGCTTTAAAGTGGCAATATAAATATTTTTTTCCAGTGATCCCAGTGGTAATGTCAGAGTGTCCATGGCTGCCTTCTGAAGAAAGACTATATGATTAAGGCTTCAGTAGACATGGAAGTCTGTATGATTAAGGCTTCAGTAGACATGGAAGTCTGTATGATTAAGGCTTCAGTAGACATGGTAGTCTGTATGATGAAGGCTTCAATAGACATGGAAGTCTATGATGAATGCTTCAGTAGACATGGAAGTCTGTATGATGAATGCTTCAGTAGACATATAATTCTGTATGATGAATGCCTCAGCAGACATGGAAGTCTGTATGATGAAGGCCTCAGTAGAGATGGAAGTCTATATGATGAAAGCTTCAGTAGACATGGAAGTCTGCATGATGAATGCTTCAGTAGACATGGAAGTCTATATGATGAATGCTTCAGTAGACATGGAAGTCTGTATGATGAAGGCCTCAGACATGGAAGTATGATGAAGGCTTCAGTAGACATGGAAGTCTATATGATGAAGGCTTCAGTAGACATGGAAGTCTGTATGATGAAGGCCTCAGTAGACCTGGAAGTCTGTATGATGAAGGGCTCAGTAAACATGGAAGTCTGTTTGATGAAGGCCTCGGTAGACATGGAAGTCTGTATGATGAAGGCTTCAGTAGACATGGAAGTCTGTATGATGAAGGCTTCATTAGACATGGAAGTCTGTATGATGAAGGCTTCAGTAGACATGGAAGTCTGTATGATGAAGGGCTCAGTACACATGGAAGTCTGTATGATGAGGGCCTCAGTAGACATGGAAGTCTGTTTGATGATGGGCTCAGTACACATAGGAGACTGTATGATGAAGGGCTCAGTAAACATGAAAGTCTGTATGATGAAGGCTTCAGTAGACATGGAAGTCTGTATGATGAAGGGCTCAGTAAACATGGAAGTCTGTTTGATGAAGGCCTCGGTAGACATGAAAGTCTGTATGATGAAGGCTTCAGTAGACATGGAAGTCTGTATGATGAAGGCTTCATTAGACATGGAAGTCTGTATGATGAAGGCTTCAGTAGACATGGAAGTCTGTATGATGAAGGGCTCAGTACACATGGAAGTCTGTATGATGAGGGCCTCAGTAGACATGGAAGTCTGTTTGATGAAGGCTTCAGTAGACTTGGAAGTCTGTATGATGAAGGCCTCAGTGGACATGGAAGTCTGTATGATGAATGCCTCAGTAGACATAGAAGAAGAGGATTAACATCCTTCCTTGAAACTAACTGTGGTGGTCAGCAAAGATCAAAGAGAACTGCAATCATCTGTCATGACCTGAAAGCCAGGGTACTTAAAGGCTTTCATTTTGGAAAACCAGCTACCATCATCCATTGCATCATGGCAATACTGCAAGCGCTCAGACATGTATTATTTGGAGTTATTGACCTAATATTGTGGCGTGTACTGTGGCAACTCCATTGCTTTATAAGATGGATGGAAATGTTTTCCATAACACCTCTAACTTTGTGCAAAAATTTGATACTTGATCAGGCGTCACTAGTGATGTTATGCCTTGCAAAAAACAGGCAGTGACCACATACTGTATTGCAAAGGTAATCAAATGGTCTGCACGTGACTTGATGGCTAACACCCTAACTGCTTGGGCTTTGTTTCTTCTTGAATTCACTAAAACCATAGTATTTCTTAAGTCTCCACTAATATTCAGTGATAGAATTTAAAGCAGATAACACAAGAACTGTCTCTTCATTGTGTCCTGACAGTTGCACCAGCATTCAGGCTGAATCAGACTTGGACAGTGGAGAGATGATCATTGACAAAAAGACAGGTGATGAAAGACTGTTCAGGCACAACAGTTTTCACCTGAATCCAATCTGAGGAAGCAACAGCCACCTGAATTCTGTAGGCAGCTCAATAAAGGGAATAAGAAATGCCTCCAAGTAATAACTACTGATGTAAACACCCTGGCTGCCTGCAGACAACCTGCTGGTAGATGTTAGATTCTTTCATTTTTGGCAGTCTTGGATTAACCTTTCTCTGCCAAACATGGATGATCCAAGTTGTTTTTGAGGAGCTTGTGTATCAGGTCCTCTCCCCCTCCATCTTCCTCATCTATGATGGACTGTTGTCATATCTGTAGAAGGTGGAAAGTTTGCAGAACATCAGTTCATTACTCAGTGGAGTGAGTTTGCATGTTTTCAAGCGTTTTATTCTGGGATTCTAGCACACAGAGCAATTGCAAACCTCAGCCAGTTGAATTAGTAGATGTCCATGCTGAGGTTCAAACTGGAAATGGCTTTCCATAAGAGGAACAAATCTTGATGGTCTAGACCAGTGCTGTCCAATATGCGGCCCGTAGGCCTCGGCTCCAAGAAAAACATTTTTCAATGGCCCATGGTGTCAGAAAGGTTTGACAGCACTGGTATAGACCTAACTGATGCACTATTCCACATCCATTGACACATCCATTAAAGTTCCTTCTGTTTGACTTCCCAATAGTAATATGCCAATTTTGTGCATTCACATTTGGTCCAGGGGCATTGACAAAGATGATCTACTGCATCATCGTCTTGTCAATAGTTGCTATGGTTTACCTGTACATCCTTCGGAAAATATGATACGTTCATCTTTGTTGAAGGGCAGTAACAATTTTCTTTCCAAATTGTGTCAGTTATAATTTTTTAGTGAACATGGATACATGATATGTCTTAAGATATTACATTTTTTCTGCATGAAATGTTACCAATCTCAACCCCCTTTCACCTCCCTCATGTACACATGGTTGACTATTGTGCTGACAGAACTGATTTTTAATTGGGCAGGGGTGCACAGCCCATGGCCCCCATGGCAAAATTAAAACAACACATAAATCTGGCCCGTGAACAGTACTTATATTAAAGAAATGTGGGCGGCCCCGAGTGGTCTAATGCACTCACTGTTCCGGATCACTGCCATCTCACCTCTGTCTGCATGGGTTCGAGTCCAAGGCTTGGCTAGCATGGTTACGTGGGAAAGCCTGCCAGTAGCTTCTTGTGGATCGGTGGTTCTTCCCTTGGTTTTCCAGGGTTCTTCCTCCATCAGTTATACTGGCCGCCATGTATAGCCTATCTTGTGCTGGAAAATGACGTTAAACCCTAGAACAACAACAGCAAAGAAATGTGTTTGCGACCCTTGAGTGGTCTTAGAAAATGTAATCTGGCCCTTGGCCCAAAAAGGTTGTGCACCTCTGTAATAGGAAGTGGATTTCTGTGAGAGAGATTTTTATCTACATTTACTCATGGGTCGGCAGAATGAATTCTGCATTGCTGCCTTTTCATGCACCCTTTTCAGATAACCTGGGACTGTTTCTCAGTCAGTTCCATCAGCAAGTTATGATCTTGATCAAAATAGTTTTCTTTTGGCATCATTGGTGCAACAAAAAATGGTTCATGGCAGGAATTGTTTGGGAAGAGCATCAAGCAGAAGGTATGATCTCAGTGGTTGGGGAGCCCTCCTGCACCACTATTGGTGGCAAGTGGTGACCAGAGGAGTTGTCTCTTAACACCACTTCTGGAGATGAATACTATCACAAATGTATTTCATTTCTGGGAATATACATTCTTCAGGATGGTTGTTCACATCATGACGTAAAAATCATTGTTGTTATCTACCTTCTCAAACAAGGGTGGGAAAAGAATCACATGAATAATGAGTTCTGTTTGGAACATTCTGTGCTGGACATATTGTGCTCAAGATTATGATCCAGATCAAATTCCTGGCAAGCTCAATGACCTGGCCAATTTACTGTCCCACCCAATGATCCCTTTTTTTTGTTGTTCCTAGTTCACTTTGGGGGAATCCAGTGACGTTCTTTTTCATGATGAGATGGAATAAAAACTGCCCACCTTTGTCACCTTTACAAAATGCAAAAGCCATGGTAGATGATGCAGTTTCAGTCAGTTGAGAGGAGTTTTGATGCTACATCACTCTACCCCCACTGTCCTGGTCCTCAGTATCATAAAAATTTGATGGATTGGAAGTGCAGAGTGATTCTGATAGCATCTTTTTGGGGGAAAAGTCTTCAGTGATTGATGTGTTTGAACCTTTGATGGATATCGCTTGACTAAGATAGATTCAGACATTGTCACATAACCTCACTGAAGCTGCCATCATATAAATAGTGTTTTCTTTGTCAGGCAGGGTGGGTAAATTGCACACCATCCTAACGGACTCAAATTTTCTCCACATCAGAGCAGCTGGTTCCTTGGTCCTGATAATCTGCTGGGCTTAAAGCTGTGTTAGCAGTCAGCAATCAGCAGTCCTCTGTTCCTCTTCTGTGTTTGTGACAATGCAAGACCAAGTTCTTACAAGCACTGCATAAAGTGCATATAGAAAGGCCATGGAGTCCAACATCTCTTGATTCTGGTGAAGGGCAGGAAAGAGGATATAACCCTTGTCATCATGGGTGATATGGTTATCATTGTTGAACCCCCTCACTGGCATGGGTTTTACTCTGTTGCATGGATTGTTTTCCCAGGAAAGATTTTGTCATCATAGTTTATAAATTGTGCTCCTCATGTTCAGATAAAAGCTTATTGTTCATACAGAGAATTTAACAAATCTTCACCATGTGTCCGTGGTAGATGTTGGATGCTTATGCATTTCCTCCTCCTGATCACCTGGAGTTAATGTGATTGCAAAATGTATTTGATAGATAAAGGTCAGTTAATTTTTTTTATGAATACTTACCTGATCACATTACTTTTAAATATAGCTCCTGTAAATGAAAGAATCCTTTCAATTCAAAGTGATATGCATACAGGTGATGGGTTGCCATATAGTGGTGGTAAGTGGATGTAAGAGTTTGTTCGTTTTGTTTATATGATATGTAGACAGGAAAGACAAAGTTTTCATCTTTTAATGGTTGCTGGATTCAAGAGTAGTGGAGTTTATTTACTGATTTTAATGTGGCCTGGTAAGTAGTCTGACAGAGTATTGTAATTTACTGATTTTAATGTGGCCTGGTAAGTAGTCTGACAGAGTATTGTAATTTACTGATTTTAATGTGGCCTGGTAAGTAGTCTGACAGAGTATTGTAATTTACTGACTTTAATGTGGTCTGGTAAGTAGTCTGACAGAGTATTGTAATTTACCGACTTTAATGTGGCCTGGTAAGTAGTCTGACAGAGTATTGTAATTTACTGATTTTAATGTGGTCTGGTAAGTAGTCTGACAGAGTATTGTAATTTACTGACTTTAATGTGGTCTGGTAAGTAGTCTGACAGAGTATTGTAATTTACTGACTTTAATGTGGCCTGGTAAGTAGTCTGACAGAGTATTGTAATTTACTGACTTTAATATGGCCTGGTAAGTAGTCTGACAGAGTATTGTAATTTACTGATTTTAATGTGGCCTGGTAAGTAGTCTGACAGAGTATTGTAATTTACTGACTTTAATGTGGCCTGGTAAGTAGTCTGACAGTATTGTAATTTACTGACTTTAATGTGGCCTGGTAAGTAGTCTGACAGAGTATTGTAATTTACTGACTTTAATGTGGTCTGGTAAGTAGTCTGACAGAGTATTGTAATTTACTGACTTTAATGTGGTCTGGTAAGTAGTCTGACAGAGTATTGTAATTTACTGACTTTAATGTGGCCTGGTAAGTAGTCTGACAGAGTATTGTAATTTACTGACTTTAATATGGCCTGGTAAGTAGTCTGACAGAGTATTGTAATTTACTGATTTTAATGTGGCCTGGTAAGTAGTCTGACAGAGTATTGTAATTTACTGACTTTAATGTGGCCTGGTAAGTAGTCTGACAGTATTGTAATTTACTGACTTTAATGTGGCCTGGTAAGTAGTCTGACAGAGTATTGTAATTTACTGACTTTAATGTGGTCTGGTAAGTAGTCTGACAGAGTATTGTAATTTACGGACTTTAATGTGGTCTGGTAAGTAGTCTGACAGAGTATTGTAATTTACTGACTTTAATGTGGCCTGGTAAGTAGTCTGACAGAGTATTGTAATTTACTGACTTTAATGTGGCCTGGTAAGTAGTCTGACAGAGTATTGTAATTTACTGACTTTAATGTGGCCTGGTAAGTAGTCTGACAGAGTATTGTAATTTACTGATTTTAATGTGGTCTGGTAAGTAGTCTGACAGAGTATTGTAATTTACTAAAACAAATAACTTTTTCTGTACATAATACTTTGAATGTATGTGTGATTGCAGTAGAGAAATGTTATTTTGCTTAATACACGGATTTCCAATACAGTCTTAAGACTATTCTGAGCTATCTATGGTATGCTGGTGTCATGCCTGTTAATGGCACCTTTGGACATTGGTATTCTGGCGTTTGGGAAAAGATACGACTATCTACTAAATCACACTTTTTAAAACAATTCATTCCAGAAGTTAATTTTTTTTTCTGACTCTGGTTTAAGGTGTTAAGTTTTGAATGCCAAAGATAATAATTGCATAGATTTCATGGATATTATGATACCAATCATCTTTCTGTCAATATGTGTGTCTGTTACTATATGAAAACCACCAGGTGGAAATTTACCTAATGGTCTGTTACTATATGAAAACCACCAGGTGGAAATTTACCTAATGGTCTGTTACTATATGAAAACCACTAGGTGGAAATTTACCTAATGGTCTGTTACTATATGAAAACCACCAGGTGGAAATTTACCTAATGGTCTGTTACTATATGAAAACCACCAGGTGGAAATTTACCTAATGGTCTGTTACTATATGAAAACCACTAGGTGGAAATTTACCTAATGGTCTGTTACTATATGAAAACCACCAGGTGGAAATTTACCTAATGGTCTGTTACTATATGAAAACCACTAGGTGGAAATTTACCTAATGGTCTGTTACTATATGAAAACCACTAGGTGGAAATTTACCTAATGGTCTGTTACTATATGAAAACCACTGGTGGAAATTTACCTAATGGTCCAGGATAATTGATTATCTTAACGAGGCAGGTATGAATCACCTGCTTTTAGTAGAAAAGGCAACATACTTAAAAAATCATGATCAAAATTTTGTATTTAAAAATATACCATTCTTTTTGTTGTCTTAAACAGGAAATTGTTTGTGGAGATTTGCAATTGCTATGATGAAGATTTTGAAGTTTGATACAACAGGCATGTATTTTGTAGTGTAACACATTTCCAGAATAAATAAGAATTGACAGCGGTATAGTGATCATTGAAAATGTTGGTAAATGCTTAATGGTGGCTACACTGTATGCAGTAAATAGCAATAAAAGAAGTATTGTTAAGTGATGTTCATGTTTTAATTTCGTCTTTGAAATGGGCTTCAACATAATCCTATTTAAACATGAATAAAGTGACTTAGGTGGTGATGACAAGAACATTTCTGTGAGATACAGATTATGTATTAAATAATTAGTGACTATGCTGGCTTTATTGTAACAACTCTTGAGAGCATAAAGGTCTTTCAGCATGATGCTACAATCCAGTCAGCAGATTATTTGTCTTTAGCCAATTACAGTACATGACAGGTGTCAACACTTACACCTGAGAGTTGATCAGCCTTATGTCTTGTTAAAATCACACCAATACCAAAGTGTTGGCTTGATCTTCAAACTTGCAGTAATACATTTTTAAATAACTTGCAAGTTCTAATAAAATGTACATATTTATGTTTTTTATGTTTCCTTTTCAATACGTAATCGTCTTTGTTACAGTATGGATGTACTGTTCCAGGACAGTGTGACTGCCATATACTTTCTGTGTTTATTAGTACAAATGACCATGTTTATTAGTACAAATGACCGTGTTTATTAGTACAAATGACATAGTCCTTGCTGTGCAGGATTGATGATGGTGTAGTGACATTTAAAATTGCTGTCTTGATGAATTAACTAGTACAACCCTATTGATAACTTTTGTCCAGAGATTTTTAAAATTTTGTGATGGCTTTTGTAGGAGAGACCTATGATCCAGATTTAATGGTCAGCATCAGTCCTCTGAAGTACACATTGGATGATGGTCAGACTGTCATGGGTGTCCTTATCCGCTTCATGGCCATTTCAACTACCAAGGTATCAAATATTCTACCATATAACACATTTAGAACAACACTTTTTTATCAGCTCTTTTATAATGTGACAGCGTATCAGGTCAACATAGCTGGTTCTGTTACCTCACTTGCCTTCTACTCATTGGTGAGGCAATACAAGTCCAGTATTTTGTTCAGTATTGGATTTATTGTGCATTATTGGGTTGATAGGTGGAGATTGAGACATTTCTCCTGCTTTGTTACATACACCCTACAAATACAATAAAAATACATTTACTACAATAATAAATAATATCGTCATCAGTGCATTATTGTTCTGTATGTTTACATTGATTCTCTTTACAGTACATTCAATACGAATAACTTACAATTTCATATATTTATTAATTATCCATCTAGAGAGATAGTGGATCAACTAAACCTAAACAACAGTCAGTGTTTAGAGCAAAAGTAGGGAACAGACAGACAGACAAACAAAGGTATGGACAGAATGATATGCTAATAATAAAATGCAGGTTGATAACCTATTAAAATGTACTAAAATACATCGACATGCATTCCTGAGAAATATGCAGAGTACATATAAAATAAACTATTACATTAATCATATTATAAATCTATTTACCTTATCATATGGGACAAAGGCCAGTTTACATCTTGCAAGCACAAGAATCATCAGGCACTATAATGCAGACAAAGACCAGTTTACATCTTGCAAGCACAAGAATCATCAGGCACTATAATGCAATGCCATGACCAGCACCCTCCAGAAACTCTAATGGACTGACCACTAATATGCTGTTCATACTATGTTGTTTATACAGACAAGCAGCAAACTAACCAATCAGAAAGTTGTTTACCACTTGCCATACAATAGAACAACCTAGCATGACCAGCAATCAGGGTAGTTGCATTGCTCAGTGAACAAAACTCTTAACAGGTAATCCTGGTTCAAGGTTACCTAAATGGCTAAATATGTGTAAAATGAGAATAACACAATAATTGCAACTGATTACTGTATTTCACTCAATAATAAACATCAACTACATAAAATAATAAAATACCTACTTCTGCCTAATTAAAACGTGAATATAAAATTATAAAACATATGCTCCTGCTACAGTTCTATAGATGAAATGGGTAATTTTGTTTGTTTAAAATGCTGGAATGCTTATGAAATTAATGAATATAAAATAAAGGAGGACCAAATACATATGGAATGCAGAAAGAACACAAACAAAATGATGAATGCAGAAAGCTTCTGCTCCAACAATTTGTGAATGTTGTCCTTTATAAATAGGTGTTCCCTATTAAGATGTCCACAATAGGCTGATATAACTAGTAATTTTTATTGAAAATTGAAACAAAAGATTGCAAGTTCTTCATTCATGACTGTAACAAACCTGCAGTATACAACTCAAGTTTTCTCTGTAGACCGGTCACCTTTACATTGAAATAAAAAATGTAATTCAAATTAAATGATTTGTTGTAGGGTTTTCAGAATTTAGCTTGTATTTTATAGCTAATGTAAAAATGTGCTTACAAAACTATCCCATACTTAATTGCATCAGAATCAGCCATAACTGTGAAAACAGGTTTGTTTTGTGTGATCACTCAGCATGCATAGACATTAGTTATCAGTTATTTTTTATTTATTGAAGAAGTGTTTGAAACTTAATAATGTTCAGATATTTTCATTCTAACACTTCAATAGTCCCCAATATCTTAATTCACTTCAAGTTAAAGATACCAGGTCTGTGCTCTGTTTGTGTAGACTTGACAAATATTTACAGAATCCCAAAAAATATTTTACCTTCAAATCTTTATGATTATATTTTTCTATGCAAGATACTTTGGTCATTGTATTGGTACATTTTAAATCTTATAACAAATTAATGTAATTTCTGTTAGTTGCTTTACATAAGATACCCCTTCATTTGCGTTCAGTGCAATTTGTTAAAGAATGGTCACACATACTTTTTTATACCAATGATCTAAAACCTTGCTTTCCTTCTGTCCATTTCTTACAGGCCTATAAAGAAGTTGTGTCAGAGATTGTGAAGCCTTTGCAGCCAATAATTGGAGGTGACCCCTTTCAAAACAAGTATTAAGATATGACTCTGATGATGGAAAAATATAAACAGTTTTTAAATTGAAAGAAGTTGGGTTTCATTGTCAAGGGAATTTCATGAATTGTGCATGGTTAATCAATTTCTTATTTAATTTCCAACTGTGGCCTGCTTGAGACCCTCATTGATGTCTTCCTAAGTAGTTCACAAATTAGATTAGAATTAATTGCATATCGTTGAATCACTATTAGTAAAATCAAGATCACATAGAATGTTCATCAGGCCTGTGAATGGAGAATAATAGGTATGAAGGGTGAGACATAGGTATGAAGAGAGAGTCACAAGTTTGAAGGATGAGACATAGGTGTGAAGGGTGAGACATATATGTGAAGATAGAGTCACAGGTGTGATGGGTGAGACATGTGAGCAGTCATATGTATGATGGGTGAGGCAGGTATGAACAGAGTCACAGGTATGACAGACAAAACAGATATGAGCAGAGTCATAGGTATGATGGGTGAGACATAGGTATGAATGGAGAGGCATTGGTATGAAGGGTGAGACATACATATAAATCTTCTAGTCGGACATTGTTATCATCATAACAAATGTTAAGGTACTGTGTCAGTGTTTGTGACAGATTTAATACATTGTGGCTGCATTTAACTTCATCTTTGACAGAATATTACTATATGATTTAAGTTTGTACCTGGATTTGCTTGTGAGTTTCTGTATTATTTGCAAAAGTATTATAATGACCTTGACAGGGCTAGACACTATATTTCATGAAAATTCTTTGTTTTATTATAAATGTACAGTGAGTTCTTAGAAGTAAACATAAATGTAGGGGGCCCTGAGTGGCCGAGTGGTCTAAAGCGCTCTCCGTTATGGATCACTGCCATCTCACCTCTGTCTGTGTGGGTGTGTGTTGAATCAGTGGACATTATTGTCCAGGATGTGAAAGAGAAGAGAATTATGCAATCTTGATTTTATTAAAAGTGACTTGTATTATTATTTTTTGTTGCCAGACTAGTCAGTTAATTGGAGAGTGTTAATTTGTTGATTTTACTGCTCTTATATGTGCTAAAGCAAGGCTAATAACCATCTATGGACTGCTCTGGTAGCCTAAGTTGTTAGAGCATCTGTTTTGGATGCGGGAGGTTGCATGTTCAAATCCTTGGCACTCAGCATTAAGAAGCTAGTGTTAGGACTGGTCGGTCTGGTATCAGGATAATGTGACTAGGCGGGACATGATGTTACATGTCTGTGGTATGATGCTCCAGTGTGAGCATCACTGCAAACTACCGCACTACAGCCATGATATGGATATTGCTAAAATTGTTAAAACACGCACACACACATTGACAAACATCTGTGTATGCATATAAAATTAATCATTATGTTTTTCTTTCTTGCATGGTTAAACAGGATGAAGATTTCAACTTCTTTATTGGCTAGGTTTTTTGTACTTAATGACATTTTAAAGTCAATGGACCTTTTAACTTTATGTCCTGATTTCTCTTGTCTCCAGCCAAGGGTGAATATGCCATCCATAAGGTTTATGCTGCATACTAAATCAGTTAAGTACACACATTAGGACAAACACATAATTATGGTATTGTTTATTAACCTTGTTTTACCTTGTGATGGAATCCTTACAGTGTGTTGTGTAATTCATTAGATCTGTTGTTATCATCTTTTTACAAGAGTATTCACTATTATTTCATTTACATCTTACAGTTGCAAACACATTCTGTTATTGAATTCTAATTTAAAAAGAACATCATTTATTAAATTTTATGCAGAATCATGATGTTCTCTGGTGTTATATATTTAGATCCTATACAGTATTATACACTGCAATTAATATAGAATTTGTATTTTGCTTTAAATATGTACTTTTGTTTCTGTTTAATTTAATCACTTTGATTTGTTATATATTTGGGAACATATAGCGGTTACACTTTTAATTTTTAATTTTGTTGTGTTGAAGGATGTGTCATGCTTTTATTGATTCATTCACAATGACTGTCACATAAGGTGGCAAATAGAAGTATCATTATTTGTCTGTCTGTCTGTCATTAATCTATTGGTTGAACCTTATTAGGGGGCAATTTGTCTGTTTTAATTAGTGGTTCATTATCAAGCATCAGAAGGAAGATAACTCCCTTGAGATTGAAGGCCACATTGAGGTCACAAGTCAGTGTTTTGTTCAGCAGTTATTTCAATTTTAGGTACATGGTCAATAGTTACCTTATTTGGCTGGCAGTAATATTTAGTAATTGCCATTAGTAATGTTACCTTATTTGGCTGGCAGTAATATTTAGTAATTGCCATTAGTAATGTTACCTTATTTGGCTGGCAGTAATATTTAGTAATTGCCATTAGTAATATTACCTTATTTGGCTGGCAGTAATATTTAGTATTGTCATCAAACAGAGCAAATACATCTGCCATGAAGATCAAAATGTAAAAGGTCAAGGTCACTGATTGGCTTATTGAAGATTTTTGGGAATAAATTTTCTATATGTATCCTTGTTTAACTGATAGCCACAATAATGGTACATAGTGTTTCCATGGGGATGATAAATCCCAGGTTAGGGTCACGTTGATTATTTTTTCTTCATTTTGTGATAAATATTTATGAAGACTATACAGTGGGACTTGATCAAATATTTTCACATCTGGATTTTGATTAGATTTAGCAAATACTAGTTCAACAGCCAAATTGGGTAGCTAAAAGGTCAAGGTCATGAAATTTGTACAATCATATGTTGATAAGGCTGCAGCAATACTACTGCAGCTGAACTGATACTTTTTTTCTCTTCATATACAGTGACATAAATTGTTTGGCTGTTACAGATGAAACTTTCATCTATGCATATGTACTCTAGCAATGAATAATAAGGGTAGGCAACAGAAATTCCTTTTATGATTGGGGCATTTTTATATATTGCCAGCATTAATGATGGGAAAGAGGTCCCACTTTTCTACTGTTGACAGCAGTAACAGTGTCAAAGCACTTTTTTAATTCAGGGTACGTAGTTGACACTCTTTTATATTAAACCCTTGTTATTGTTATATGACAATGGGGTATTCCTTAGCAACCAAAGGACATGCTCCAGATTGCTTTTTACTATTTTATCCATTTGTTTTTTTTTAAAACACATTCAGTGTACCATTCTAATGTAAACATAAACATGGAATATAATTGCTGGAAAAACAGCACATTTTCAGTGTGCTACTTTGGGCACTGTTTATATCAAATATTATTATATGCTCATTTTTGTCCCTGTTAACTTTACACTGTCAGAATCTAGCTTTATTTTATGATCCTGAACACCATCATATTGCTTGCACATGCCTAACCACCTTGGATGAAGGAGATTGTGGGTTCGATCCCTGGCTGAGTCATACCAAAGACTTACAAAATTGGTACTAACAGCTGCCTTGCTTGGCATCCATTATTAAGAGGTTTGTGTTAGGACTGTTCGGCCTGGTGTCAGGATAATGTGACTAGGCGGGACATCATGCTACATGTCTGCGGCATAATGCCCCAGTGCTAGACATCACTATAAATGGCCACATTGCAGACATTGTAGTGATATGACTGAAAATTTGTTAAAGCTACGTTACAAATCCAAATCACACACATATGCCTAAATATAGTATTATGTATTAGGAACTACTTTGTAAACAAACCATGTACACTCATGTAGTAGTCGCTTTTGGTTTTGGCTGATTAAATTGTTATGATTAAATTTATGGATGAACTAAAGCAGTTGTTTCGTTCTTTTGAAAGTATATATGATACAGTTAATGATGTAGATGAGACATTGAGTCAGAAACATGAAACTTTCGAAGAAGCACATGAACAAGTGTGACATTTGTCATATTGACAGCAAACGATGCAGTAATTGAAAATACCATACTGGTCATTGAAACAGTTATTTAGAAGTATCTTTCTCAAAAAGATGTACCATTGTACAAGTCTGTCAAAATACTAGATTGGAGAAAAAATGCAACTGAAGGTTTTGGTAGGAAACTAAAAGCCTCGGAACCAATAAACCAAGACGATGAAAAAGTATTATTTCTGCTGGGTAAATGGAGTGTCTCACAACAGCTGCTTTTCAGTTTTCCATATGCAGCTTTTCGGGCACAATATTAGGCTAGTGATAGAAGATACACTTTATGATACAGGTCATAACTGGGGTCTCTCCAACAGCAAGATGCAAGTGACAGGACATAAGCATGTTTTCTTTAGCTGGTAATAAGAATTGTAATAAATATACATACATTTATGCATCTTGAATTTCCTAAAATGTACTTTCTTAGTTATTCAAATCTGACGAACATGTCCTGCAAAAACTGACATACTGATACACACCTAAACTCTACTGGAAATTTTGGGCAGCCGGCATTTCAAGCTGAAACCCATTCTTCTTACTGCACAGAACTGACCCAATAATCCAGCCCCTCATAATCAGAAAAGCAGAATTTAATTGGATCAACATAGAAACAAAATCATTATGCATTCTTTCACAATATGACTCTAAATTTCAGATTTAAGAAAACCAAAATGACAATTGTTGAAACTGATCTAGAATGCACAACTAAGTTAAAAGGTCACTGGATGGAGCTTTGTGTGCATGAATACTATTATTGTGTATTGAAGAATCTACAGTAACCATTGCAAATTTATTTTGGAATAAAGCATAGATTCAGTTACATTGTTCTTGTAATGGATTTTATTATTAAACCTTAGGTAGTTAAACAAAATGAACATATAATAAAAAGGTTACTGCATTTGTATGGGAAAGTATGAACTCATTTTTTATCTGAAAAATACTGCACTCCACAAGGACGTGGAGTATTTTTCAGAAAACTCATTCATATTTTCATTCATGGTTCTAACATTTATTTCACTTTAGCATTTTTGTATTAAATTCAGCATTTAGCATTGCACTTATATTGTTACAGGTACAAAAATCTCATTCTTGCCATGTTGCAGTGGAATGAAATGTAATATCAAATTATTTCTGAGGTAAATCAAGCAACTGTTTAATTATCATATTCAGCATCACCTCAACATTGTCCCATTGTGTTGTTGTTATTAAGCTGACTGATAAAGCTGTACAAAATACATTTTGGAAATTTGATTTTCACCTGTCTTGAGTGACAAAGGCATATATTATTGTTGCATTTCATTTCATTATAAACAGAACAGTATTGCTTCCAGATTGGATAGTTAGGAAGATTAAGACAGATTAAGCTGTGAAGATTAAGACAAATTAAGCTAGGAAGATTAAGACAGATTAAGCTCACTAAGTTAGTATTGTTTAACAAAATGTACAAAACCGATAGCAAAAGTTTTACATTTCACTGAATTACTGGCTATGTATAATGACCAGAGACTTTTGTATAGTTATTTGTTATTATATGTCATGTTCATATTGAAAATCATTATTTGGATATTTTCAGATGCTATATGTTTGTACATTGTGAATTGATTTATCATTCTCAAAATAACGAATGACATGTATTGTCTATGTTGTCATGACAACTGAGTTATATTAAAATAAGCAGTGTATGTGTAATTTAATTTCTGTATCTACTCATGGTGGCCCTCTGGTGTCAGCTTGGATATAATGTCATTGTGGTAATATTTCAATCATCCATTTGTCGCCATACCTGATGGTCGTCTCTTGGTGTAAATAATTAAGCTTAATTTTTCTTTGGAGACTTTCTTTACCTAACGTAATTTTTTTTTGTGCAAGCGGAAGTTAGGAGATATCCAGAGTGAACATTTGTTTGCTTCCTAGACTTGGACTTAGATTTAATTTTTCTGCATGCCGTCATTAGGAGATTAATATTTCTTAAAGATAATAGCATGTCGGTAAATATCTTTCATGATCTAATTTTTTAACGATTTTGTTGTGGAGGTCTATTTACACCAGTGGTTTAATGCAAGCATATCTGGGTTTTTTACAGAAGCTGAAAAAAAAGAGAAGAAATGCTTCATCTGTCAGAACTCGATACAACAGAGCATTGTATTAGTGATATAATCAAGAGTTTTAAATTTTAAACCTGTTCTTGCACTGAATCATGTTGATACCCGATGTTTGTAAAGTGATGCCACAAGGTGGAATTAGAATATTTGCAATCAGGTGAAAATCTACATTGTGATACACAATTAATTGAACTGCCTTACACTAAAGGAGAGGTAATATGGATGTGAGAGTGATCTCATATTAACTGCAACAATTTAAAGGTGTGTATAATGATTATAACATGTTAATTGAATCATTAATTAAAAATTGTACACTGTAAACAAATTAACTAATTGTGATGGGGAAGCAATATAAAGGCGAGAGATGGCCTCAGATTAATAACTGTTATGATCTGTGAGTGACAACAAAAAATGTAACATGTTAATTGATTGATTATTTGCAAATTTTGTTTCTTTTCACAATTTCCCATGAAACAGATTTTTTTTATAAATGTGGGTATGGGCAGCTTTTTTATATATTACAATAAAATTTAAAGTGTATTAGAAAACCAACTAACAATACTTTCACACATTTTTTTAATGATTTTATTAAGTCACCTGAGCTATGTTGTTTAGAGTTGTCTTCAAAATAATTACTAGTATAATTGCTGCAGCCTAAAAATTCTCTTATAAATATGTATGGTAAAAGATGGTAACATAATATTATTGTTATTCAGTTTTTAAAAAGAGAGTTTCAGTGTAATTTAAATTTGGGATTACATGAGACAAATTTCAAGACTAATGTAGTCATTTTTTTCTCACTTATTCACAGTGTGTTCTGTTAAAAATAAAGAGTGTGGATGTGCCCAAGACGTTTTAAGAAACCGTGGTAATTTTAAAATAAAAATTGTATACATTATATTAATATCTTACCCCCAGACAAATTTTGCAACTTTTTATCAGATATTCTCTGGCAAATGTGCAAGTTGCTGATGATTATGATTTGGACTTGATTATATAGAGAATAATATTTTATTGTGAGTTTTTTTCAAAGATATAAAAGTATTGGCACCTGGCATATGTTTGTGAGAGAAATGAACAACACCTGAAACAAATGAAAGACACCAACGAAGATGACAGAAAGAGTTGAAATCCTTTTTGTGGTTCAAGATATTAAGTGAATACAATAGAAATAAATAATTGAAATGTAATAAGTTTCAGTATTTAAACAATGAAGGTCATAGTAGTCTGTTGTTCACAACTGACATGATAAATACTAGTCTGGTTCCCTGCTTCATATGCTCCCTGCATTGCACTCCGCTATATGAAGTCGGGTGAACCCCGACACCATATTGTCATGTGATCAAAACAAATGGCCTCAAATGGAGACAGCTACTTAATCTAACCATGGCACATTTATTCCTTTAATATTCTTTTTGTTAGTGAGAAAGTGTGAACTTTACGTATACTTTCAGTTTGAACCATAGCAGTCATTTAAGCTTAACCACCAATTCTGTAAGATAATTATATTTGCAAATAATTTTTGCTAGTAGACGAAGGGAAAGGGTACACACACAATATTTTGTTAATATTGCACATTTTACAAAGTTTCATCTAAAAAATTCCTTTTCTAATCGATTCCTTGTTAAATTTTATGTCGAAATTGATATGAGGTGATGTACAACAGCTTAAATAAAACTGAAGATTAGGACGAAAATATCACCCCTCTTTTACAAGAGGGTGAGAGTAACAATTGTTTTGCAAATATTGCACACTTCACACCACATCATCTAAAATATTCAAGTTGCAGTAAATTCCTATGAGACTGGAATACAAAATTTTAAAATTCTAACGAACTATATAAAACCAAAGAACTGACTTTGGGTTCTAAGATTATATCAAATGGTTGCATAACCTTAAACATCAATCAGTTTTGATAAAACTCAGTCTTTTCCCATAACTTGAGAATTGAAATTGGGAGATATGGAAGCAACAGAATTGTCAGAAGTGGCAGATATTGGATACTCTGTAGCCACAATGTTGTTGAGGATGAATATCATTTTTGTTTATTATGCCCTGTTATATTAGCTTGTGTGTAACCTAATTTTGAAAGTACTTCTGGAATAAACCATCCATGAACAAGTACTTTGAATTGTTAACTTACAGAAGTTAGAAAATGTGTTCACTTTCAGAATTTGTTTATGAGAGAGACTATTATTCTTGAGTGATTTATTACAGCTTTTGTCTATCCTTTCCTTTTCTGCTCTTGATGAATACTGTTTTTGTAAAATAGTGATAGAAGAGTCCCAAATACTAGGTAGTTATGTTTTAATAATAATGTGTTGCTCACGATAGGGATTCTCAGCTTTATGAAAGTAACAGTTGGTGCAAGAAAAATAGCTAAATTCTTTTTTTCTTTCTGAATGAAAGCTGAATTGCATTGTCATTCAAGGCCTTCATCTGCATGGTGTAAATGTAAACATAAATGTGTGTTTAAGTATCTACTATTTAAATTAATTTGTTGATGTGTATTTTTAATGCTTTTATGACAGTATTCAGTTTTCTAAAAAATAGTTATTTCATATTATTATGGAAAATGTAAGTGATTTTTGTTATTTGGGCATTATTATCAGTATTTTGTTTTGTATACCACAATACAATGCATGGACATAAGTGAGACATCACTTCTGACATTTCTTTTATAAACAATAATTTCATAAATAATATTCATCATTAAATGGATGTATATGTATATACATTGAAACCATGCCACTTTTTTCTTAACAGCTCATAATTGTTAATCTTATAATTATTGTACCATTAACAATAAAATCATAAAGTCTTCTGTGTGTTTGTCATCAGTGCTACTTGTGAGCAATTGTTTTTCACCTTATGTAAATTATAGCCAGGAAATAATTGCCAAGTCATCTGGCATTCAACAAACAATACTTAACAATTTCTCACTTGAATGATAAATAAGTTAATTTTAAGGGAAACAATGGACCCCAATGCCTGCTCAATAAACTATCATCACCCAAATTGTCAGGGTCAGGGTTAGTCTCTCTATCTTATTCCTTTTCAGTTTTAGACGTGAAGTTCCAATTCACTCCTATACACAGCTGTAGACTAATGGTTAGAAGAGAACAATTTAAGTTGTAAGGATTTACTATTATAATTAAACTTCCTGTCATTTTCTGTAGCATGCAAAGTCATTGATATCAAGCAGATTTAATTTGGATTTATTTTATTAACTTTGTCGTTTTGAGATTGACCAAGCTGTTTTTATGGACAAGGTTCGTTTCCCTTCGAAATGGAATCATTTACTCCCATTCTGCATCCAGGTGGGTATATATATATATATATATATATATATATATATATATATATATATATACCCAACTGGATGCAGAATGGGAGTAATATATATATATACAACTGTTTGCATCTTACTCTAAAGTACATTAGGAGGTTAATACCTTTGATCTGCAGAATTTTTGATTACAGTATTTTTTACAGCTAAATACAAGCTCTTTTTAGAAAATCCCAATGTTTGATGTATGCATGTTATTCTTGGATAGAAATCAGACCCTTTGAACACGTTCAGTAAATATGAATGTTTCAGAAAATTGGCTTCTTTGTGTGCATTTTAAATGAAATTCTTATTTTAGATACTAACCAGATTGCCTGGTGTTAAATATATGTACTCAAACTATTTACACAAAAGTTGCAGATTTTCATCAAAATTGACAAAGTATGCATGTACCAATGAATGGCTTATCTCACACACACCCCCATGAAAATTAAATCTGTAATAATTTTAAGTAATTGTTATTTAATGTGCAATAAATTGATAAATGGCTGCATCAATGAAATCTAAAGCTATGAGCCCGCCACCCAGTGTCACATAGGGAAGATGATTCATAGCAGTACCAATATTTTTCTTCCATTAACTAACCTTCATGCCAGTGGCATAGTATGATATATAGTATGATGGTATTCTGTGGACCATGATCATCCTGCTATAGCATGATGACATTCTGTAGACCATGATCATCCTGCTATAGCATGATGGCATTCTGTAGACCATGATCATCCTGCTATATAGCATGATGGCATTCTGTAGACCATGATCATCCTGCTATAGCATGATGGTTTTCTATAGACCATGATATCCTGCTATATCATGATGGCATTCTGTAGACCATGATCATCCTGCTATTGCATGATGGCATTCTGTAGACCATGATCATCCTGCTATAGCATGATGGTTTTCTATAGACCATGATATCCTGCTATATCATGATGGTATTCTGTAGAGCATGATCATCCTGCTACAGCATGATGGCATTCTGTAGACCATTATCATCCTGCTATAGCATGATGGCATTCTGTGGACCATGATGTCCTGCTATAGCATGATGGCATTCTGTAGACCATTATCATCCTGTTATAGCATGATGGCATTCTGTAGACCATTTTCATTCTGCTATAGCATGACGGCATTCTGTGGACCATGATGTCCTGCTATAGCATGATGGCATTCAGTGGACCATGATATCCTGCTTTAGCATGATGACATTCTGTATACCATGATCATCCAGCAATATCATGATGACATTCTGTGGACCATGATATCCTGCTATAGCATGATGGTGTTCTGTGGACTATGATATCCTGCTATAGCATGATTGTGTTCTGTTGACCATGATATCCTGCTATATTATGATGGCATTCTGTTGACCATGATAGCATGATGGAATTCTGTAGACCATGCTCATTCTGCTATAGCATGATGTTGTTCTGTTGACCATGATCATCCTGCTTTAGCATGATCGTATTTTGTGAATCATGATATCCTGCTACAGCATGATGGCATTCTGTAGACCATTATCATCCTGCTATAGCATGATGGTGTTTTCTGGACCATGATATCCTGCTATAGCATGATGGCATTCTGTAGACCATTATCATCCTGCTGTATCATGATGGCATCCTGTAGAACTCGATCATCCTGCTATACCAAGATGGCATTCTGTGGACCATGATCATCCTACTATATCATAATGGCATTATATAGGCCATGATCTACCTGCTATAGCATGATGGCATTCTGTTGCTAAAGCAGAGCTTCAAATTTACGTATAAAGAAATCCAGACATTTCAATGTCTTTTACCATGTTTTTCACAAAATTTATTCTGGAGGCAATTTATTTGTGTGTGGATTTTAACATGAAAACAATATATATATATGTACAACAAAATCTAACTTAATTTGGCTCTGGATTTTATGTTTCAATGGGTTCATTTTCAAACTAATAGTTTTATAAGATGTAAAATAGAGTATTTCTTTTAGAAAATTTGAATATGGAATTTCACCCAACAATTGTATTTTGTGCCACTCTGCTTTAAAAAACAAATTTTTAACTGAGTACAAGCTCCTAACTATTGAGATGGACAGTGAAGTTTAGTTTAATCAGATCCATAACTCAGTCTTAATGGATGATAATACTTTAGGTTAGTTATATTTGCCGTTATCTTATTTTCTTAATTCTGGCATAGGCTTCAAAAATATTTTGTTTAAAGTTATGTGCCAGCACACCAATGTGGTGTGAGGACTGATGTTTCTGTAGAACAGATCCCGGTCATCATTCACATATGTTCTTTTTATCAATCCAAGATATAATTCACACCATTTTTGTGCTGTGTTTCATGGCTACAAGTGTTTAAAAATTGGGGAACATAATAGAATAAACATTGAAAAAACAGGTTCATATAATGATATTTCAGAACTCTAGTGTCTGGTCAGAACTTTTAACCCACGAAACATGTCTGGCAAATTTTTAGTGGTCATAAATATATATATATATATATATATATATATATATATATATATATAGAGAGAGAGAGAGAGAGAGAGAGAGAGGTATAAAAACATACACCAAACAACGGAAACTGCTATCCATGGATTCTATAGGAGAATGCTTGATAATGGTAGGCAGAATTAATATTGAATAACCGACAGGTTAGTTGACAACAATGAGTGTTATATATATATATATATATATATATATATATATATATATATATATATATATATATATTGTTGTCGGCCTAGAAGTACTAGCATTTAATTTTTATATATGTTTTTTACAGCCATATTAGTGTTTGTGAAAGAATAAGCACAACAAATAAAATGAATTAATTTTATATATTGGAATGAGAGCCTCCAAATCTTTTAATTTCTACCTTTAAACTTATCTTCCTTCAAAACATGTCCAGTTTTTGGGGCATATCATCAATTTTCTATGTCCATATTGAAGTATCAGGGGAAAACGAGTAGATGAGACTCTGTGTAATTCATTTCAACATTATTGTTTCAGTTGTGGTAACGATTTAGGTTAGTTTTTATATGCCTGTCAAAAGGTGGGATATACTATTGGGAGATCCAATCATCTCGCTGTCAGACCTTTATTTTATGTTCATTCAACTTTAGTTTAACAAAATTGACTTTTACTTTTCATATGGTTTACACATGAGCAAGGAAGAAGTCTGTTAATTTTGTGAATAAAGGGTCGAAGGTCAAATGTCATTCTGACTTAATATTTTTTGTACAATAGTATTAGTTCATCATGACTGACCTAGACAAAGACTTGTGAATGGAAAAGACCTATGCATTTGTGTTTAATGGTCGGGTTAGTCCAGTTGAAAGAAAAAGCTAAACAAAAACAAGAAAAGAAATAAATAACATTATTTATACACAAGGACTTTAATTCCACATCACAGACCTCGCTAAGCTTTGTGGATGGATTACAATGGGATATATGAAATGTGGTTTTGTGTACAAAGATGTCAGTTCTTGTCGTTGTACACCTAAGTCATGGATAGTTCGCTCTTTAATTTAGAAAAAATCCAGTTGATTTAGGTCAAAGATCAATGCGTCTGTGAGTCGAAGAAGCAATATGGTTGTGCATAATAACTGCAGTTCTAGAGCACATACCTTGACACTTATTTGTGGAGGTTTTGCACTTGAGGCTAAAAAGAAGTATATTGAATTTGGGAACAAATTGACACAGATCAAGGTCAGGATGTTCCTACGAAATAGGTCAAGGCCAGGATATTTCTACTAAATAGGTCAAGGCCAGGATATTCGTACTAAATAGGTCAAGGCCAGAATATTCGTACGAAATTGTGTTAGAGTAAGTCTCTTGACTACATGTGGTTTGCACTTAAGTTATGAAAGAAACCTATGGATTTATTTACCTTGAGGTCATAGGTAAAGTTAAGATAAGAGGACTATTGTTTCTGCACACCTAGTAAATATAGATCAAGATCGTATACTTTGAAGAAAGGTCATGATCAAATGTGATCTATTTGCCAATAAAATCCAGAATTCAAAATCTGTCATCACTGTACACCATATTTACTACAACTGCTATGACTATAGTCATTCAAGCTGGAAAGGTTATTGTACGAAGCTGTTATCTGCCACATTTCATAAAGTATTGTACAGAAGACACTCTTTACCAGTCATCAGACACTAATTTATGCCAAAAAGGTTCGATTCTATTAGATTTACCAGTTTTAGATTAAGCATGCTCCAGAGCGATGGTGACATTGAAAAGTAGTGAAACCATTCTGGAAAAGCTTGACTTAAACTATAATCAAACAGTCGCATCCGGCTTGCCAATCTGAAACACTGAATATAGAAACCTAGATAGGATAGATTTGCTAAAGAGTCAATAATTTTCTTCCAGTTTAATGATTTGATGAAGAATCGGATGTAAGAATGGTGTAATAAAGGTAACATTATGAGGTATTGAAACAGTAAATCAAGGAAGCAATTAATTATTAAACAACTTTTTTCTCTTACGGTTGAAATAGGGTATGCAGTATAGAGGATCAAACTCGTGATGACGAAACTAGGAAGTCATCTGTCATCCATAGCTACATATTTACTCTGAGGGATGTATTTTCTTTCACTTATTACGTAATGGTTATCACATTATTTCCAATCGTTTGCATGAATATAACCAAATAATTCAATCTGTTTATTTTCTGGATCAAAACAGACTTTGAAAATTTCAAGTTGGCACCTTTTATACTTTCTAGAGGTTTATCAATTGTTGGCACATAATGATGTCCTTAACTAACGTCATCCAAGCCGTCGCATGTAGGTTAGAGGCGACCTTGTATTTCGTACACTTTGGAGATTTTTCTTTTCAAAGGGCTCAGTTTGAGCTGGTGGGACGCAAAGAAAATTTCAAACATGAAACTAGCGCTGGGTCCATAAAGTTGCATTATTTGTGTTAGTGGTTTTCTTGTGTTATTACACATTTCATGTCTTGGTAGATATACACCATTCTTACATCAAAAGCGCTTAGCAGCTGTGTTGACATTAAAATGTTTGAAAGCTATTGATGTTGTTGCTGTGTTTAACACCATATTTCAGCACACGATAGGCTATACATGGCGGCCAGTATTAATGGTGGAGGGAAAACCCCGGAAAGAACCACTGACCCACGAGAAGCTACTGGCAAGCTTTCTCACATACCTACATTGGCTGAATCCGAGACTCGAACCCACGCAGACAAAGGTGAGATTGCAATGATCCGTAACGGAGAGCGCTTTAGACCACTCGGCCACTCGGGGCGCCTTGAAAGCTATTGAAATAAGGAATATATTTTGTATCATATCAATCATTTTGTAGAATTAGTCAGGTTTTACAGTGGTATATTATATTCTTTCTGTGCACATTCTTTCACCCACAATTAAGGTAACCCTCAACCTTATCTTTTACAGTTTGCTTAACAAATACGCAAGCAAATCTTGTGTTAGTATATTAACACTTTTAGATATACACGTAAAGGAACATGTTTGGCCAATGCCAGCACACGAACCATTTCGTTCATGGTTAGCAATATTCGGCGATATCTGAGATTAGAGATGTTGCCTTAATATTTAAGATTTGTCACAGAGTTAAATAAACCGAGGTTCAGGAAGATACCGCAATGGTTTATCGACATATATAAGTATATTTTTTTATGACAGAACGAGTATTGTAAATATCAGCAGAGTTCGGCTATGGAAGTCGACCCATCGTGTATTGTACATATCGGCTATGGAATTCGTCCCATCGTGTAGTGTAAATATCGGCTATGGAAGTCGGCCCATCGTGTATTGTAAATATCGGCTATGGAATTCGTCCCATCGTGTAGTGTAAATATCGGTTATGGAAGTCGGCCTATCGTGTATTGTAAATATCGGCTATGGAATTCGGCCCATCGTGTATTGTAAATATCGGCCATGGAAGTCGGCCTATCGTGTATTGTAAATATCGGCTATGGAATTCGGCCCATTGTGTATTGTAAATATCGGCTATGGAATTCGGCCCATAGTGCATAATTTGGAAGATTGTGGGGCACCATCTTTCCTGAACAATTATAACGGCAAAACTCCTCACCAGAACACAATAGAATATGCATGATTGAATACATGTACATACTCTTTTGTTTTGTTGTTATAGAGCTTTTATCGCATTAAAACTCAGTCTGTTTTATGTCTTGATCAAAATTATTAGAATGCGAATGTGTTTATATTTACGTGCAATTTTAACAAGCTAGCTCTAAAGTGTCCTGAATAAATGCCATGTTCTATTCGAAACCCATTGAATGCAGTTAATGAAAAACATATACCAGTGTGTGACTGATGCATTCACATAAATTGTTTCTCGGAGATAAACGAATTAATTGGAACATACACTAATTAAAACACGAATAAATAGGTAATTTAGCATGCCGTACGATAAGTGCCGAAGGTTGTCTTTAATTTGTTTCTCACGGCAAATCTGCACGTTCTATGGTGATAGAGTGAAAGAAATGGCGAACACTCTAAACAGGTCGTAAGTATAAACTATTCAAAATGAACTCCGATTTTCGAATGTGCTGATGTACCAAGTCTTGATGTAGCTCAGCAATATAATCCAGAAGGTATTTAACTCAATTCACAATAATCCCAAATTAGTGTTTTAGTCAAAATGTCGATGAGCTTTTTGTAATTCCAATTAATAATTTATATGATTTCTTCAAAATTATCTGAATACAACAAAAAATTCTGATCAAAGATTCCCATAGATTGATATTATGATTTCAATGAACACCTTTGTTTACTTCATTCTTGTATAAATACCCACATGACTTATGTTGCAATATCATTTTCTGAGTAGAACTTGATCATCTAAATGGAAAATTAAACTAAACTGTCAACATAATTACAAAACTCAGGTTGTCAGTGAAGTTTCCAAAGAAAAGCCAAGGTCCCGAAGTCAAACCCAAGTAAACATATTTATAAAATGACAGACACAGAGGCTCAAATATCTACCCTGAATCTAGGTCTACTCTCAATTAAGGTCAAATGCAGAAAACACACACACAGACACACACACACAGACACAGAGTATTGTGCTGAAAGGAAGAATGAGCTCTCGTTTATGTTTTCCTAATTATCTCGTAGTTTTCCAATATAATAGCAAAGCGCAGAAATGGTCATTTTCATCATGAGCAGTGTGCCCCAACTATCGGCTCAGCCAGGGAAACAAATTTTGTCCTAATGGAAAATTTCCTAATATTTTTTTAATCTTAATAAAGCAACTATTTGTAAAATAATTTATTTATTGTCTCTATCCACTATTTGTAATGCCAAGTTTTAATATTTCTAATAAACACAGCTTATCTAAGACTGTGAACTGCACCTGTTGTCTGAGAAAAGAGACTCATTCGCGTAACTGTGGCAACCGTTTTATTACTGAAATTTCCTTTTGGTTTGAAACTACAAGTTGGCAGTGGTATTCACATTCAGGCGAGAGACGGGTTATAAATTATAAATTGATGACATGGGCCTACCAGTCCAACAAAGACTTTGCCGTGTCATTGTCGGCTCAAGCGCATGCGCCAACCCTCTTCATGCTAGTCCCAAAGACTTCATAGATTTTGTACCATTTCTCTGGCAGCCCAGTTGGTGTTTCTTCTAGGAAAGCTATTCAACAAAGTGGACAATATTTATGCTTTTTATTTTCTCGTCCCTGTGCAATTTTTATTTTTGTAAATATTAAAAATTGTTACCACATGACATCTAACCCACCCACTAAAACGAGATATGTGGTCACGTGATCTTTCCTTTGTGATCTCTTTGATTTCATTTAAGCAATCTTTGCCTTAAATGCATTGTTCTGGTTTATTCAATAATTAACTGATGGAGTCTTCATAACTACTATCGTTTTATGCATAATTTCAGCGTTGACATATTACATAAGCTAAATGACCTTTGCGGTGTAAACAGTTATAGACACTATGTACTATTAATACTAGACTGGCGGTCTTTAAGGCAAGTTATATGTGCCCAACGAATTGGAGACCTTATCTTTAACGAAAATACACGTGACCATCGCTGAGACTACTTCTCTTGCAGCTTGACAAAATCTGAAGGGTTCCAGCAAATGTAACCAACCCACCCCACCTCCTATGTAGTCCATACTTCCATATACCGAATATATAACTTTTATTGAAAAGTATGCTAACGCTTACAGGCCTGTTGTAATACCGCTCCGGTGGCCGAAGTGGTTGGAACATCCGCCTCGGATGTTGGAAGTAGCAGGTTCGAACCCTGGCCGAGTCATACCAAAAACTTACACAAATGGTAGTTGCAGCTGCCTCACTTGGCGCTCAACATTAAGAGTTAGGATTTGATGACCTGGTGTAAGGATAATGTGCCTTTGTGGGACATCGTGCTTGCCTTAGTGCTAGACATCACTGTAAACTGATACGCTGCTGACGTCGTAGCGATATGACTAGAAAATTGTTAAAGTTACATTACAAATCGAACACACACACTCATATGCCTGTTTTACTTCAGGGCACAACTAAAATTATGTTCTAGTGATAACAACTCAGTCTAGTAACCATCTCCGCATTTGCTAATTTTTTTTTTTTTTTGAATGGATGTAGCCCCATGAGTCTTTTCAAGCAAGAAACCTTTCTGTAAGTGTCAAGCAACTTTGCAACTATCTAAAATAAGTAAATGATGTAATACAAGCGTAAAAAAATCTCGATTACGCCTTAAAAATACCTTTCTCTCAAAACGTTTAGTTAAATTAATTGGTGGAACTACCTTTTGCAGCGTACTAAGATGGTTAATAGGCTACCAGGAGACACAGAACTCATGCAGATATCATTTCTTGTTACTATAAGATACATTTAACGTGTTTTTTCTTTCTTGGTGTCATTAATTTAAACTCGCCATCTTTTCGAAGGAATTTTCTAATACAAGTGCTTAACAGGGATGTCGCACTGAAGCATTTCATCGATTTCAATTTTCAGACGACACAAGCCATTTTGAGCTCAAAGATGTTTCCCAATTTCCATGTGAAAACTGCTGGTTATCTGAGTGTGCGAATAAACTTCGTATAAAAGACTCGTGGAGGTTTGCCACTCAATACAAGTTTAAAACTGTAATAAATATTTTGAAAACTTCAATAATGTCAATCCATTTACTAACGATTATTCATGTCGATACGTTAGGGTGGGGCAATTTATGTGACGTCAAGACGTAGTCCCGCAAGATTTTCCGACTGTGATGATGATGAATGGAGGAAAGCTATGCGATGGCACAGATGTCCATATCATATATATATAAAATTTATTAACAAATGGAGATATACAATTTTATGCAACCTAATTATAAGTATTGAAAATAAATAAATAAAAAAGAGTAGGAAAAAAAATTCATTAAAATAAAAATAAAATTAGATAAATAAATATATAATATATATATATACTAATATAATCTTCACAAACGTTAAAAAAGTTATCAGAACTCAATTTATATAATAAAAAATATGGTGTGCATAACGCTTACTATCAAGTATTTTATAAATTATTAATCATATTATATTGAAAATTAATTTACAAATTAAATTTCATTTTTAAAGAATTAGTAAACTTATTTTTTGATGTTATTAGATTATACTTTTACAATTAAGTTTTTCTGCAAAGTAAAATAATATGAAATATTCTTATCTAATTGTAAACAGGGGACATAATTCAGAAGAAAAAATTACTAAATGTCATATAGTGTTTTTGAATTTAGACCTCTTGGATATACCGTATAAAGACGGTGAATCCAATAGGTTTCCTTTAGTAGACGTTCCATTTCAGGATCAGTTTTAACAATAGGTTGGAAGGAGAAATCTTACAATGTATGGGAATTTTTGTTAAAATGTGCGGCAACATGAGATGAAAATGATTGATCGATACAATTTTTTATATCTGATCTATGTTGGTTCATACGTTTAGATATTTGTTGACTGGTTTATCCAACATATTGGATGCCACATTTTTTGCATGTTATCAAATAAATAACTGTTGATGTTGCACAATTAATATGACAACGCATATTAAAAGTTTCTTTCGTATTATTACTATTGAAAGAAGTATTTTCATTAATAAATGAACAGTGTGAACATTTAGGTCTATTACATTTAGTTGATGATCCTATTTTATATGATGGTTTTTCTAATTTGGAATTAGTTAGGAAATCTTTAAGTTTTTTATTCCTTTTATAAGCAAGTGTGGGTTTGCTTTCGTGTAGCGATTTAACACTTGCTTTACATGATAAGTTTAATAAATCCCAATATTTATTGATAATCTTACCTGTATTAGGCAAAGCAGCAGAGAGGGTGAACAGACCACTTAAGGGAGTGGTCACCCTTGTGTTTTACCCAAAAAAATAGTGACCACTCATAGAGGTCAATTACCACGTCTACGATTATTGTTTGTCCCAAACAGAATTGTAGACGAGCCCTCTCTGCTGCTCCTCTTCTGCTGATATTAATTAAATTATTATGTTATAATAAAATGATACATCCAGAATCTTATACTGCAAGAACAGCTCGAGAACGATGAGAAACAATTAAAAAATTTCTTCCTGTCAGAGACTCATTCAGAAAAAATCTGCAAGCGCAGCAAGAAGCACAAGTTGAGTATGAAGAAGAAACTAAAAAACTATTTAAGCCCGTCACTGCAGCTACTGAGAAAGTTACAACTGTCATCAAAGAAGATCTTCTTCCGGTATCAGAAAAAATAGCGAGAAGAACTAAACAGGCAAAGAAGATTTTACGAGACCTTCCAACTGACATAGCTGCAGCTCAACCTCCACCTGTTGGTGAGGAAATACTTGAAAATATTGGAGAACTTCGTACTGAAGTCGCCGATGTGAGAAAAAAACTTGCATCTAAATCCAAATCAGCAGGAGAAAGCTTAAAATTAATTGCAAGATTTAACGAAGGAGTTGTTGATATTATTAGAAATACTGAAAGAGAGGAATTACCTGAGATGATATTAGATAATATATCTGATAAATCTAATTTTTTAAAACCCTTTTATGGAAAAACAAGTGATGATTATTTCATTAAATGGATATATCGCGTATATTACAATAAAAAACAAGCTAGAGGTCCAGAGTTCAAAAGACTTAATGAAGAAGTAAAAAGACTTTACAGAGGGAGACCGGAACAACCAGAACAGGGAGGGCTCTCCCAGTATCAGCTTCCTCCACCTCTGCAACAAATAGAACAACAGCAATCTTCTTCGCCGCAGCAAAGGTTGAAGTCGGAAATTAAAAGGGCTAAAGAGTCACTTAAATCACCCTCCTCGAAGAAAATTTCTTCACCTTTACGTAAAATTTCCGCGCCGGATATAACATTTACACCGATAGATTCACCACATGGATTTCGAGGAAGTGACTCACCCCCGGCCACCACTGAAGTACTTACTCCGGTAATGCAACCACCAGTATTCAAAACACCCCAAGATGAACCTAAAACAGGATCTGGTTTATGTCCTGATAATATCAACAATGACGTGTCACGGTTAGAAGTTCTCATAGGAGGAAAACGTGCCGGAAATAATTCACCAGAAATAATTAATGAAGCAGCTGATATTTGTCGGCGACTATTTCAAGGTGGTATCATGGATATCGGCGTTTACCGAGAACTTATTGATGAGCTCGTTGATGATTAGTCACCGCGATTAGATAAATGGTAAATAAAATAAGATGATTGTGGATGATAATCATCGTAAACCCGCACAGGTCAGAGCGGTAAACTCACGATTACCAATCTATAGTGTTATTTACGGAGATGGACTTGGTGATGTTATTCAGGGATTATTTACAAGGATAGCTCCAAAAGTAGCACCTGTAGCAAAACAATTATCGATGAAGGCTATTGATATTGTTCGTGATAAAGCTCCTGGTGCAATTGTCAATGTTGCTGGTAAGGCGTTCTCGGCGATCAAAGAAAGACTAGCACGATTATTGCGACGAAAACAACAACCACCGGTGAAACTGGCAAGTACTGAGGTGATGCCTGCAGATGTCAGTAAAATAATAAATCAAGCTGCAAATCAAAAACTAGCAGCGTTAGCAGATCAAGGACTCGGTGAATCTGGAAATAATATCTCAAGTTTGATATCCGGAAGTGGAACTTCCCGAAGTGGAACTTCCCGAGGTGGAACTTTCCGAGGTGGAATTTCCCGAACGCGGTAATCAACGTGTTAGACGAAAAATAATTATAATAAAATGTTCAAGCGCGTATCCGACACAGCATTTGACATGGAAGCACCCGTCCTTAAGGATGAATCGGTACGTGATTATCAATTTTATTCCTATGACGCAAAACAACCAGATCAACGTGGAAGAATTGAACTACAAGTTCATGACACAAGTAGATACTTTTTACCCGCTGATGCCTTTCTTGAGGTAGAAGGTACAATTATAAAAACGGATGATACTAATTACGCAAATCTAGTAAAAATTGGTTTTGTCAACAACGGGATCATGGCATTATTTAGTGGCGCCACATATATGATTGATGGAAAAAATATTGAATCAATTCAGAATGATGTCGACGTTGCTACAACAATAATAGGATTAGCAAGATATTCTGATGATTATACAAGATCAGCAGGTCCCACAATGATGTTTGTGAAAGATAACTCCAATAACCCTGAAAGTGATCCGTATAATATAAGACGACCAAGAAATTTTGCCGATAACGCTGATGCTGATGTGTGGCCAGTGGTTCATGGTTCTGGCGAAAATTTCAACTTGGGATTTGCAGCACGTAGAAATATGTTGCTAGGAGGCAATAGAGGTTTTTCATGTACAATTCCACTATCGCATATTTTTGGATTTTGCAGGAGTGTTAAAAAGGTTATTTTTGGAGCTAGACACACGGTTGTTCTTGTAAGAAAGAACGATGATAATGATGCTCTGTGGAGACCCGCTGGTGATGCTGGTAAAGTAATATTATCGAAACTTTCACTGTGGATGCCGGTAATGACTCCAACGATCGCAGAAGAACAAAAACTGATTTCTTTCATGGATGCAGGTGGTAAATCCTTGTTGTCATGGTTAACAACAAGCACGGATAACATGCAAACTAACGTTAACGGTCAGTTTACATGGCATATAGCATCACAACAGGGTGTTTCTGCACCACGACATATTTTTATTGCTTTTCAGAGAACTAATCGTTTAAACTCACAAACTCACTCTCATATGATATTTGACCAACTAGGTCTCACAAATATTTCCTTACGGATAAACGGACAACAGGAACCAACGGAGAATATACAACTAAATTATGCACAAAATCATATAGGACGTGCATATCATCGTTTGATGTCATTTATGGGACGTGATCAAAATGTTGATACTGGGTTGCAAATATCACAACTAGATTTTAAAAACTTGTACCCGATTTATTATTTTTCATTAGAACATCTTGATCTATCAAAACAATCTGTAGTTGATATACATCTCAAAGCAACATTAAATACCGGTGGTGTTGATTACAGAGCGATCGCGGTCATACTTAGCGACAAAGCCATGTTACTTGAAGGTGGTAGTGGTCGAATGAGGGTCGTTGATGCACCAGTGGAAAATCTTTAATTATTCAGAAAAAATATTATTTATATAAAAAATGTCGTATAGTTAATGTTACTCTGACCCCCGGTCAGGTAAAAAAGCTTCAATCAAAAACCGCCAACAAATGCGGAACTAAAATATCACTAAAACGAGATCATATTAGTGGTGGTCCAAACAAATTATCGCTGACAAATAATCAGATTAAACATTTCAATAAAGCCCTAGAATCAAAAACTGGAGTTCAATTCCATCTCTCCCCGAGCGCCATCAAAGACATGGTTAAAACGGGTGGTATATTTCCACTTCTTGCGGTCATTCCGGCATTAATAGCTGCAGCTGCTCCAGCCGTAGCAAAAGCGGCCGCGTTAGGTGCTGCTGGAGCGGCGGGTAAAAAAATTTTTGATAAAATTACTGGTGGACGATATAGCAAAAAAAAGGGACGCGGTCTAAGATTGCCAGGATCTCGTTGGGGGAGAGGCCTAAGGCTTCCAGGATCACTTCGTTAGACGTTCCAGCATCAAATTTTGATTTACTTGATGCTGCTAAAAAATTAAAAATATCTGCCTTTAGAGGTGTTTTTATGCGAGATCAATTACCGAAACAACCAAACAAACTCGAAACAGGTATTATTAATCTCGACAAACGTTCCGGACCCGGTACTCATTGGGTATCATACGCGGTTGATCCACTTGGAATTGTTTATTTTGATTCGTACGGGTTAGCTCCACCTGTTGAATTTATCAAGTATGTCGCACCACTTCAAGCAACAACCAGAGGTTCCAAAGTTTGGTATTCAACGCTACCCACACAAACAATGACAGATCCGCCAATATGTGGCCGTGAAGTAATTAATGTACTCGACGCTATATCAAAATCATCCAGGCCGCCACATAAAGTCGTGCACGATTATACAAGCAACCGATTTGTTGCGCGTAAGGCGTTTTAAACAACGGGTCTTATTATAATGGTTGATATTTACGGAAGATCTTCTTCACGCGTTAAGAAAAAGCCCGGCGACGTTGATCTGTCAAAGTATGCGACCAAGGATGACCTTGCTGATATCATGAACCTGGCTGGAGTTGACCCAGATGAAGTTGTTATTTTTCAAGATCGATATGGTAAACTAAAAACCAGCAATATCAAATGGAATGATATAGTCCGGCGAGTACTCGGTGCAGTTACGGATAATATTCCCGTGTTTACTGACGGTGGTAGAATCAGAGATTCAAGTATGTCACTTAAAACCATCAGAGATGAAATTGCAAGAAGTGTTGCTAATCGCGTGAGAAACACCGGTGACACAATGACAGGTGAACTTAGCATGAACGGGAACAAAATAGTAGCTGTAACAGCTCCAAAATCTGACAACGACGTCGCAAACAAACTATACGTCGACGACGTGGATGGAAAACTATCCACGCTGCGGGCCGAATATGATGTTCACGTAACCGGTTTTACAAGACTTCGAAGAAATTTTCAGAAAACCGATGATGCCATAAATAAGTTCTTTTGAACTCCTCCCGTCATCGACATGAAACTCGTTGATATCAAAACTGACCTAGACACGATCAAACGAACACAGCTAGACATCATAGCGGGAATTCCTGAGATTATCAATAAAACAAATTTGATTAAAATTCCAGCTGGAATAACTCCCGGGCATATCACAAACATCGTATGCACGGTATCATCGGGATTTGCAACATGGTCAAAACAAAATAATACTATCAAATATACCGCAACAGTCACTGGCGTGTACAGGCTGTCTGTGTTTAGTGCTTCAAAATTTGAAATATTTACAACGTTTCCATGGCGTCATTCCACCGACAGGTTTTCCGGGGTTGTATTAAATAGCGCAAACGAAGAAATATTTATTCTGGAAGCAGCTGATAAGAAATTAACCGCAACATCCTTCTGGTGGTGTTTGGAATTTGTAGCTGAAACACCTCAATTGGTTACTGCATAAAAATATATATGGACGGTGCACAATACAGATACAATCAAGCGCGTGAATGGCAGGCGGCGCTAAAAGATCAAGTCGATCAATATACAGTAAAAGTAAAAAAATATCGACGACGATTGGTTATCGTTGATGTGATTGTTTATTCAGTATCCGCTGTTGTTGTTGGAACCGGTGTCATATTATCAGCGTTGACAACGATGGCACCAGTAGCTGTAACTATTTGTATTTCAGCAGCAACAACTATTGCAGGTGTGCTTAATATCATCACAAAAAAAATATGTACTTGCACGAACGAAAAATTATCCGATTACACAATAAAATTACATACAGCGACGGTAGCATACTCGAAATTATCCTCGTTGTTATCAGCAAGTCTCAGTGATGGAATTATATCTGATTTCGAATTTTCAATGATAACCAAAATATACGACGAAGGTATCGGTATTAAAGATACAAGTATCAATAATGACAGAATTACTCCAGCAGATCGTGACCAACACAACTCCGCCAAAGATAACGATGATCTCGGTAAGTTCAATTAATCCTGAATTTAGTGTTAATTTTCCTACTGCAATTCCAGTAAAAGAAATAGCACTAGCGCAATTACGAGTATATTACAGCTGGCCAAATATCAGATCAAAATCATTTAATGGTACACCAGCAAATAATTCGCTTGTATTTGCTAACAACAACAAACCCGATGGAACACCTGACTGGGTTGTTGTTGGAATACCAACTGGCAGTTATGAGATTGAAGAGATCAGTGAGGAATTTCAACGTAGAATAAAATCAATAACGGGAAAAGAATCAAAAATATCAATTAATGTTCATGAACCCACCCTGTCCTCGACGATTGAAATAAACTCGCCTGATTATGCCGTTGATATTTATCAATCCACGATAAGATCCGTACTAGGATGGCCTGAAATTCCCCCGGTGTATGAAGTATCACCAGAACCGAAGTTAGATGAATTTCTTACGAACGTGAGTAATTATGCAAGCGGATTAAATTATCTTGATGGAATCAGCGCTCATCATTGCGCTGGTTCAATTATTTTTGATTATTTACTTCATGGAAAAATAATTACCAAAGAAGTAATTGAATCAATAAGTATAAAATTTAAGGATGACTATCAGGCTCGATTTAAAATTTTACAGAATTTATTTTCTAGTATTACACAATTTTACAGCGATGATGTAAAACAACAAATCATTGAGTCAATACAACATTTAAATAAAGTTATATCAGATTTTCATGATGTTAATACAACAATTACTAATAAATCGGTCATAACAATTGTATTTAATGGTAAAAAAACAGGTTCAAGGTTAGATGATTCTTTTGATGATTTATTTACCAATCATTACAAAAAAACCTCCGAGGAAGCATTAAAATTTACATTACCAGAATTTGACACAACTGAGTTAAAAAAATCTCTCAATGATCTTATCAACGAAAACGTTCCTAAAATACTCCATGCATGGAGAAAACTGCCACCACCTTCAACTGCTCTTAGACATGATAATGATCCACATGGCGGCGGAAGACACGTATCTCCGGGAATCGTTAATATAACACCGACGGTCGCGGTCAATCTGGTTTGTGACGTAATCGATGGCAGCTATCAAATAGATCTCGGAAGATCAAATCAAGCTCAACAAGGATACATCCTGTACACGTTCACACCACAAGTTCCCCCTGGAAGTTTAATCGTGCAAGAACCAACTAATCCTGTGTATTTGCGGTGTCACAATAATATGTTAACACGAATCAATTTTAAACTCACAGACCACCTTAATCGCTTAATTGACATACGTGAAGAAGAACTTGTAATAAATCTGTATGTAAAGTCGTAAGACTTTTATCGTAGATCTTTATGTAATGGAATGTTTTTTACACACGAGGATTTCTTATTAACACAAGAACAGTTAGATGAACTCCGGCGCACTCCTGCATCAAAGTCGAATAAATATATCTGATGAGGTAATTCATCTTTTTAAAATGTTTTATTTTTTTCTGAAAATTTGATCATTTTCACATAAATCTGAGTACCAACTCACCCATCAAAATTGCAAATTGCATAAATCTGAGTACCAACTCACCCATCAGAGTTATAAATAAATAATAATTCAGAAATAAATAATTTGTAAAATTAAGAAATTTGTACAATTTTGTAAATTTGATGGGGTAAATGGTACTCAAATTAAGAAATTTGTACAATTTTGTAAATTTGATGGGGTAAATGGTAGTCAAAATTAAGAAATTTGTACAATTTTATGTTTTTGATGGGGTAAATGGTAGTCAAAATTAAGAAATTTGTACAATTTTGTTAAATTTCAGTAAAAAAAAAACAAATTAATTCAGTAAATAAATAAATTAATTCAGAAATAAATAAATTAATTCAGTGAATAAATAATTTGTAAAATTAAGAAATTTGTACAATTTTATGTTTTTGATGGGGTAAATGGTAGTCAAAATTAAGAAATTTGTACAATTTTATGTTTTTGATGGGGTAAATGGTAGTCAAAATTAAGAAATTTGTACAATTTTATGTTTTTGATGGGGTAAATGGTACTCAAATTAAGAAATTTGTACAATTTTGTAAATTTGATGGGGTAAATGGTAATCAAAATTAAGAAATTTGTACAATTTTGTTAAATTTCAGTAAAAAAACAAATTAATTCAGTAAATAATAAATCTGAGTACCAAGTAGCCCATCAAAATTATGAATAAATAAATCTGAGTACCAACTAGCCAATCAGAGTTATAAATTGCATAAATCTAAGTACCAACTAACCCATCAAATTCAGAAATAATATTTCTGATCAAAGATCTCAGTCATCTTCATCGGAATTACTACTCTGGATCGTTTCACCAGTAACGAAGTTACTCTCTGACATAATTTTTCTTAATTGTCTTATACGAGTACTAATCGTTTTCTTTTCCTCGTACTCGTGGGATAATAACGATTTAATTCTTTCTACGGCGGCAGAGAGAGGAACGAACTCCTTCACATGATCATCTTCTACGGTAGCTAGCGACTGAAACATTGCCGCCTGAATCCGTTTCATGAGCCTGTATTCAGATGATAGTGTGTGTGTCCCCTGGGTTTTACGTTCTTGTAAAATCTCAAAGTCAGAAACTATTTTTTCAGGATTAAGTTCATCAGATATATTAATTCCATCTTTTTCAATTTTTTAATAGCAACAATTACATCATTGATATTTTCATGGTTCATTATATAATATATAAATCTTTAAAATAAAAAAAAATATCCCTAGAACCCCTATCGAGTGTTTAGCGAGTTCGTCGGGATGTTTCAAGGACAGCACAATCCTCATTAAACTCGTAGCTTGCCACCGCAATCTACCAAGTTTAGAGGATATACACATAACATATAACTAACTAAGGACAGCACAATCCTCATTAAACTCGTAGCTTGCCACCGCAATCTACCAAGTTTAGAGGATATACACATAACATATAACTAACTAAGGACAGCACAATCCTCATTAAACTCGTAGCTTGCCACCGCAATCTACCAAGTTTAGAGGATATACACATAACATATATACAATGAAATGGATATATGCAATGAAATGGATATATACAATGAAATGGTTATATACAATGAATGAAGAGCCCCTATCGAGTGTATTAGCGAGCTCAGATTATGCATTGGACGGCACAAACATATAACTTAACTAAGGACAGTACAAACATACACACTCAGCAAAAATCCCACCCACAATAATTAATCCAGTGGGTGATACGAAAATATGTATCAACCACAAGTCAATATTGTGGTTAAATTTTGCTGAGCGGGGGGGGGGTTTGCGGTTCCCCCATTATTATAAAAATCGCAATTATGCGCACACCACCGACAAATTGTCAGCCATGGGGATTCGATCCTGGACCGCGAGCGTCACAGTCCAATACCATACTGATTGAGCTATCAAACCTTGTTACGAACATATATTTCGGAAGTTAATATATAGCTAAGGAACCAATATTTACACTAAAACAGCGGTTTCTGAATAATAACAGTTTCTGTATTTATAACAACAGTTTCTGAATATAAAACAGCGGTTTCTGAATAATAACAGTTTCTGAATATAAAACAGCGGTTTCTGAATAACAACAGTTTCTGAATATAAAACAGCGTTTTTCCTAAGCAGACTGCGAATCAATAATAACAGTGGCATGAACACACCTGCAGATCGATTACCATGACAACGGTTTCAGTTCTGTACCTACACAGCTTCCTTGCGGATCAATAACATTATCATGATTTCTCGTAATGTTGTATGATGGGAAATATTTAAAAACCATAAATAATACTTCTACGAGTAATTAATTACGATGTAATTAGTTAAACTGACTAATTACGATCATAAAAAATAAAAAATCTACGAAGAAAACTATATATTACAAAGTAATCTCCCTTTTATATAATCAAAAATTCAGTAGTGTATGGAGGACCTACTGTGACATAAATTAAAAAAATTAATTCAATGTGGTGATGATAATTATTGATACTGAAAGGTAATTTTCTGTTTATATTTTTTCGAGAAAGTAGATCTGGTTATATTTTCTGCGACGTATTTTACCACACGCGAGTCAATATCAAAATATTTAGCAGCAGCACACATAGACTGAAATATAATTTTTTCGCCAGTTTCTGTGTTTGTGGAAATTACCGCCCTTCTAGAAACTGTCTTACATCTTCCTGTATTACCACATGCAGAGTTCACGCTTCGTGTGACAACTCGAAGGTTGTGTAGGGAGTTATTTTGAGGATCCCCGTCAATATGATCAATAACAAGACCGTCTTTGATCACTCCGTTGAAACACTCGTATGTGAAACGATGACAATGATATCTTTTCTTTCCAACTGTAAATCTAAGATAGCCAGTATTAGAAACAACGCCAACTTGTCTCTTCAACTTGCAGTGTCTGATGATACCATTAATATTTGATTCATAGTTTGTTATGACAGGATGTGGGATAAATATATTTTGCTCCATTATAATAATATTATTTGTTTAAATCATTGTTTGTCTGAAATCTTGATATATAATCCCCCACGGATTTTATAGCGTTTTCACCGCTATTATTTTTTTTGTCATAATATCTTTTAAGTTCTCTGAACCGTTTTGCGCCGCACTTTCCACATAATTCTGTTTTTCCTCGCACTCCAATACCACACCGCAGACACGGTATTGGTCCTAGACTTCCTCGTCGTATGTTTTGTGAGTGCATCCAACAAAATTCCTTTCTGCAGGATTTGTTGCATCGATTTACTGAGCCGATCATCAACCATCTGCATTGAGACATTGTATATATAATATTTTTTATTTTAAATATTTGTTTTAATTATATGAACGAGTTTGAGAGATTATCCCAAACTAGGCCTGTTAAATATAAATTCAACCTTGACAGATTATCTTCTGACTTGCCAGTGCGAGATTTGGTTGATCCGAAAAATAAAAGTCTGATCTCGAAAATTCACGACGCCAAGAAGGAATTTTACACAGATGGTGCATCTCATACATGGTCAACGTTCAAGATCATACGCCTTGACGGAGTCAAGAAAGCTGACAAAGTCAGTGTCGACAAAGTCACGGACGCCACAATGAACGACAAGCGAGCGGCAACTATCATTAACTACATCGCTGAATACGAGGGCAATCAAAAATATTTCTTCAGAGTAAAATTTATTGTATTAACAGAAACAGGTAGTTGGATTATCCGTGACAAATATGATCCCGTCCTTGGCAATAATAAAACTGTCATATTAAGTAAAAATTCCAGACCGGGTCTACTGACGGGTATTGACAAACCGTATTATGAGCGAGCGTATCCTGTAACAGCGGTTATTTATGGAATCTATGAGATAAATAAAAAACCCAACGTTGATAAACTAGCGCCGATGAAATTTTCAAGGTTAAATTGTGTAGCCGAACGAGTAATAGAACACTTTACAAACGCGATGCGTGGAAATGGATTAACTGATTTAAGGCGTGAAAAAATAAACTCGTGGGCTGATTCAGTTAAGGATACCGGTGCTACAATAAAAGATGTTGCTGAGTTAGGAAAAATATTAAAATTTCCAATAACCGTAACGACAATAACGGGAGAAATTCTGTACCAATCGAAATATAAATCGAAAGGAGCTCCAATAAATATTATCGATCATAACGCGCACGCATGGACTAACGTAGTAACAATATTTCCACGTGATCGAACAGTTAGATTTTACCCCACAGATATGTTTGATTTTATCAACGAAATAAGTAAAACCGATCCTGTATCGGTATGGTTATTTAAAAGTAATGAAGAAGGTGAATTTGATCAGTTTGTCAAACCAAACGGTGAAATATATCGCACAGAATCCCTCCATGACGAGATGAAAAATCTCGCGAAGTTTTTACAGTGCAAGCACGCAGAAAATACTGACAAATTACTAACTAATTGTTTTACCGTTCCATCTGTTGCGGCTCATTTCGCTAGAGAAAGAAATTCATGGAAACCAACACGATTTGATTTACTCGAGGACGTACGCGCAAGTTGCGTCGAATACGGACATGGCGGATTATGGAATACCAAATATAATTACAATGATGTTATTTCGGTTGATATGGTTGCATGTTATCCAGGAAGTTTTCTGGGATACGGAGATTGTTCTGTGTACTTTGAAAGATTTGGTCACCCAACAAACGAGATGACGCGAGTGGCAATTAATGGACCATTACCTGATTTTGATCTGACTGGATTCGCCTGTATTGAATCATTCGAGTTTAACGAAAATCTTCACAAGATTTGTTATGTTTGGTTTGGTAGACATTTTTGTGAAAAACGTTGGGCACCTATAGTTTTATTACGATATATGCTAGATTGTATGATACTGACATCGTTGGTGGTCAGTGAGGCAATTATATCATATCATGCACAGACCAAAGTTTGGTTGCCCATGTCAGATTCTGAAGTTATTAGCGAGTTTAAGGAAAAATATCCTGATGTTTCCGAAGATGATATTCCTAATAAACTCAAAACCGCAAAAGATCTCGGTAGAAAAATTATAGGTAAATTTACTCAAGGTGGTGCATATGATTATAAAAGACATCACGCACGATTAATTCTAGATGATGCCGAGTACGATTTTATAATCGCTGACACAACGGCGAAAAATATATTTGTAAATCGAGAAAGTGTTTATTTAATCGACGGAACAAAATTAGGTACGATCGTTAGTTACATAAATGACGTCTCCCCGCAATATACTCATCTAAGATCTTCCATGTTGGCTTATGTTTCTATAAATTTATTATCGATGATTAATAGATTTCCTGAGACCGCAGTCAGAGTCGCAACAGATTCGTTTTATATTTCGAGTAAATATTTAGAACTTGTTATGAAATTTACAAGTAATGATGAACGATGGGGTTCGTGGAGAATAAAAAAGGAACTATTACACAATTATGCAGAATCAGCAGATGTTACAATGAGAGATTTTTATCGTAAGGGTAATAAAATATCAGAAATGTCGAAAGCACCATCGTTGAGTGATCCAATAACCAGATATAAGACAGCATATCTCAATGGACCTGGTGGATGCGGCAAAACAACTCGAACGATTAATGTTTTTAGAAATTCAGATATAATCGTGCTGACACCCACACATAGACTTGCACGTGAGATGAAACAGCGGCAAGTACAATCGTGTACGTATCATAGTTTCTTTCGGTGGCGCGGAGATACATGGACTCCTGAACGGATGGGAGAAAAATATATACCTAAAATAATTATTTGGGATGAGATATGCACGGTGTCATTGGATACATTAAAAAAGTTTCTTGATTGGTTGTTGACGAAAAATACCGCTATAATAATGTGTGGCGATCATGGTCAACCGCCGCCTTTTGTTGGACCATCTCCACATGATTGGTTAAAAAATTTCGTTGATTATTACGAAGAAATAGATGATGATCATAGAGCTCTTGATGCAAATTTGAGGGAGTTTAAAAAATTAATCAGATTACAATCAAACAAAATTCAGTGTGAAATAATACGTGGAGTGATCTCAGAGACATCAATGAGTGATTTTTTGAAATTATGGAGACCCACCGATTTGATCGTAGCAAGTAGAAAAATAATCAGAGACGCTTTACAACAACAGTTATTTCAACTACATAAAGAAAAATACTCAGAATTACCCGTACCGTTGTGTTATAGACCATCAGATACACGAAAACAGAATATTAATGTTGATATTCCAGGACCCTTGACAGAGTCAAGGAAACAGAATCTCGTATTAAATGATATTGTCGCCGTTGATATCAGTGTGGTCGAAGATGCATTACACGCTGACAAATCTCCATGGGTGTTGGGATACGCTATGACAATCCACTCGTCTCAGGGATTAACTATTTCTGATACACGAGTCTGGATTGTAGACGATCGCATCGAGTGGTCAAATTTAGTTTATTTAGCGGTATCGAGGGTCAGAAATATATCTCAATTACGTAGAATCATAATTCCTGAAATCGTTGATAAATTTAACATCATCGATGATGATATAATAAGAAAAAAATTAATCGGATACAAACAATCTGACAAAAAAAATAAACGTGACTTTGATCTTGATGTTGAATTTATTATTGAGTTAAAACAGCAGCAGAACAATCATTGCGCCAGTTGTAATTGTATAATGTTATGGCGATATTCGAGTAATGATTCAAGACAATTTACCGTAGATAGAAAAGATAATAGTCGCGGTCATACACGAGAAAATACCATGTTGACCTGTCTTGAGTGTAATCGACGTAGAGGCGCCAGTGCTAGTTAAGTGATCGAAATCACTAAAGTGATTTTGGTGGTAGTTGTGTATCCGCGGAAATTATTTGTAGTTGTTCACGTGTAAATCCACGTTGAGGAGCGGCCGGAATCTAATCTGTAGATTGCAGGTCTGGAAACGCCTACGTTTCTCCCAGTGGATCTTGTCACGGTAGATATTTTGTGTGTGGTAACACTCCAAATAGGATCAGTTGCTCTCGCTTTACCACCTTCAAGTTCACCAGGCTCATATAAATATCTGACTGTGACATCACCTAATATTTTTTGTTTTTCAACATCTTTTCGTTGTGTTGGTATATTTATTTTTGTAATTGCATTAATGGGTTTCATGTTGGTTGTTCGTGTGATCTCATTATTTAATGCAGCTATCACGCTTGGTAATCTTGCAACCCATTCGCGAGATCTTTTATCCTGAACAAATTCCCTCGCGTATTGATATCCAAATAACCGCTCAGCAAGTGTTCGATTAAATCGCTCAACAATTGCTTGATCACGATGAATTGCAGTATGACCTCGTCGTATTTTGGTATTATGTCGTTTCATCAGCGATGATACTGGACCAAGAAATTCCTTACCAGGATCAACCTGTAGTAGCTGTGGCCATCGCAGACCACCTTGTGGTCCGAGTCCTCGTTGATAAATTCGTTCAAACGCATCGGCTACTTCAGATGATGTTTTTGCTGATAGCGGCTCTGCTTCTTTATATCTACTTGCAACATCAACTACGGTTAACGCGTACTTGTACGTTTTTCCACGCACAGTATCATGCGGTAAAAACAGAATATCAGCTTGATGAACTTCATTAGGAACACTGACATCGAAATACGCGTACTGAATTTGTTTAGGACGTGGTAGATAAATTTGCCATATTGCTTGTTTGGATAACCACTCTTTAGCAGTAGAATGTTTAACCGCTGCTGCATCAGCGAGTTTACCAATTGCTGCTTTGCCTCTCCAGTATCCAACTGGTGAATAATAAATTAATTCCATTATTAATTACCAGCCCCAAACGCTAATTTACCTTTCATCGAGGATCTTACTAACCAATTAGCTAATGATTCTCTAATATTTTTATTTTTTACAGAATTTAATGCATGAATTAATTTCACATCTGCAATATGCCTATGTTGTAGATTTTGACTTTTATAAGCTACATCATGAACATGACAAGCTCGATCAATAGCATTTATTGGTTCCTCGCCTGGTTTTGGTTGATCCTGATTATCGAGCCTGATATCGAGTCGAGTACCAGGACCGCAATAATTATATCCTGGTAGATGTTTTTCTCCACTGTATTTAGCCCATGGAGCACCTGGAAACTTTGTCATCAAATTAGCAATATCACCACCGCGCTTATTAGGTAAAAACGAAAATTTCTTTCTACCGCATATAGAACATTTTCCACCGTACGCTATTTTTTTATTTTTGTTGTAACCGTAGCTAAATCAGTAGTTGGAGTTTTAACTTTACAGCGTAAACAATATAAATTCATGTTATAATATATATGGATATAATTGATTTCTCAGCAACTCGGCAGCGAGAGCCAGTTAAACACCATCCTGCGCTACCGAACTCCATCAGAATGATTATCATAGGACCATCTGGATCGGGTAAGACGCAATTATTACTTAATCTGATAATGAGATGGTTGAAATGGGATAAATTATATTTAGTAGCACCATCCGTTGATGATCAACGACGTTATGATGTACTTAAAGATTTCAATGAAAACGCGCGATTACTGGATGAGGATAATGATGTTATAGAGTTTATAACCGATATTAATGAAGCACCATCCGTAGATTCCATAGACGGATTTATTAATAATTTAGTTGTATACGACGATGTGATGCTAGATAAACAATCAAATCCAGCTAGGATTTTTTCCCGTGGTAGACACAAAAATACAGACGTGATCTATGTTACTCAACGATATACACAAATTCCGAAGGTGATCAGAGACAACTGCAACATTTTAGTTGTGTTTAATGGCGTAGACACACACACGTTGCGAAATATTCATCAAACTTGGTGTGGTGGTGACATGGATATAATTAAATTCAAAAATTTCTTCTCACGAGCGCAAGCTACCCCACATGGATTTATAACAATAAATTTACATGATCCAAGAACAAGATATCGTGTGGGTCTTGATAAAATATTTGGGTAACAGGGGTGATGATAAAATTAAATTGAATTAAATAGATATCATTAATATAATGAACAACTGTGCGTGGCTGCGTCAAGGAACCACTAACAATTGTAATAAAAAATGCCGTGGAGAATATTGCAAAAAACATAATTATCTTATAAAGAAAAACCTTCATGCTGGTCCACGAAGTTGTGTTGGATGTAACAACGGCGTTAGAGGATTATATCAGATTTGTAAAAATTGCGGTGGAGATCGATACAGAAGTTTGATGAACTATTACAGAAAAAGAAAGAACATAAATCCCAAAATAGAAAAACCACCATCAGAACTTGAATATTACTTGAAACATAGAACAAATTCCCATGATTCAGATGAAGATTCCCATGATTCAGATGATGATTCCCAAGACTGATAGCAGCAGAGAGGGCTCGTCTACAATTCTGTTTGGGACAAACAATAATCGTAGACGTGGTAATTGACCTCTATGAGTGGTCACTATTTTTTTTGGTAAAACACAAGGGTGACCACACCCTTAAGTGGTCTGTTCACCCTCTCTGCTGCTGGCAAACTTGGATTATATTCAATAACAAAAGGAATGATATCTTCATTTATACTTTTGATTTTATATTGTAAAGATTCAAGCTGTGTAAAAGAAGATACTTTTTGGAAAGCAGTATTAATGATGTCAATAGGGTAATTTCTATGTAAAAAATGCTGACCTAGCTCTGTCCAAGATGATTTAAAAACAGCATCATCCGAAATAATTCTTCTGTATCTTTTTGCTTGACTATATGGTAGCCCATTTTTACATGATTTAGGATGGCATGAAGAATATTCAACATATTGATGAATATTCGTGTTTTTAACATGAACCATGGTAGTAATGTCATTATTTTCATTTTTCACGGCATCTACGTCCAAAAATGAAACTTTAGTTTTAGAGACATTGAATGTAAATTTTATTGTTGGATGTAATTTGTTTAAATTATCTATAAAGTAATAAAGGTCTTCTAATGAATAACTCCAAATCATAAAGATATCGTGTAAAAACCTTAACCATACATCCGGTTTTAAGAGGCATTTATTTAGAAAAATCATTTTTTAATTTTCCCATAAATAAAGATGCATAAGCAGGTGCCATAGGACTACCCATTGCTGTTCCCATTTTTTGGAGATAGTTTGTATTACCAAATTGAAAAAGTTATTTTCGAGCACAAGTTTTATCAAATCCCAAATACGTTCTTTTGTTAGTTTATATGTAAGTTCGTTTTCTTCAAGATAATATTTACACGCTTCGATACCATCATTGTGTGGTATATTCGTGTAGAGTGAAACCACATCAAGTGTAACAAGGAATGAATTTTCAGTTAGTTTCGGTAAAGATTTCAATTTGGTTGTTGTTGTTGTAGGGTTTAACGCCATTTTTCAGCACACGATAGGCTATACATGGCGGCCAGTATTAATGGTGGAGGAAGAACCCGGGAAAACCCCGGAAAGAACCACCGACCCACGAGAAGCTACTGGCTTTCAATTTGGTAATGAAATCAAAAGTATCTTTGACGTATGAAGGTAGTGATTTCATTAGTGGTTGTAAAATGTGATCAATAAATTGCGCTATATTATTTGTAATTGAGTTGTATGTAGAAATAATGGGTCTACCTGGATATCCTAAAGGTAGTGACTTATCAACCGTTTTATGTATTTTTGGTAAAATATAAAACTGAGGTGTGCGTTTTATTTGGGAAGATGTCTAGTTCATCATATATGGAACAATTGTGTACAGAGATTTGATTAATACATTGGCTTATCTTTTTCTTTCGTTTCTTCAGAATGATTATAGGAAAGTTTTGTGTAATATTCTTCATCATTTAATGGTCTTTCTACTTCTTTAATATAATTCTCCTTATTCATTATTACTATGGTGCTAGACTTATCCGCTTTTTTAATAATAATACTTTCATCTTGTGACAAGCTACGTAAAGAATTTAATTCTTCTTTAGATATGTTTGTAAAGTGTTTTCTTTTAGGACTGCTATTTAAAATTTCTTGTTTAGTTGCTTCAATATAAAAATCGAGATAAATAGCTCGTCCACTAGAAGGTGTAAATGTTGATTCTTTTTATTGTAAAAGGGCTTATTTTGTAGATGAAAACTTTCATATTGTGAAGATGTACATGATTGTGAGAAAAATTCTTTTAATAATGAATAATGAACTATGTGAGAAATTGTTTCAGACTGCTACATCACTGCTATATGTATGTATGTATGTATGTATGTATGCAATGGCAACCAACCTTCCGTGATCAGCCGCAAGGTGCTTCCTACGTAGTCAATGGAGCGTATCAGTAATTACCACTCCAAGTATGCAAATTAGTTTTGACGGCATGATATTGGTTATATAAAGGCGTATGACGTAAATCGATTTTACTTACCGTACTCCAGTTACACTCTCAGTCAATCTCAAAGGTGTCAACATGTTGGCTTCAAATGCAAGGCGGTAGTTATCCTTACAGGAGAGGATCCAGGCAATTCGAATGATGGATATTGGAAAATAATAGTTGTGTAGTTATGACAGAAATGGGAGTCGGACGAACTCACATCAAAGGATGCTTGATATTATGGTCGATATTTGGAGCAACATTAATCCGGAGTATAAAAGATCACGCACAATCATACGCGAATATAAGAATAATGAACTATGTGAGAAATTGTTCCAGATTGCTACATCAAACATGACCAATGTATCGGGGCCATTGATAAAGATCAAATCACTGAAATTCGCCTATTGTTTGAAGTGTGCGAACTAGTTTTCACTCCTAATTAGACTAGTCTGCCGAACAAAATATTAGTCATGTGTTTCAAAATCACAGTTAAACTGTCATATAGTAATATTTTGGATTTTTTTTTTACTTCTCCAGTTGGCTAAATAGCTAAACTAAACATAAGATCTATATAGCATACTAATTCTGATGATAATACATAATAATACTATTACTTCCAATGCTATTGCTATTTGGTGGATACTACTTGTATTTAATACAAAATTATTGATGCAACGAACATAAAGTAATAATTTATGCATACAATTAAGAAATCAAAGATTCAGTGTCCTATTAACATGTGGACTAGAATATTCATATTTAAACAAGAAAATTCACAATCAAAACAGCTGCTGCCATCTATCTTTTTGTTGCAAATACTCTCAGTTTGATCCTCAAATTTAGTAACAAATTCGATTTGAAGAGACAAATTGAATGTCCCGCCACTCAAATTTAGTAACAAATTCGATTTGAAGAGACAAATTGAATGTCCCGCCACTTAAATTTGGTAACAAATTCGATTTGAAGAGACAAATTGAATGTCCCGCCGCTTAAATTTAGTAACAAATTCGATTTGAAGAGACAAATTGAATGTCCCGCCGCTTAAATTTAGTAACAAATTCGATTTGAAGAGACAAATTGAATGTCCCGCCACTTAAATTTGGTAACAAATTCGATTTGAAGAGACAAATTGAATGTCCCGCCACTTAAATTTGGTAGAGACAAATTGAATGTCCCGCCACTTAAATTTGGTAACAAATTCGATTTGAAGAGACAAATTGAATGTCCCGCCACTTAAATTTAGTAACAAATTCGATTTGAAGAGACAAATTGAATGTCCCGCCACTTAAATTTAGTCCTTAAAGAAAACTATAATGTACAAACCATACTTATAAAATTCCGAAGGGGAAATTAATTTAAGCTAAGTTGGGTATTTCAGATGATTGTATTGTGGAATGTGTTTGGGTAATAAAACATGGGATCAAATTTACTCAAAAACGTGGGACATTTCAATGCCTGGAATCTTGACATGAATCCCGTAGTCTTTCTTCATTTGTATGGATTTTCAAACATCTCAACACAATATTTATTGACAAAGTACTCTCTCTCTCTCTCTCTCTCTCTCTCTCTCTCTCTCTCTCTCTCTCTCTCTCTCTCGTTTAATGTCACTTTACGCTCCAGCGTCATCTGAGAACTCATTATTAAACCTTCGGTCCAAGATAATGTTGTCCACCTGAACTAAATCTAATTTCTTAGCTTAGATACTGTGAAATGCACATGAACTGATGGTCAAAACCTATGGTATTCTCCCATTATCTCAGTTGCAAAGTGGTAATTTGCACAAACTAAAACTATATTCATAAACTTAAACGCGTGTGTTGCATGTTTGAATAATTTAAAATATATAGCAATACATTATTCCTGATATTCTATAAGATGGGAGTGTTGTATAACGTTTTCAGTCTTATGGGAAGACTAAAGGATGTATCTCGTGTAATATCGGATAAGTACAAAAATATCATTCAATATGCTAAGTTGCAAAAATTGTTCCAGGCTGGGTGTATGATACCAGATTTTTAGGCGTGCGATGCGAAATGTGTGCGTGGAAGATTGAACACCTGTATCAAATGTCAGATCAGCTATATAAGATTAAATGGGTATGTAATGACACGGTACACGGTACAACTCACAAAACGTGTACTGTTTTGTACACCAAATAATTTCAGAGATTTAATTATTTTCACTATGTTGAAATCAAAGATGATTTGTGACCTCCATGTGACGGATAATCTAGGATTTGGTATGCATTCTGCCATTGCTGGAATAATTTGTGGACGTTTGTGCTTCTAGAAATTTTAAACTGCATAATTATTAGAAAAAAAATATTCGTTTTAAACAAGTGTGGCCAGTGTTTACTGTGTCCAGAATTAGGGGCAATAGAGGAAATAATGCACCTTCATACATTAGATCCATCATCTCGAACTGCGATGATACTGAACTGGCAAACGCATTGTTGGCTTTTATTCTGCAAGAGTACATGCAAGTTCTGTAACGTTCTCAGTCTTATGGGAAGACTAAAGGAAGTGTCTCGTGGAATATCGGGTATTTAAATATCATTCGACTGTTTTGGGAAAGTCTTTTTTTAGTTTATAATTTTACACATATTATACTTTTGCTTTCGGTCCATTGCCCTTATTAACATGTGCATTATCATTGCTGATGGAAAGTGTTGTTTTACAGGCTGTCACAGTTAACCTCTACAGTTAAAACTACAGCTGCGGTTCATGCATAAATGACTGAGCTTGCATTTTTTGTTCTTTCTCTTTACTCCTTTTGTTTGTTTTTCTATTCTTATTCTTCTTTTCCGGCTGTTATTACAGGCTGTTATTACAGGCATTGTTCCAGCTGCTCTCAAGATGGCTAGCACACTACCATGACTAATACGACCATCTTTATCTGCCGGCCTTATTCGTCTACTTCTTTTTTTCCTCCTCCTTTTCCAACTAAATTCATTTTGTTTTCCTCATTGGCAACCAACATTTTTTTGCAGTTCACAATCAGGGTTAGGTAATGTTTATTGATCTACTTGCAGTGTGAGCCATATTCTAGTGGAGAGGGTTAATACACTATTCATGTTAACAAAGATTATGCGTGTCCTCCATTTACAATTATATTAAGAAAATCGGATAATATGGATTCTATTTTTCTTTGCAATTAGAAGGACATTTGATCATCTATTGAAGTGATCGAGTCACAAGCGATTGACATTACACTGTGAAAGATTTTCCTCATGATAGCAATTTCATTAGATCTACAAATATTTGCGAACCAAATAAACATGAGGTGCGACGTAAAGAGAAGGGCAAAATCTGGACTGCGATAAGGTGTGTTTGGAATGATTATGTTGTCTTAAAATATTTGAAATTAGGATACAAATAATCTCCATTGAATGAGTTGCGGAGTAATAGATTTATAAATTCATTGAGAATGCAAATTTCCTAAATGTGGTATCATTGTCAGCTGGCGATTGTGAAGTGGACGCAGCTATTTGTCGTCTATAGCGTAAAGTTTAAAAATGGGAATTTGATCGCTTGAACGTTATAGGTGAGTTAATTATTTATGGTGTGTGTGTGTGTGTGTGTGTGTGTGTGTAAATGTTTTACACTTTCGGTCAAATTTTTTTCAGCTGTAACGGTGCAAACACGTGTAGATTAACATTTTATAGACGGTTTGTGGTTAACAGAGTACAATCAAGTTCAGTTAAGTTCTCAAATATAGAGGAAATCCTCATTTTTTTTTTAATATTGGATGTTTACTAAATACAATCCGAAGACGGAATGCCAGACAGGTACAAGACATCCATTAACATGGTGCGTAAGCGTCATAATTTGTAACAAAATCCAATGTTACAGATTCTTTACCTGTGGGAGGACACGACCAAACTTTGTTTTGTTTATTAAGTGGATTTGAAATAGTTGTAATAATAATAATATTAAAAAGAATACTAACACTACTACCTGGTATTACATTTTTAATTACATTAACAACAGTAACATAAGTCATGAACCTGCTCAAGTCAGTTATTGTGATAGTTATTTTGCTCATTGAAATGGACGATACCGACCTGTACAAACGAACCTCTGTCTCCAGTAACTCTCTGACTGCCCAATAGTCATTGTTTGAACTTTTTCTATATTATAAGTCAGTTGCGGTAGTTTAGTATCTAAATCTTACCATTTTTTGGGTTTTAAATATACTTTTTAATTTTTTTCACCGACGTTTTATGAATAGAATCTATAGTCGTGCTACAAGTCAACAGCCAATGCTAACGCAATTACAATTACAACTACCTCTACCGTTACCTTCTAATCTATCAGATAAAAATATTGGTCGTTGCTTTCTTCTTCTTCTTCATCGTCTTCTTCTTCTTCAGTTGTTGTTGTTGTTGCTGTTGCTGCTGCTGCTGGCTACTCCTGCCAATATCAGCACTCCAGCTGTTCTCATCAGTGCTAGAACACAATGGTTTCTCTTGTGCCTGCTAACCCTAATTTTCTGCACCCCTGATTCGTGTCCTATTTCACAATATAACTGGTGCAGCAAGATCCATTTTCTCCTCTTCCTACAAATACTGCTGCAAGACCTTGCTGTGTAATTGCTGTGATTACTACTGCAAGCACGTTGTGTACTGGTGCTGCAATAACTACTGCAAGCACACTCTGTGCTGGTGCTGCAATAACTACTGAAAGCACGTTCTGTACTGGTGCTACAGTAACTACTGCAAACAAGCTCTGTACTGGTGCTGCAATAACTACTGCAAACAAGATCTGTACTGGTGCTGCAATAATTACTGCAAACGCACTCTGTACTGGTGCTGCAATAACTACTGCAAACAAGATCTGTACTGGTGCTGCAATAACTACTGCAAGCACGCTGTGCACTGGTGCTGCAATAACTACTGGAAGCACGTTGTGTAATGGTCTGCAATAACTACTGCAAACACGCTCTGTACTGGTGCTGCAATAACTACTGTAATCACATTATGTACTGGTGCTGCAATTGCTACCGCTGCTAAGGTACTGTACTGCTCCGTTTCCAATTACGTTACGTAACTGCCGATTCTAACATATTTTATTTGTTATTGCATCAAAGAGAAACTGTCACTAAACAGCAATGCATATGCTAACTTTGCTTGCTGTGGTTTTCTCATCAAATTTGACTTCCAAAATAAAAGTAAGTTTCTTTATATTTTGGGAGATTTCATAAATAATTATTAGTAGCATAACATGTTTTGGTAAGAGCGTCCGCCTCGGATGCAGAATGTCGCCGGTTCGAACCCCGGCCAAGTCATATCAAAGACTTGTAAAATGATACTAACAACTACCTCGTTAGGCGCTGAGCATTATGAGGTTAGTGTTAGGACTCGTTGGCTTGGTGTCAGGATAATGTGATTGGGCGGGACATCATGCTACATGTCTGTGGCATAATACCCCAGTGTTAGACATCACTATCAACTGCCACACTGCAGACAACGTAGCGATATGACTGAAAAATTGTTTAAGCTAAGTTAAAATCTAAATCACACACACACACACATAACATGTTCAACTTGACGGCATCACACATTGTAAGCCATTTGCAATTAGTGAAGCGTTGCATATTGATAACATTAGTAGCCGAAATGTTGTTGAGATCTTTATTACACCTAAGTTCTTAAAACGACAAAATGTTTCTTTGTCTCTTAAAACAATTAAAGACTATGCCAGTCTGCCAGCAGCTGTGCGTCAGATGATGTATATTCTAAATATCAATGGTATTTTACGATATTGAACTCACCTGCAATTGATATTGAACTCACGTGAATAAAAAAAAAACTACTTTCAATTGTAAATAAAAAACAATGGACGCAGACACCAGCACTATTAATTTAGTTTACTTGTCTGTGGATGAAGTAAACCAGCTGAATGAAGTAAAGCAGATGTTTTATGGTTTGCCACATACCAGCTGTTTTGGCACATTTCGCGTTTATTTTTGTTTTGATACAATGATTCGTATTTAGGCTAGCAATAGACGCCAGACAGGGTCCTTACAAATAACATGCAAGTGACAAGGCATAAACTGTCGTCTTTAGCTGGTAATAAGAATGGCAAAATATATACTTACAGTTTTATATCCTGAATTTTCTCAAAATGTACTTTCTTATTTCTGTTAATTACATGAACCATGTCATGGGTTCTCAAGCTTGATTACGCATTTCGAAATCGTACTATAATCTCGCCTATATTTCAAGTGCAATTATATCCTCCTTACTGCACTCAAAATGAAATAAACATTATATTCCATATCATCTTTTTGATAATTGCAATCGAAAGTATTCATATTTTTCATACATTATAATTTCAAACATTCAATGGCAGAACAGATAAACACTTGCAGATTTCAATAGTCCGCTGCTCCGTCGACGCTGAATGCCGATGTACTTCATGTAGAATTGGCATATAAATCCAGCCCATAATAACGAAATTTCGTCGAAACGACAAAAATGCCTAAATCTATTCATTCCTTATCAAATGGACAAGTTGTTGCAATGCACATTCATTCACAATATGACTCAACATTTCATTTAAGTAGACCAAAACGCCATTTTCTTTTTAAAGTTACGTTTAGCGCGCGACCAAGTTCAAATGTATCTGGATGGAGTTATATGCGCATTAACACAAGGTCGTGCAGTATTTCCATTCGAAAAACTCGTTCATATTTTCTCATACAAATGCAATAACCTATGCATATTCACAATAAATAATCCCTGCCTAATTTCTTAACATAATGAGTTCTCGGGATATTCTAATGCATAAGTATTTAGCAATTTGAGATATGAACAAATATTCGTATAACGTGTTCGGGTTGTGTTCCGTGATGGACGGCGTAAAGCACCAATCTTCGACTCGGATAGGCTTACTATCGTGTCAAACAAATGCTAAGCAAGAAAATAACATGTATGAACTTAGAACTGCTCATCCGGTAATTAGAGAAAAAAATATTGGGATTATTTGTTCCTTTAAAAATTGCAAAGATTATTGTCTTGAGATCCATGGAAACATTGGAAACATTGGAAACACTGGAAACACTGGACCTCATACTAGGCTAACTCATGCGTTGTTTGATTAGCTTGAGATAAAATTATACCAAACTAAGATCTATGTAGCATTTTGAGGGTTCTGACCCAACACTACAATGCTTGATGCAAATGTCTGCTTGTACAAATGCATATGCACTACATTTCGATATCATTGCGTATGATAACTGGTTAATAAATTGCAAGAAATGATGGGGCGGTGGAGGTTTTATTGACATTAGAGTATAATTTTCCTCAAGTTGAAATTATGCAGTAGTTGGAAAATAACACATCAGCTTCTTTTCCACGAGATATAATATAATGTAGTATGTTCCTCGGGGAAATTCTATATTATAGCCATTATCTTGGGTCAAATAATGTTTTGGGGGAAATAAGCAGCTATTTGAATCATCCCCTTCATTATTAACGACATCTAAAGAGTATAAATAAGTCATTATATCACTTTTTCTTTCCTTTATGTCACTGTCGTATATGGCATCTGCTCTGTATGTCATTATTACAAGTAAATATTGGGGCCCCGGTTGGCTGATTGGTCAAAAGCGCTCGCCTTTAAAGATCACTGCTATGTTGCCTTTGCTCGCGTTTGTCCGAATCTCGGGCTCGGCCAATGTGGGTATGTGGACTCAGAACACAGTTAATTTTACTATATATTCTTTACATTTGTTTCTCAGTACTGAACTTTCCACTGTATGACAATCAATACAAATAATATTTTTGTCTAAAATACCTTTAAAGATGACTTCACCATCAAGTTGTTGCCATAGATTCACCTGCATTTCTTTGAGAGGCTGCATTGTAAACAAAGCAACGGGCAATGGGACACATATTTCACTTCCGGATCATCACCAAGTCTTTATTGCTCAATGTGCACTGTCGCCGAACGACACATACACCCACACCACAAGCTCGTATTCTAACGAGTAAACAATTACCTTTAAATCCATACCAAGAATGTCTAAATCTAACTCTTGAATCACCACCAAAATGAGGCAGGAAAAATACTCTAAAATAGACTGGGACTACATTCGTGGGTACTGAACCGGAATTAATAATTGTGATCTGATTCCACGTGAAAAGGTTTGTCAGTAGTTCTCAGTGAGTTGGTGGTTCTTACTGGGTTCATCCTCCACCAGCTATACTGTCTGCCATATATAGCCAATCATGCACTGAGAAATGGTGTTACACCCAAAACAACAACAACAGCTACAAGTAAATATTAGTCTTTTATTACTGTCTTTGTAGTCAGGTTAATGTTTGATACGACTAAGTAGCAGAAAGAGTCGATAACAATAAGTTTTGTAAAACTTAACAAATAATTTAATTATAAAAGTTATAAAATGAACACACAATAGGAACTTACACTATACGAGCTGTATCAAAAATAATCCCCAAAAATGTATTTAAGGCTAAAAGAATCGAATGGACGGAATAAATTTCAGATCCTTGAACGCACTGGATTGCTAAGAGTCCTGATGTATCAAAATGACATTGTCCAGAACTCCTTTGAATAATTCACAATAGTCCAAGATTAATTGTTTGGTCCAAAGATAACATTGCAGCTCCAGTGAATAATCTAAACAAATGTTTACCCTGAAGTTATAGCTAGCCACAACACTAAACACGCCTGTATACTGATGTTATTGCAAGAATATAAGAAATAAGACTGCCCTAAATTATTCAGCTCCACCCATTTATTTACACGCATAATGTGATAACGCATTTTGCTACTACTAGCTATAATGCGTTTCTCAAATATCCCACATCTTAAAAGAACCCACATGACATAACACATCCAATAGAAAATAGCTTACTTCTTCGTAGAACCCACCTGAACTCCCCAGCCAATGATAAATTATCCCAAAGTTGTCCACAGCTAATATTCGTTAAAACCAAAATCAACAACCATTTATAGTTCTACGCAATCTACACTCTTAATATTTTAAAATATTTTTTTTTCTTCTACCTGTTGGCAAATAATTAACTATGTAATATCTTCACTATATATGACTATTATAATTTACAGTCATTAAATTAATCACATAGTCATAATCACGTACCAAGACTTACAAGAAATATATTTGATATATTTAACACTTTAACTTTCTCCGACGATTATTTTACTTGTAATACAGTAGCAATACATGTTTTAAAACAGATATTTAGAAAATCATGAAGGTGTTCGTAGGTTCAATTATTTATTAAAAGGATCATCTCCCTCCCTTCAAAACTAAAGCAGACATTAATAGATAACGTGACTGCAGTGATCAGTATTAGCAAAATGGTTAGATTTTATTGTCACAGGCTAGCAGTATTAACTGCACGTCGTCAATAGCAACGAAGCACACATTTATACCATATTATACCAGTTATTCGATGTTGCCTTCAGCAGGAGAATATTTCTGTCGACCTTAACATGAAATCAAGAGTTTAAGCCTGTCAAAGCATTGGATGTTGTTCTCTGAAATGAGTTTATTTATTTTATTTCAATGAATGTTTTGAAAATTTCATAGGAATAAATAGTGGGTGTGGAGAAAAAGGTAAAAGCTATTGATGTACAATATGACCGACTTCAATTAAAGAGAGCTGTTCATTTTTAATGTTGGAACCACGGTTACAAATTGCTTCGATCTGATTACATAGATTTCATCAGGCAATTAAGATAATGGTGGTGTAGAAAGAACAATTACTGTCGGGGCACATTTTGACGTGATTCGAGCTGCTATGATTGCCAATTTCCCCCGTGTCACTGTAGACGGATGTACTATTTCTGGTGTCCTTGTGGAGTTGTGTATCTATACCACTTTCATTTTTAGCTAATTACTAATCAATAATAATGCTTTTAGCCCATAAGACTCTGCAATGCGCATCAAAAACAGATTAAATTCATTCATTCCCCAAAAAGATGAAGCTGTGATGATCAAATTCTCGCATCGGTTCTAACACGCATACACACACGTTATCACTTTGCACAGTCCTAGTCTAAAAATGGATTCATAATCTACTTGTTATCCTGTCATGAAAAAGGTTCTATAATGAAAAGCAATTAACACACCATAATGCTTGAACATATTTATCCTACGACGGTCATCGATCTAATTAGGCCTTTAATCAGTTTTCAAGAGCATATAACATACACAAATATACATTGACGGACAGACTGCAAACATTGAGAACAGCTAAGATTTTTGTCTATCTCTTCATACAGAGGAATGATGCGTCGCTCTGCGAAATAAACATACGTAAGGACTACATATTAATATACTTAATACAGCTGGCATTTTATCTGATGTCAGACTATGCTTCGTACTGATGCTGACAAGAATGATGTTGATATTCTGGCTGAGGATAAAGTTGCGAAATATGACCCTTTGACCTTTTATGCTTTAAGTTTTGGAATTCCTATGTAAAACAGCTTGGATCGAATTTGAGGAATCAAGACAACGACATGGGTTACAGGTAAGTTATTTTGATTTTGGTTCGGGGTAAGACTATCGGACCCTATGCCCATCTATTGTTACAGGTAAGTTATTTTGATTTTGGTTCGGGGTAAGACTATCGGACCCTATGCCCATCTATTGTTACAGGTAAGTTATTTAGATTTTGGTTCGGGGTAAGACTATAGGACCCTATGCCCATCTATTGTCACAGGTAAGTTATTTAGATTTTGGTTCGGGGTAAGACTATCGGACCCTATGCCCATCTATTTATCAGGTTTAAAGTGTAATCATTTTCCACCCGGTTTAGGTTAAAGTTAGTTAAGTTTTGCGGTCACTATGATGGGATAATAGCGTTCAACAAAAGTCCGGTCTTCTGTCACAGTAACGTATCGGGATGATGCCCTCCAAAACCTGTTGCCTTTATACGGAGTTCAATGTATTCGTGTAAGTGGTTCATTAAATGTATTCATGCAAGGGGCTGCCTCCTCCATAGTACTTTTCATGTAAGAGACTGCTTCTTCCAAATTTCTCCGCTAACATTTATATTTGGCCAAAAAAGAAACATTTTCGTAGAAGTCTCTTCAAATTGACAAGACTATTAATTACTTTTTGATTTAATCATTGGAATTATGATACAAAGATGTTTTTAAAATGCCGAGTGAGCAAAAACACAAAGTATCATTTTCAAGATTGATTTTTAAAATATATAATCTGGAAATGACTGCAATTTGTAAGTTGTTCATTTTCAAGAAGAGAATTTTTATATGAAAAATGTACGTTATATAACTCTGGATCTGCTAGATAAGTCCCAGAGAATCTGTACCACTTTGAAATGAATAGTTTCCAGTTACTGTATACAATACCTTGTTGAGATATATAGCATTAGATTCGCTTTATGGACCCACAGATTGAGGCCAAACTATCAGGGTTCCTTGAACCCATAAAAGCCTGGGGGAGGTGGCACCATTCCCTTCCCCAGGAACAACTAGCACGCTGCGGTACAGTCAGAAAAAAGTGGTACGCGCACAATTGTGCGCACGCCACTATAATTAAACTCAACAACAACAATTAGATTCGCATTCACTCAGAGCATTGTAAGGACTGGATATCACAGATCATTCTATGGACCGGATATCCCATGAGTATTCATGGATAGCATATCCCAGAGTATTTCATAGATTGGATATCCCGTGAGCATTGCATGGATAGCGTATCACAGAGTATTACAATGATTGGATATCACAGAGCAATCTATGAACAGGATATGCTATGAGCATTGCATGGATAGCATATCCCAGACTATTACATGGATTGGATATCTCGTGAGCATTGTCTGGATAGGATATCCCACAGTATTACATGGATTGAATATCCCAGTGCATTACATGGATTGGATATCCCAGAGTATTGCATGGATTGGATATCCCAGAGGGTTGCATGGATATGATATCACAGAGTATTGCATGGATTGGATATCCCAGTGCATTACATGGATTGGATATCCTAGAGCACTGCATGGATTGGATATCCCAGAGCATTACACGGATAGGATATCCCCAAACATGTGTGTTTGCCAATGTGGGCCTACTTCTCTTTCTTACATGCACTAAATTATTTTCAAATCTGTACACTTGGATTGCTTCGCGTGTATGTATATATACTTTTAACTCGTACTCAACGTTGATTCAAACCTGAATTCGAATGTCTGTAAAGTACCTACTAAAATTATCTAACCTGTGTGATAATACTATTTATTAGCATTTAAAAAAATATATTAGTCTTATCAAGCACTCTTCTGTGGAATCCAGGGATAGCTCTTACTGTTCTGTTTGGTGTTTATTAGTAATTATGTCTGTCTGTCTAGTGGAATCCAGGGATAGCTCTTACTGCTCTGTTTGGTGTTTATTAGTAATTATGTCTGTCTGTCTATCTGTACTTGTCACATTGTCCTCTCTGCGTAGCTCTCAATCTCTCATTTCAATAAAAAAACACACATCTTTGTTGGCCATCTGCAGTGATAAGATAATGCAGAGTGCGTTGATTAAATCGTCTTGAAACTATTTTCGTGCTATAAAATTAATACAACTGACTGATTCGGGATAAATGGCTCTATTAATGGATTCTTAGTGCGAAGTGGAATAAACCGATGAGCCTGCAGGAAAATATAAATGTAGGCACATGCTGTGTTATCATTATAGAAAATAATACATCGTTCTTGACTGCTCCATTCCATAAATGCATTTTCAAATTCCAATGACGATTGCAATTAAATACAAGACATGCAAAATATGTTGATTCTACTAAAAAAACCTTAAATGCATTAGATGCTCAAGTTTTCTTGCCCGTAAAGCTTTGATTTTCCCTCTCTCTTTAATGCATACAGTAAATCGTAATCGGTATTTGAAAGTACACAGGACGAAAAAAGACATTAATGTTCAATCCCACTTTCTTGGACCAGTATGATTTATATTGGAACTTTCTTTTACAAACAATAATGCTATTAGAAATTGACCTGTTATTGCCTGAGTCTCTCTCTCCTGTAAAATAAAAAGCTTTCAGGAATACATAATGCAGATTACTTGCTTCTAATGTGACATGACTAAAGCAATTAGAATAGAAAATGCAATCCTATTGGATTCGCAAACATCTTCCTCGGTCAGTGTGCATCTTCTGTAGCAAATCTAGCAAAGATGTCTAAGATTGGATATTCGTTATAGTTCCCTTGAAATACATCCGACGACAACTCGTACATAGCCTGATCTCAAAGCGACACAAATAAATCAGTTACGATACAAATCTAATCCTGCTGAATCAACATTACAACAAAACTGCCAGGAAAAGCGCCATCGTATTGCAGTTAATATCGTGGATGAAGATGTTGCTCATTTAGATCAACAGAATGTTCCAGTATGCAAATATCATAATTGCTCATGTGATCTTTAAGATAACCGGCAATTATCCCAATCGTATGTAAGACAAACAGGGACGCATTCCCGAATTGTATCAAAATTACAGCACCTGGATGATACGTCCTGATTCAATGAAGACATTGTTTTCAATGCGGAATTTACAATGGCTGGCAAGGTACTCCACAGCCATGATTTCATTTTGGTACCTATGGAATCCTAAACCATAATTTCTCTGAGACAAATTAATTGCAAAATTGATCAAAGTTATCCAAACATAATTTAAAAGATTGAAAATAACCAGACAATGTTCAGAATGCATTCTTTCACGATATTTTTGAGAACGTTCAGCTTCATATGTCCCCATACGAGCTTTTTCTTTGTTCACGTTTTATACCAACACAAATGTGCATTCCACCACAGCCAGTAATCAATATAACAAATGCCGACAACATGTATCTCGAATGGGTGCTCTTGTCTTGAATTTCGTGTACAACTTACCGACATCAGTGACTTTAAGAGTCTCAACCCTGTCATCAACGTGACTGTTTTTGAAAAAAAAGACCTGCAGCCAGTTAAACTATCCACGGTGAAAGGCTCCAGTACAACATTGATTTATAATTGTTGATCAAAATGGATGGTTCATTGGTGCGGTATTATAATAATAATAATAATAATAATAAGAATAAGAATGAGAAGAAGAAGTATACTTTACTTACAGAGGGTGACTAATTTAGTCAAGGACTATTCACCCTTGAGGCCCGGTTAATATGAAAGATGCTTATAGGTTACTACATTTGTATGGGAAAATATGAATTAGTTTTTCGGATGTAAATACTGCACGACCTTGAGAGTGCAGTATATCCATCCGACAAAGCGAGTTCATATTTTCCCATACAAATGCAGCAACCTTTTTATTATATGCTCATTTTTGTATTCTACTTAATGCTTAATAATATTAACAAAATACACAAGAAACAAAATAACTGAATGTATGCTGTATTCTAAACTAAGTACACACGCGCAGATTCATCAATACACAATAACAACATTATCACTGCGCACATAACTCCACCCAGATAAATTTAAACTTAGTCGCGCCCTCGATATAACTTTCGAAAGAAAATATCGTGTCTAGTTAAAATTGAAATTTGAAGTCATATTGTGAATGAATGCGCATTGCAACAACTTTTCCATTTGACCTGGAATCAATAGATTTTGGTATTTGTTTCGAATCTACGAAATGTCGTGATTATACACTGGATTTATACGTGACAATTGCACATGAATTACATCGGATTCAAGATGCGAGGGAGATGCGTGTTGACATCTGCAAATCTGTTTTGTTTCTGCCATTGAATGTTTAAAATCATAATCTGGGAAATATATATGAAGTCTTTCAATTGCAATTATCAAAACGGCGCTATGGAATTTAATGTTTATTTCATTTTGAGTGCAGTAAGGAGAGTGTAGTTACACTTATAATCGAAATTACAGAACAATTTCGATATATGTAATTAAGATTGTGAACCTATGAATCTATGACATGGCTCATGTAATTCGGATTTACAGAACTAAGAAAGTACGCTTTGAGGAAATTCAGGATGTAAAACTGTAAGTATTTTTTGTCATTCTTATCACCAGTTAAAGAAGACAGTTTATGACTTGTCACTTGTATGTTATTTGTAAGGACCCTTTCTTGCGTCTGTTTTATAGCTAGCCTAAATCCGAAACATTGTATCAAACAAGTTAACGCGAAATGTGACAAAGCAGCTGGTATGTAGCAGTTGCTTTACTCAAAAACAAATTTACTCAGAAACAAAGCGTCTACTACACGAGTGTACATTTTTTGTATTCACAAATCAAAAGTGATGGCGTCTTTTCCATTGTTTGCGTACAATAAAAATTATTTTCTTTATGCACGTGACTGCAATATGAAGGTGTGCAATATCGTAAAATACTGAATGATTCTGACAATGTAAAGTTAACGGAGAAAAATAAGCATATAATAACAGTAATTACTGTTCATTTACATGTGTTCAGTATTAAAATACTAAATTCCAGTATCTATTAGTAACACATTACATACTCATGATATCTTAAATACTTTAATTTTTTCAGCAGATTTTACATATATTGTAAGCTTCTTTCGCATAATTGTAGGTGTGGATTAAATATTGCATACGAATGGTATACAGACAAAGTAAATACAAAAGTAACAAGTTTCCATGCAGATGTTGTCCGCATGTATTGAACAGCTAACAGTGGCTCGATGAACATACCATTCATTTCGGTGGAGTTAGTGAAAAATTGCAGCGTACAATTATCCCAGAACGTTTCAACAACATTCTAAAATTTACTTCCTATCGTTAAAGTTTAAATTGCGATACTATTGTTTAAATGTTTAAATATTCATGTCGAAGATTCGCTTCCCACACGCCCACATAATCAAAGTTGCCTAAAGAATCCCACACGGGTTTGGTTACGTTGCCGTTTGATTAAACCTGTAAACTGAGCGCGGCAAGGACACGGTAGAGTGTTCCTAAAATCACTCAAAGTTATTGCGAAGAACCATTTGTAGCAGCTTTCCTCAACAGTATATATGGTCATGATGAGCGATAATCCGCGAACGTTCTAGCTCGACGCATTGCTGGATTTGCTATGGTCCTTTTGAGACTGATGCCAATGTTCACGATCACTGTCCCATCAGTGGTGCGTATAGAAAAGTCGCACACACCAACAATACTCCCTTTGTCACAGAATTAGGAAAAAAAATAACTTACTTTTGCCTTAGAACTATTTGACTATTTTTCGTTGTACATGAGTACAACGTTATCTAGGGTGAATAAGTGTTTTTCCATGTAAGCGACTGTACTAACATGAATCTCGCTAGAAATTACTTGCTACGAGGGACATTAAAAGCATGATATGGACGGGTATTTTACCCTGACTATTACTCACTCTCCAAAGGAACTAAGGAATATCAATTTCTAACCGACACACTGGTCGTTTTGGATCTCGTCAAGGTGTGTACGCTCTCCATTGTGTTCTCCAGTCATTGGGGTAAGTGTTAAATTTATATTTCATTCGATATGCGAAGCTTATCCAATTTGTGAAGTCATATATTGTAATGATGCATTTATTCTGAACCCATTATTATGACCAGTTTGGTTTTAGTGTAGCTGACTAGAGCTGACTAGAGCTGTCTGAGCTGTCTAGAGCTGTTTAGGGCTTACTGTAGCTGTTTAGCGTGGTCGGAAGCTGATTAGATCTGTCTGGAGTTTCCAGAGTATTTAGGTCTGCGTGCTGTCGATACGTATGTATGTATGTACGTATGCATGTACATGTGGTGAAGCCACGAATGTAGACGTAGCTAATTCAAGGGTGCTATTCATCAGTTTTTGAATCGTACGACTGTACAAGGGTCAATAAGCATATGTTTGTTCCAATTGTTGTTTCAATTGGGTACATTTTCATTTACATGAGATTATTTTGAATCTTAGTTGTATCCCATGAGACTATGTGAATCTCATTTACAGTGCATAACATTATTTGAATTACATTTGAATACCTTGAGATTATTTGAATCTTAATCGTAGTCCATACGTGAGATTATGTGAATCTCTCTTGCAGTGCATCATATTATTTGAAACGTATCTGCAGTCCATGAGGTTTCTTGAATCTGTTTTTAATATTGAATTCATATTTTTGGTTTATTTTCTATGTGTGAATGTTTGTGTAGAGCGATTGGATCAATCGTATGTTGAGAGCGTGAAAGAATCATTGTATTTATACACCATATATAATTCTTTATTAATTCATTTAATAAATTTCCATCTTTCACACATTGTGTTTGTGTTATTAATTTAATCAAAAACCGATTCGGTTTCTATTCTGCAACACCATTGATGCTTCATAACCAGCACGCATATCATGATCACCCGAATAAGAGTCGCAGAAGGATCCAAGGGGCCAATCAGTATCATCCCAAAAATATGGGGAAAAAATACTAATCTGAGTAAACCCTGAAGAGTTTTCAGCAAATGCAACGATTGCTTTACTGGGGACCCGAGTGGCCGAGTGGTCTAAAGCGCTCACCGTTACGGATCACTGCCATCTCACCTCTGTCTGCGTGAGTTCGAGTACGTGAGAAAGCCTGCCAGTAGCTTATCGTGGGTCGGTGGTTCTTCCCGGGTCTTTCCAGGGTTCTTCCTCAACCAATTATACTGGCCGCCGTGTATAGGCTATCTTGTGCTGAAAAATGGCGTTAAACCCTACAACAACAACAACAACGATTGCTTTACTCGTTTTCATGAACCAGAACAGTGAAACCTGCACGCTTGTAAAGAAATATATAATTACGAGTATATGAGTAATTATGAGATGTTTGATAATACTCAGTTGCTATCTATCGAGGACGTCGATGTCTCTCGAAAGTATTTCCTCCGTCAATTACAAGCACGCTAATAAGTTATCGGCTGCATTATATTGGTAAAATATTACAATCTTTTTTTAAAACATATGTGTTGCTTGTAACTGATGTATTGGTGACATTTCACGATACATCAATTTGCGCGTACAAGCTTGACCCCGCTGCTCTTGGTCACTGAGAATAACTTGATATGCATTATTGTATAAAACCTAGGTCGAGTTGGACTTCCTCAACAATATTGACCAGAATTTGTTTATGGAATTTGGAATTTGGAATTTGTGGCAGGCTTTCCATGGCCAACATTTAAATATCATTTAATGTTCGTCAACAACTTGCATGCATTGGCGATGATGCAATCAATGCTTGTATTTGAATTTCAGTGTTTCAATCTTGCGGATTTGGACATTCACAAACATGGACTAGGATTAACCGTAATGCGTCTGTAACGAATATCCGCCTTGTTCCAGAAGCGTTGGTACTCCGTGGGTGATGGTCACCGTATCAGCGTGGAATGATTGCTGATTCGGGACGCAAGTTCACAGAATGAACCAAAATGGTCCAGAATCTGTGTATAAAGTTATACTACACTGTACAGGTACACAATTTGTCGATATCGCAGAGATTGGGAAAGCTCATTCGACGAGTCCATCTGATATTCAGGTTTGGCCAGAGCGCAGGAATGGCCGAATACATGCAAATGAATGCCAAGAATGCCAACCTGCGTACGGTTGTGTCTAAAGAGTTTAGGAAAGACTTCTTCCTTCAAATTAATGGATTACGCCGTATTCAGCAGAACAATAAACAATTTGTGGAAGAGAATCCGCATTGATCAAATTCGGGACATTCGACAAGATCCATTGAACCGATAATATTCAGACCCGGCATTTAAATCGCACGAAGTCTTCGTTGGGGTTAGTTCGTTGATGTAGACAGAACAAAAAGTCAAGCTCAAGTTCACAAAACCATCTATGTTGACGCGTCAGTAATATCGTCACATGTACGAGTTGTATGTACTATGACAAGATCAGACCGCATTATATCAAGATGCGATACACAGATACATGCTCGTTGTTAATGTATATTACCAAACTAACGCGAAGCGTTGTTAGTAAACATATTTGGCACCAGTGGGTATCCCATAGCTCATTCAACGCCACCAACCAAAAGGTTTTGGGACATTCAAGGACGAGTGTGCTAGCAACCCAACCGAGGAATACATGGGAGTGATCCCCAAGATGTGTTAGATTTTGGCGAAAATAACTCCCCGTGTTAGTGTCATATGAGATCATAAATAGGCCTTGCATGAAGAATGTTTGCGCGAGGAACATGCATTCACACACATCAAATCTAATACGGTCAAAGACACATTGCATAGATGAATACCAATGGAACAAAGTTTGTCCATGCTGGGCACAAATCAATGGATATTCCCTTACAGAATCACTACATTTTAGAACAAAGTAAAGTCTGTAGTTAACGGTTAACCCTCTAAAAGTGTATCTGCTTCATGATCCCAGGAAGAAAAACCCAAGTATGAAAATAGTCTCGATGGTCGTGTATGCAACTGTGGAGTTGCTAAATGTTCTTTAAATACGTGTCTCTTGACCAACAACAGATAAATAAACCCTTCATTTGGTTGGAACCTCTAATGTGTTCCGTTAGCGTTGTCAGCACCGCACCAGAAGTTATCAATGAGGATGCATTGCTTATTCAACGGCTGCTTACCAGCGAGATCATGGAACTGTGAAAGGTTCGCTTGTTAATGCACGAATGTAATGAAAACATCGACTATGCATATTATGACACTCATTGATGAGTTCTGCAGCGCATTCCATATAAATACTTTGTGTTTTTTATGCATTCTTTAGAAGCAGTGTTTTATTGTACATATAACATAGCGTTACTTCGATGATTGTGATCTCTTCAGAATTTTATTGGCCTTTCTCTACACTAATCACTGAGGGAATACTTTTTACTCGCACTAGCATCGTTACGTGTATGACAGTTGGCCTAATATCGATCAAGTCTGTTTGTGTGCCTTCCTGCGAATAACATGTTCCTATAACCTGGCAATCAGTCAAAGATGAGAATTTTCGTTAATGACTTGCAAAGACTCTACAATTGTAATGCGCAAACACTAACCTGAAGCTGGGAGGTGTCGTCATAGAAATCAATGAAATCGGAGAAATTAGAGATCCTGTCATCGGCATCTTTAAAACCCATGATGACGATGCTGATGCTACAACAAACAATTTGTGAAAAGATAGCAAAGGTGCCCTCACCACCGCGCATAGTATCATTTTGGAGTCAAATTCAAGGAATAATGATCAAATAAACGAAGCAACATACTGATGTCGAAACCTTAACAAATGGTTGATTAATTTGATATCGTCATGAAAATGGCTGTTATAGACCTTAATGTCACATCTTAAGAGTACCAGAACTAATGGCTGATTTGGTGGAATGGTAACGTTGATAAAATGTCAGTGACATTTTTTGTTTTTTCACCACCTCATTTATCGACAAAACCGTCCATGTTGACTATGAACTTTCAAATGTATAGAGGCATTATCATCGGTCACCGTATATGAAATTCATTTTGAGGTAATAAACACCTTGACTGATATTTAACCATCTTTGGCGTTGTTGTTTAAGATCTGTTATTACAAATACGTAATTTTCATAGATTAGCTTTAGTTTTCAAGTACAGCTTGAAATTAATCAAATTTTCACAGGATTCTGAAGTTAACTTAGTCATACAAGTAGCACAACATAACAACAACCCCACACACTGACAATTATAAAACGAAAACTAAAGTTCAACAAGTGCGGAAGACCCACACTAATATCGGTTAAATCGCTTGGAATTTACTCTGTTACACATGGCTCTCTATTAATATGTAAAATAGTTCATATGGGCCCTATAAATAATGTTACCTAACCCAAGCAATAATCCCGAATGCACACTTCAGAAGACTGACACCAAAACGTTAAAGCATTGTGCAAATTCTCATACAAGGACTACATAAAATGTAAAGTTTTCACAAAACGAAAAAATGCATGAAATCATACATCATGATATTACTTTAGTAAAGGACGTAATATAATTACATCGAACAAAGATGCGAAATCTTCGAGGAAAACCCATGTATTCACTACTAACTTCAAGTGTAACTCATGCGCTTGGAGAAACGTTTTGATAGCAAAATCGAATGAAAGCGTTAATCCAACTCAGATGCCATAAACAGTGTAGACAGGTTTAACATTGCAAACATATTCAACTAAGTAAAATGGATAGATTGCTTTTTTATAAAAGAAGACAGGACTATATGCTGTATAAAATAAACGTTATAAACAATACTTCTTTAAACTGTAAAAGTACAACTTGGCACCAGTTTGTTCTTTGATACTTCACTCATTCAAAATACGAATGTTATTCCATCCACTTGATACATTGTAAGTTTTACTTTTAACAAGCATTCTTTAAGTATGCAAGATTAATCGCAATTTCATCTTCGTACTAGACCTAAGAAACTCTGATCATGGTTAAAACAGTTCACAAATCTTTATTTTTAATACCATGCCAGGTGGATCGGACCAAATTCAAAATTGATCATCTAAATACTGTGGCATTTAGGACAGTCGTTTGCACAGGACCGTGTTTCGTCACATTCGAGTTTGAGGATGGGATGCAGTAACGCCAAAGCCTTAGAGCATATTATTCCTGTCATTAGGAAACCGATTCTTAGAAGATCCACAATTCCTGTACTGAGTGAATCACAGGCGGACATAATAAAGACCACATGGAAGACGATCAAACAGTATATAGCTAACGTGGGCATATTGACATTTGTCAGGTGAGTATTTTTCATCCAAAATCTGAACAAAAGAAACAAAGAAAGACTTGAACGTGGAGTAAAACAGTTCCGTTAAACAACAATGTTCTGCTTGTTCCTATACCCAAATTCCAGTGCTTTGTCATTTATATTTTTGTCATTTTTGTCAGTTAGAAATTTCTTAAACACATATTTGATCTGGACCAAAGATAAATGATCGAGAAGTTACCTGATGTTTTTCTCCTTCTCACCTTTCATGTGTTACATGGTTTTGTGTATGTCCACCTATATATAAACATAATGTAAACCCATCTTCCTGAGTCACTCTCTGGCAGTCACAAATCGAACTTAATCTCTAAGGAACACGACTTTGAAGTGTGTAAAGTACGTATTTGCTATATTTCATATGAACAGTATATAGAACGTTTTCTTTATAGTTTTCATCGATTAATTATGCCATTTTACAATCAAGACTTAGATGGAATAAGGCTGGAAATTGATTTCGGGCCAATGATTGCTTTTGTTGGAACCTGCATATAACATAATGCGAATCCTACGAAGAAGTCAAATTGAAATAAAGTGTGTAGCTTAACTTCTGATCATGTCAAATATCATGCATGTTGTCTTGTAGCTAACCATTGAACCAGTGAACTTAAACTTGGTGTGATACTGCTGGTCCTGTTTTATGTCCAAATGCAGTTATTGAAAATGGTGTTACGAGTCTATCGTCTTAAACTATGAATCCGAATGATGCGAAATCAACAAGTGCAATAAAAACAACAAATAATTTATTTCTCTGAATTACGAAGTGAACATTGAATAGACAGTATTGTGAACAACATCCCAAAATAGTCCTGAACGGTATATCCAAAGGTATGGATGTTCCGAATGATTTCCAATAGTCTTTAATGTTATATCCAAAGGTATAGATGTTCAGAATGATTTCCAATAGGCCTGAACGTTATGTCCAAAGGTACAGATGTTCCGAATGATTTTCAATAGTCCTGAATGTTATATCCAAAGGTATAGATGTTCAAAATGATTTCCAATAGTCTTGAATGTTATATGCAAAGGTATATATGTTCCGAATGATTTCCAATAGTCTTGAATGTCCTGAAGTGCCATAATGATACAATCTAGATTGTCTTGGACTGAGTTCTCATTAATCCCAAAGTAAATTATGATAAAATCGCACTTTAGTCCATTATGTCAATAAACACTTTGTAATTTTAGAGATAAATTTAAAAAATAATTCTTCTATACCTTTACATGAATAGAACAATAACATCAGAGGCATAAACTTTGAAATGAAACATGAATGAATAATTGTTTATCAAAATATTTTCTTCGGAGAAACATCACTAACTCGCAAAGAAGGTCGAGGTCTTGAACTCAAAGTCAGGTCAAAGTCTTGTTTACTTCTTAGAATCCTGAAAACTATCACGTTGACAAAAATTTCACAGCCTCTAAATCCACGATTTATGTTTATGCTGAACTAAAACATGTTACCTTGTATATGGCTAGACAGGAAGTATGTAAGGAAAAACATGTGTGAAATAAAGTGAAATTTTCAATTGCACTTAAAATGGGTTACACTGATAATCTGAACCTATAACACCTAACGACTATTGCCCAGAAAGGTTTGAAGGCGTAATTATCAATGCACGTGCACTTTGGTTATGTATCCAACGCATTATACTTTAATTGCAATAGTTATATATTCAGGAAATGCAGTTAGGTAAGGTTAATTTTGGCTTTCAAGGTTCAACTGTATTAGTCTCTGTTCTGTTTATTGAATTGGAAAATGCGTTAATGTATCGTTGTAAGGTGAATCCTAAATATGACCCACTTTCTCTTTGGGCAAATACTCCAATAGCGAGGCTAAAATGCAGTATATTAATGAACTTCATAATTCCTTTCTACTTGTATATTTCCTTCAGTATGTTCGAGGAGCATCCAGACATTCAACATATATTTGGCTCTTTTCGAAACCGCAAATTAGAGGAAGTGCAGAAGAGCTCTCTTCTTCGTGCGCATGCGATGCGCGTGATGGGGACAGTTGACAGGTGTGTCTTGTCCCTTGATAGTGGCGAGAGTCTTGCAGAAATCATGAAGGAAATTAGACATGTCCATTACCAGTATAACGTGAATATGAACCAATTAAAGGTAATTACATCATAGTTATATATGCACGTATGTGCATATAAGTGGCATTCATACAGAATACAGACATATTGGTTCATTTAATGCAATATTAAATAGTAAATATAAATGTTTCATAAAATAATTATTTTTCTTTTATAAGAAGATAAAGACAAAAGAAATTAAAGAAAAGAAGCACGGAAAGATATGAAGCGAAAGTATATAAGAAATACATTGATCAAACATATTGGTTTTACATACAAGTATATAAGAAATACTTTGATCAAACATATTGGTTTTACATACAAGAAATACATTGATCAAACATATTGGTTTTACATACAAGGAATACATTGATCAAACATATTGGTTTTACATACAAGGAATACATTGATCAAACATACTGGTTTTACATACAAGGAATACATTGATCAAACATATTGGTTTTACATACAAGGAATACATTGATCAAACATATTGGTTTTACATACAAGTATATAAGAAATACTTTGATCAAACATATTGGTTTTACATACAAGGAATACATTGATCAAACATATTGGTTTTACATACATGAAATACATTGATCAAACATATTGGTTTTACATACAAGGAATACATTGATCAAACATACTGGTTTTACATACAAGGAATACATTGATCAAACATATTGGTTTTACATACAAGGAATACATTGATCAAACATATTGGTTTTGCATACAAGTATATAAGAAATACATTGATCAAACATTTTGGTTTTACATACAATGAATACATTGATCAAACATATTGGTTTTACATACAAGGAGTACATTGATCAAACATATTGGTTTTACATACAAGTATATAAGAAATACATTGATCAAACATTTTGGTTTTACATACAATGAATACATTGATCAAACATATTGGTTTTACATACAAGGAATACATTGATCAAACATATTGGTTTTACATACAAGGAATACATTGATCAAACATATTGGTTTTACATACAAGTATATAAGAAATACATTGATCAAACATTTTGGTTTTACATACAAGGAATACATTGATCAAACATATTGGTTTTACATACAAGGAATACATTGATCAAACATATTGGTTTTACGTACAAGGAGTACATTGATAAAACATATTGGTTTTACATACAAGGAGTACATTGATAAAACATATTGGTTTTACATACAAGGAGGCTTATTCTCGAATTTCAGAATAGTATGAATGTTTCAAAACTAAATTAAATAATGCAGAAATTTGCATAATCTGTGTCAAAAATAACTAATGCTAGGCTTATTCCACTTGCTGGCCTCACTATGGAGACGAAGCGAAGAAACATGAACAGTATCAAGGCGACGGGGAATGCTACAGATAATACACTTTATATGCAAACTCGATGACAATACACAAATGCATCAGGAAAATTAAACACGTATCTCCAATAAAGGATCATAATAATAAATGTACCCAACAAGTTTTCATTAATATAATTTAGAAACGTTTTAAGCAATATTTTATTCAGTTATTGAAGATTTTGTCACTGAAATGGACTGCTTTCGGTTAAAACCACCGTACGAAAAAGTTATCCTGTTGTGTAGCACCAAGGGAAGTAATATGGAAACATTTAAGTCAATACGCTCTAATTACTGGCATGCATGCAAACATTCACACCTCTTGGCTATAATTCGAAATTGGAGAAACAAGTGTATCAAATAATGCACATTCGTGTTCAGGTCTCTGAAATTGACTAATGGAACTTCCAGAATACAAAAATACATCAAGTTAAATTTGACTAATGGAACTTCCAGAATACAAAAATACATCAAGTTAAATTTGACTAATGGAACTTCCAGAATACAAAAATACATCAAGTTAAATTTGACTAATGGAACTTCCAGAATACAAAAATACATCAAGTTAAATTTGACTAATGGAACTTCCAGAATACAAAAATACATCAAGTTAAATTTGACTAATGGAACTTCCAGAATACAAAAATACATCAAGTTAAATTTGACTAATGGAACTTCCAGAATACAAAAATACATCAAGTTAAATTTGACTAATGGAACTTCCAGAATACAAAAATACATCAAGTTAAATTTGACTAATGGAACTTCCAGAATACAAAAATACATCAAGTTAAATTTGACTAATGGAACTTCCAGAATACAAAAATACATCAAGTTAAATTTGACTAATGGAACTTCCAGAATACAAAAATACATCAAGTTAAATTTGACTAATGGAACTTCCAGAATACAAAAATACATCAAGTTAAATTTGACTAATGGAACTTCCAGAATACAAAAATACATCAAGTTAAATTTGACTAATGGAACTTCCAGAATACAAAAATACATCAAGTTAAATTTGACTAATGGAACTTCCAGAATACAAAAATACATCAAGTTAAATTTGACTAATGGAACTTCCAGAATACAAAAATACATCAAGTTAAATTTGACTAATGGAACTTCCAGAATACAAAAATACATCAAGTTAAATTTGACTAATGGAACTTCCAGAATACAAAAATACATCAAGTTAAATTTGACTAATGGAACTTCCAGAATACAAAAATACATCAAGTTAAATTTGACTAATGGAACTTCCAGAATACAAAAATACATCAAGTTAAATTTGACTAATGGAACTTCCAGAATACAAAAATACATCAAGTTAAATTTGACTAATGGAACTTCCAGAATACAAAAATACATCAAGTTAAATTTGACTAATGGAACTTCCAGAATACAAAAATACATCAAGTTAAATTTGACTAATGGAACTTCCAGAATACAAAAATACATCAAGTTAAATTTGACTAATGGAACTTCCAGAATACAAAAATACATCAAGTTAAATTTGACTAATGGAACTTCCAGAATACAAAAATACATCAAGTTAAATTTGACTAATGGAACTTCCAGAATACAAAAATACATCAAGTTAAATTTGACTAATGGAACTTCCAGAATACAAAAATACATCAAGTTAAATTTGACTAATGGAACTTCCAGAATACAAAAATACATCAAGTTAAATTTGACTAATGGAACTTCCAGAATACAAAAATACATCAAGTTAAATTTGACTAATGGAACTTCCAGAATACAAAAATACATCAAGTTAAATTTGACTAATGGAACTTCCAGAATACAAAAATACATCAAGTTAAATTGCTTTAATAATATCAATACATGTCCTGTATTAGTCACTTCTGAGCAAATATATTCTGTACTACACATGCACTAAACCGGCACTACACCTACACTACACCTACACTACACATGCACTACACCTACACTACACCTACACTACACCTGCACTACACCTACACTACACCTACACTACACCTGTGCTACACCTACACTAAACATGCACTACACCTACACTAAACATGCACTACACCTACAATACACATGTACTACACCTGTGCTACACTATGTATCAGTAGTATCCTGTTTATTCCCAGCAAACGACTGTTATCGGCTTCATTATCTACAATCGACCATGCGGTAGATTAATCATATCTAATGCACTACGATCACATCTATTATTAGAACATTGATAAAAACAGCATACTAAATCTATGTGGCTAATTAGCTGGGAAAACGAAAGCTTATCGAAGGCTAATTTGACATCAAATACTTATGAAGGACTGAAGGTAATCTCTTATCATGAATTTATCGGTATACTGATGTAAAATTTATCATCCGGCGATCGATAATCTTCAAATAAAATCAATGACCAAGTAGACGCAATACGAACAAGTTTATTGCAAAAGATTCATATTACTATTTTAAGCGACAAGCGTTTGCAAACAATTAATTTGAGCAATCTGAACAAATATATTGTCTATTCTTTAAAACAAAGATGGCTCTTTATTAAGCAGACAAATACAAAAACAAACAAGAATTCGCATTGTCACTGTCAGTTTTGATTCCTTTCGATGTGCAGCAGTTGAAAACAACCCAGTGTACAGTGTGTGTTCGGCCCACATTATGCTTGCTTTGTCTTTCTTAAGAAATCATTCATCATATGTAAGGTTAAATTATTCAGGAATATGATTGAATGTGATCTTTACATGTTCATGAAAATAAAACATACAGCAGATAATCAGACAGATCAAGTCATGATGGAAATATTGATCGGCATATATGTTCGTCCAGTTGTCCATGTAACATACAAACTCGAATTCATCATCTCGGATGGCATGCGTGTCTTGTTACAAAATGTGTGGGCAGAATATTATGATGTTAACAGATGTCAGATGAAGCCATTATACACTGGTAAAGTAAAGACTTCTTTCATTTTATTTTAGATTATATGTCCTCAATTCCTGAAAGCTGTCAAACCGTACCTGGAGGGAATATGGTCATCGGAAGTGGAAGATGCATGGAACAAGTTTTTTGACATCATTTTTAGATACATGTGTCATCATGTGGAATGTGATGCCTTCACGTCATAACCCTCGTGGTTGCCCAGGCAGGAAATATAATCTAATCTGCGTGTAGTTCTCTATTTTCATGGGAATGTTACATGGTTTAAATCAGCATTCATTTTTTTTATAAATGTTTAGATGTTCCCGGATAATTCGACTCTGGAACACAATTCATCATCCATGTGAGAGATAAATGGATACCTAATTTTATAAGCAAAACAGCAGATTGAAATATGATACAATTTTAATTTTAAGACAAACAAGGTAAAATGTCTCCTCTTCTTGTGAAAACTCCATGTCTATATGACTTTCTATTTACGACAAGTGATAAATAGATTTTCAAGATGGCGGCCAATGTTACCATAATGGACATTATATTGGCATTATTTACAACAGCTCGAATTCATCACAAAGCTTCTTGCCAAACCTCCATGTTGATGAGCATTCATGACTAGTATCAGACTATTTTCAAGATGGCTGCCTTGGTGGACACAAGACCTCAGATCAGTACAACCAACTAGATATCATAAAAAGTTTTTGGTGGGAAACCCCATGTCGTTATAACTTTCTGTTGAAGAGGTGGAGCGATAACAAAAGTGATGAAAAAAGTATTTCAAAATGGTTGCTGTGGCAGCCACACTGGGATCAAGAAAACTCGAAGTCTTGTGGTAATAACTACATGTCAATAACACAAAGAATGAGTGGCAATAACAAGAATGTTTTTAAAGATGGCCATTGTGGTGGCTACATCAGCTATCTCAGATGCGTCATTTTTGTCTAAGACCAACTAGACCGTGGGATGAATATGTATATAACGTTTCATTGTAACCTTTGAAATAGTTTTAAAAAAGTAGTTTTAACAATCTTTAGACAATGGAAGGATGACATTGTATATACAACAGGTCATCCCATAACTCCATCTGGTTTATGACCATAGAGCTAAAAATGTGATACACACATGTCTCTGCATTACAATAGGGGTTTTGAGTTATCTCGGCACATTAAAGTGAAGGAGTGGCACCAATGCATCTTTAGAAAAAAGCACCAAAAGAATTGTATACCCTTGAAAATATATATCTAATCTTTCAAGTACATTTAATCATATAGTAGAACTCCCGGATGAAGAATGGGTGACTTCCAACCAGTCATCGATTAAAGAGTCTCTTCAACTGACTAAAGGTTGAGAGAAACGAGAAGTGACATCTATCGGAATTTGAGGCAGTACGCGCGGTATCGTAAATCGATAGTGCTGTTCGACCATAAGTACTTATATACACCGGCTTTGGCTTTTGACTGACTGGACCACATATTGACCTCTAGTAACTTATCATGTATGTGATGAGGTCTTTGTTCCTAATGATCCCGTGAAGCAGTTCTAGGCCGGTCGAAACGGAAGTAGGCCATGTTTGCGGGGAGGATGTCGTTGGAATTATAACGTGGGATAATTTGGTTTGCTTGTTCCCTCGCTGATCATTTAGAGATATAGAATGGAACCCTGAGGGGGAAGGCCTATAGGTATTCCAAACAAGGAGGAGCCCTGTGGAGGTGACATATGTGCCGGGACTGTATCTAATAATGCAGATTTCAGGCGTTTTGTAACTAGGCTTGTGTTGACTTGTATCCCTTATCCGTCAATAATGTGAAAGTGTCTTCGTCCTTAACCGTGCATTTCTGCGCTTTGCTCATGGTTGATTCGATAACACAAAAGAGCAGAATATATAAGCCTGATGTAGCTCTGCACTTGCCTCTTGTTATTGAACACAAAGTAAGTTCAGAGCTATGCCTTATAGTGTTACCTGGAAAATAGCAGATGAATGTAATAAAGCTCCTAAGCGTCCAGGTAAAGAAACTCAGTTCATCATACTACCTGTGACAGGTTCATGGGCAACCTGTACAAGTAAATGCAATAAAGCGTTGCTTCCAGATACTAACTGTATTAGTAGAGAAAACTCGCCTATATGTAGCCAGCCGTTGTTGAATGATGCACGTATTAAGAGTTTTCTAAAGATCTTAGGGACTTCCATAAACATAAATTAAAAATTGCATCCCGAACTTTATGTGAAGTAGCATAGGCTACCATTGCAATGACCTAAGTACAATTAAATGTGTAAAGACGACAAAAGTGTGGTAATATTGTAAAGACAGAACTTTGCTGACATATAAAGAAAGGTTGGAAAAATAGATGGAGTATAGCTTCCTTAGAATTGATAACTCATCCAACTTGTAACAAAGTTTATTCTCGCTTTTGAAAGTCTCACTTCGTAAAAGCTTGGCATGAGCAGAAGTGGTAACTAAGATATTCACATGTTTTGTTGCAAAGTTCTATATCAAATGGAGATCATTCTGTCCAACCGTCACCACTTTGGACAGATAACGTTTGCTTCTTTTAGCTACAAGTGATATTTGTGAGTAGTAGTTATGTATTTATTGAAGAAATATATTGATTTGAAATGGAGATATCTGCATTTAATATAAATATATCTGCATTTTGAACTGAGCTATCTGTTTTAACTATATGCAATACATTTGGCAGAACCAGGATCTCAAATAAGTGTACTTAAAGAAGGCTGGCATCTATATCAGTATATTTGTATCAGCATAAATGTTGTTTTTCAATGGGATTGAAAACAAGAAAAGTGCGTTGTTTTTGCTGTAATATAGTATTAAAGACAGCAAGTTCAGATGTTGATGTTACAATAAAAAATAATTAATATGAGTCAGTTTATTGTCAATTATTGAAAAAAGAAAGATTGTTTATTTTCTGGTTAACTGTAAAGATTTAATTTAGTAATAACCAATATCAGTTTTAGCTTCCTTCGCAAGATCAGTCACGTGACCACTGACGACATTCATGTGATTATTAAGTTTCACACTTGACAGGTTCTCAATTGTTGTCTGGTCCAGATTCCTCGCCGACCACGAATCACTTTGTATCTTTCAAAGAATGGATAATGTCCTGGCAGTATCATTATTAGAATATTGCAATAACATGACAACTTTGCTCAGCCTGCAAAGAACGTCCAGCTCCAGTCTTCTTTTGTTTGGTTTGGAATGTGGCGGACTGTTCTCCAATCGTCCCCCAGGTTATGTTCACTCCACGAAGGACATTCATGACTCAGGCTTAAGATTACTGTATCACATCCGCAAGGACTTTTTTCTTCAAGGCTCAGATCCAAACATCTGCTTGCAGGTTTTACCACTGTAAATTTAAAAATGATCAAGATGGATTCAGAATATAAATAAATGACGAGAAATAAATTATGTATTTATGCTTGTATGATAGTTTATACTAATTTTAAAATTAATTATCTTCTAATATTCTGGTAACTTATATATTTTATCAAGGGATGATTTGTGTATTTGAAATACTAAAGATGCATAACTTTGAAACACACAATGCAAGCTCAGCACCTTTACGATTTACATGCACATGCCTGAAGTTCTGATATCCTTGCACTTTTAAACTTGCATTATTTCTTAGGTGGTGGTTTTATATCATTAGAATGCACACGTTTGACATTTTGTCATGAAAAGAACAAACAATGCACTAGCTACCCTTAAATATTCATCTGGAAAGTTATTGAACAATACAATAACAACTAAGCATGAGAAAAATCAAAATACTTACTCTAGTGTGTCTGCCAAAATAATTTATTACGATCGGTCTCTCCATCTCATCTCCATTCAGGCAATGGTTGGCTGAGTTTGTTTACAGGCCCAGAAGACATCATGTCCAGCCTTTGTTCTTTCATTACTCATAACACCTCAAACGACGTCTCACATTTGGCCGTAAACTCTCCCTATTCCTACAGTAAGGTAACCGATTAACAGTTTGTTGTGTACACATGTCGGGTGTTGTTGAATAATTGATCTGGCAAGCATCATGACACCAGCCCCGAATAGACTGGTTCTGGCTGTTTTCTCTAATGAGCTGACAGAACATGTAGAAATACCATGTTTTGGTGTTTTAAAATGACGTGTGGTAGATATCGTTTAAAATTGTAGTTTTGACTTAGTGCCAATTGAATCAGATGTAAGATATATATCTCTATTGAAATGGAGATATCTTTATTTTCTATAGATATTTTATCTTAATCCATGTAAGATATATATCTCTATTGAAATGGAGATATCTTTATTTTCTATAGATATTTTATCTTAATCCATGTAAGATATATATCTCTATTGAAATGGAGATATCTTTATTTTCTATAGATATTTTATCTTAATCCATGTAAGATATATATCTCTATTGAAATGGAGATATCTTTATTTTCTATAGATATTTTATCTTAATCCATGTAAGATATATATCTCTATTGAAATGGAGATATCTTTATTTTCTATAGATATTTTATCTTAATCCATGTAAGATATATATCTCTATTGAAATGGAGATATCTTTATTTTCTATAGATATTTTATCTTAATCCATGTAAGATATATATCTCTATTGAAATGGAGATATCTTTATTTTCTATAGATATTTTATCTTAATCCATGTAAGATATATATCTCTATTGAAATGGAGATATCTTTATTTTCTATAGATATTTTATCTTAATCCATGTAAGATATATATCTCTATTGAAATGGAGATATCTTTATTTTCTATAGATATTTTATCTTAATCCATGTAAGATATATATCTCTATTGAAATGGAGATATCTTTATTTTCTATAGATATTTTATCTTAATCCATGTAAGATATATATCTCTATTGAAATGGAGATATCTTTATTTTCTATAGATATTTTATCTTAATCCATGTAAGATATATATCTCTATTGAAATGGAGATATCTTTATTTTCCATAGATATTTTATCTTAATCCATGTAAGATATATATCTCTATTGAAATGGAGATATCTTTATTTTCTATAGATATTTTATCTTAATCCATGTAAGATATATATCTCTATTGAAATGGAGATATCTTTATTTTCTATAGATATTTTATCTTAATCCATGTAAGATATATATCTCTATTGAAATGGAGATATCTTTATTTTCCATAGATATTTTATCTTAATCCATGTAAGATATATATCTCTATTGAAATGGAGATATCTTTATTTTCCATAGATATTTTATCTTAATCCATGTAAGATATATATCTCTATTGAAATGGAGATATCTTTATTTTCTATAGATATTTTATCTTAATCCATGTAAGATATATATCTCTATTGAAATGGAGATATCTTTATTTTCCATAGATATTTTATCTTAATCCATGTAAGATATATATCTCTATTGAAATGGAGATATCTTTATTTTCTATAGATATTTTATCTTAATCCATGTAAGATATATATCTCTATTGAAATGGAGATATCTTTATTTTCCATAGATATTTTATCTTAATCCATGTAAGATATATATCTCTATTGAAATGGAGATATCTTTATTTTCTATAGATATTTTATCTTAATCCATGTAAGATATATATCTCTATTGAAATGGAGATATCTTTATTTTCCATAGATATTTTATCTTAATCCATGTAAGATATATATCTCTATTGAAATGGAGATATCTTTATTTTCTATAGATATTTTATCTTAATCCATGTAAGATATATATCTCTATTGAAATGGAGATATCTTTATTTTCTATAGATATTTTATCTTAATCCATGTAAGATATATATCTCTATTGAAATGGAGATATCTTTATTTTCCATAGATATTTTATCTTAATCCATGTAAGATATATATCTCTATTGAAATGGAGATATCTTTATTTTCTATAGATATTTTATCTTAATCCATGTAAGATATATATCTCTATTGAAATGGAGATATCTTTATTTTCTATAGATATTTTATCTTAATCCATGTAAGATATATATCTCTATTGAAATGGAGATATCTTTATTTTCCATAGATATTTTATCTTAATCCATGTAAGATATATATCTCTATTGAAATGGAGATATCTTTATTTTCCATAGATATTTTATCTTAATCCATGTAAGATATATATCTCTATTGAAATGGAGATATCTTTATTTTCTATAGATATTTTATCTTAATCCATGTAAGATATATATCTCTATTGAAATGGAGATATCTTTATTTTCCATAGATATTTTATCTTAATCCATGTAAGATATATATCTCTATTGAAATGGAGATATCTTTATTTTCTATAGATATTTTATCTTAATCCATGTAAGATATATATCTCTATTGAAATGGAGATATCTTTATTTTCCATAGATATTTTATCTTAATCCATGTAAGATATATATCTCTATTGAAATGGAGATATCTTTATTTTCTATAGATATTTTATCTTAATCCATGTAAGATATATATCTCTATTGAAATGGAGATATCTTTATTTTCTATAGATATTTTATCTTAATCCATGTAAGATATATATCTCTATTGAAATGGAGATATCTTTATTTTCTATAGATATTTTATCTTAATCCATGTAAGATATATATCTCTATTGAAATGGAGATATCTTTATTTTCTATAGATATTTTATCTTAATCCATGTAAGATATATATCTCTATTGAAATGGAGATATCTTTATTTTCTATAGATATTTTATCTTAATCCATGTAAGATATATATCTCTATTGAAATGGAGATATCTTTATTTTCTATAGATATTTTATCTTAATCCATGTAAGATATATATCTCTATTGAAATGGAGATATCTTTATTTTCTATAGATATTTTATCTTAATCCATGTAAGATATATATCTCTATTGAAATGGAGATATCTTTATTTTCTATAGATATTTTATCTTAATCCATGTAAGATATATATCTCTATTGAAATGGAGATATCTTTATTTTCCATAGATATTTTATCTTAATCCATGTAAGATATATATCTCTATTGAAATGGAG